>VXAU01003697.1:0-31794 GCA_013399695.1 Formicarius rufipectus | reverse complement strand
AAAAAAAAAAACAGAAAAGAAAAAAAAAGAAACGACTGACAAAGGAAAATCCCCACCTCAAAACAATGAGGCACACATTCAACCCCACTCTCTTGCTGTAGTTGCTCACATTTGTATTAAAACCATCAGAGTACAAGGTGCCTGGGGAGACAAGCAGGCATACCACTTCTGCTGAAGGTGTGCCACTGCAAAGAAGGAATTCAAGATTTATTCAGCCAGAAAGTGCTCACAAGAATGAGTGTGATTCTCTAGCTCTATGAATAGGACATTCACTTGCGACATAAGGGACCACAGCTCTGCTCACAGGACTGCTTCTGTATTTTATCCAATGACTACTTAATGGATGTGCAAGCCCAGGAGAGCAGGTAAGGAAGCAGATCTTCCACTCAGCAGATTTAGACTGGCTTTTATGTTCTCTATGTAAGGATAATGAAGTGGGTTTTTTAGCTGTTACATCCCCATGTGGAACACTCATAGTCAGTATACAATATGGACAATAATAATTGTACACAATAATACACTTTTTAGTCTGCACAGGTTCAGACTCAAGTGTGAATCACATTATAAATAATAGAATCTAATAAAGCAATACAGCAAAAGAGAACAGAGACTGTGTCCTGTGGGAAGATCCTGCAAGCTTTTATCCTAATAAAGGCACACTAGTGCCTATAGACACACTGTCTAAAATGTCTCCCATGGAAACAGAACTTCTCTACAGTGATTTTATGAAACAGAACCTAAAAACATGTGCAGTTTAATGTGTAAATGTGATTTATTGCTTCTTTAATATAGAATAAAAAAAGTCCATCTATTGCTAAACTAAAAAAATATACATTCTGTAAAACTGACAGTAGGTGAGGAGAAATCAGTTGCAAATGTACTAGCGCACTGCTAGGCTGGAACCAAATACTCATGAATACAAAAATAATTACTTTAGAGTCAGTTTGGTCAGACATTCAGAGCAGGATCGCTTCATGACTCTTTATTGCCTTGTACAGCCATCCAATCTGAATCACAGAGTGACTCCCGTGTTTTCCCTGGATACTCTATTGAAAGCTTACCACTGCTATGAAGTGGAGTAACAGAGAATGAAAGCTTGCCATATGCACCAAGCAAATGAACCTAGTCCATCACTGAAGTATCATTCTTGCCTCTTTTTATTCTTTCTTCCTCAGTCTTTCTTTGTATTTGAGAAGATGGATTTATTCAGACATAAATGTTCACTACAAAAGTTCATCGCTCTAACCAGCTTGTTGGTGAACTCCAGTGGAAGAAGACCATGCCTGCATATTTCTAGTTTATTACCAGAGGTAAAAGTAAGTCCCAGAACCTGTCCTGCAGGGGATCTCAAAGGGTATTGTTCATAAAATCAGCAACCCACTCTCATTAAGGTGATAATCCCACAGCTTTGTTATGCCTCAAAGCTACCCTCTTCACACTTTCTCAGAACAATTCAGGTATACTACCTGCACCTCAGACAGCATGTGATTGTTCTCATGTGAAGTTAAAAAAGTATCTCAGTTCTTTGACCTTCTTGTACTCTGGAATTCTGTTTGTCTTGTTGGCATATTCTTATTAGTTAACTGTATGTCTTGACTCTGCAAAAACATGTCTGATTCTAGACTTGGTTCAGTATTATCTGAATTATAGGTGCAAAGATTATAAAATCAGAAAGCAGTCTTTAGTTCTCTGATCCCCAAATGATGTAAGCCACAAGAACTTCCTGCATTAAATCATTGCTTAAACAGTAATTAGTCCAGTAACTTAAATGGGCAAGCAAACTACCATATGCTGATAAAAGTTGTGCAGAATGAGCATGTCAAAATAGAAAAACTCAGGAAGTGATTGACATCCACGCAGAGATTTAAATCAAGCTGGAAAGATATGGCATCTGGAAATTCACATGAAAATTTTCACATTTATTAGTAAAGGAATATTTATATATATTCTTGCGTATATATAAAAGGAAATTACATGGTAAAATATCAGTCATAAAATGTGAAATGATAACTGTTTTGATTAAAATGTAGTCTTATTGCAAATAAGAGTAGACAGTTGGATTGAGGATATTAAGGGTCTTTGATAAACTTAAAAATTTTATGAGTATATGATTATATGAAGTATTAAACATTAATAAAATCATTAAAGTTCTTGAGAAAATTTAACTTGCCAGCTTTCTCTGGTCAGTAGCAAAATAGAAGCCATGAGATTTTAGTATCAGGCTTCTGTATGGTCTCTTTGCAACTATTTGTAACAGAAATAAATCTATAAAGAAAACTGAGTTTATTAAAAGATAATGTATTCTCTATCCAAAGACCAAGATCATTCCTTTTGCTTACAGGTTGGCTTCTCTTACTACTACTTGATGCACACCTGTGGTATTAGTTGCTACCACTTCAAATTGTTAACTGCAATATGTACCTCAAGCACTTGATTTATAGCATAGAGAAAGTTCCAGTGAGATGCACTTTCCATTGTTCATGACAGCTCTGCCTGCAAGCACCTGGCAGAATACAGCCTGTGGGAGGAAGGGAGGATCTGGTATGTGGAGTCCGAAAATGGTTATTAGAGTAACAATAGAAATTGCTGAAAATTGTTCCTAGCGAGTTTATTTCAGTAGCACTGGAAGTTGTGTGTGTGTGCATATGTATGGGGAGGTCTTTATCAGTGAAGGATCAGTTGGAAGTATTTGAAGATCGGTTTTAAAAGATGTTGAAGAAGAGAAATTTCAAATATAAACTGTTGAAGAAATCAACAAAGAAAATTTAAAACTCTAATGACCTAAAACTGGGCTTGATAGATAGAACTGCCAGAAGAAAAGCATGCATGTTGTAAGCAAGAGTACTAAAGCAGTCACCTGATGTTACGAAACTCTGGCTGAGCACAGGTCTAAGAGCATGAAGGACAGCTGCAAGCTATCCTGTGGGTCCTTTCTTCCAAGAGCCTGTCAGAATATGAACCCTGGTTTCCCATTAGCAGACATGCTATTGTCAATTTGTCACTGTCTGAGGGAAAATTGAAATATTTCTCACTCCCTCCTTCTGCTGACTCCTATGAAATTAAGCCCTTGCTTTAATGAGTGGTGATGACCACCAGCATGTGATCCTCTGTTCTCTGAGCCACAAAGGCTGGAAGAGCAGTACAATAAGTTAGGATCATATCTTTAAAGAGACTCTCCTGCTCCAATACTGCAATCCAGCATACCTACAGCCCTTCATCACTGTGAAATCATAGTTGTCCCCTGGGCATGCTCTATGAAGAAAAACTGTCATAACCATCTCAGTAAAACAGAAGATAACACTGATGGAAGTCTCACCTCAAAAATCATATGGCTCACAAGGACTGTTCCTTCTTTGTTTTTCGGAGAGGTATCATAAAATGAGACATAACCTAGCTTTACTATTTGTCAGATTTAATATTCCAGAAAACGGAATACTTATTTGTTATATTAAGCAGTTTTCATTCATCACAAAGCACAAGATGTAAGCAGAGTCCCTTTTAATATTAATGTACTTGTACTTAGAAATGAAAAACATATACTGAATGATTACCAACATCATTAGGCAACTAGCAATTTCCTTATTGAAAAGAATGGTAATGAGGGTCTTATTAGATCTCAAACACCACCAGTAATACTCGTGGTGTGTATTCTTCATGTTCACAGAAGAGCTGGCAGCCTACCTGAGCCTTCTGTCCCATATGTGCTTCCCACAATAAGGTCAGTTGTACCAATGCAATATATTGCGTATGTGGCTGCCAGGTTTTAATTGAAATGTTGTGTTAAATTTCACTACATAGGTCAAATGTTATTTTCTGGTAAGGTGGGTTCAAGTCAGTCTCTAAAAAAAAAAAAATTCCAATTTGCATAGTGTCCAATGATCTATTCCCCATAATTGATTTACCACAAATATGAACTATTTACTTTAGGTTGACCTTTTCCAAAATTGTCAAGACTCAAGTTAATTTACAGACATTGCCTAAAAGTGTGCTTTATTAAACTGTATTCCTTTTTATTTTTGTGAAAATTGGCCTTACCAAATCAGTAAGACAGGAAGAGTTCATTTAATTGCTTTGGACTAGAGACTTAAAGGTCAATTAATATAAACTGAGATGGGCACATAACAAAACCAGCAGTAAATACTAGAAACCTCAACACAGATAATCTTGGTGGCGTTTCATGGGAGGAAAAAAATTAAAGGCATCTTTAACCAAAAGTGTTCAGCAAGGCAACATGTGTTTGGTTGTAAAATATATACAGAGCTATAGTGTACTTCTATAAGCATATAAATAAAAGGCAAATTTCAGTTACTTTGTTATTTAAGAGGGAGCTTGCAAATTATGAGATTTATAAATAAACTGTGAATATAAATAGAATTAAAGTAGAAGCTTGAAGTGTATAAGATGTCACTGTGAAGTAACGGTAGTCTTAAAAATTCAGTCCATCAAAGGATTTTCTAATACATGGTTTGAATCTTTTTTTGTATTTATACTTACAATAGCCCCTTTAAATATCTGCAGTGTTGTACATGTGCTCAAATACATAATTATTTCAAATTACATGACTTTCCATGTAATAAAACTACGTCCTACTAACTACATTGTATTTGATAAATTAAGGTTATTTTTAAATGGTAACTTTTTGCAGCCTCAAGAAACAAAATATGTAATTTAAACCTTTTGATAACAATACTAAAGTAGATAGAAATGCACCAGACTAACCATGCAAAATCTCCGAGTCACACAAAATAAACTAGACACAAAATTACAATTGTATTTTTCATCTGGTGCTCCTCTATGTTTACTCAAGAACACTTTGGCAAATTAAACAAATAGATGTATGAGAAAAAGTTTGACATATTTTTGTAACATAATATATATTAATATATACAATAGTTATGAATTATATACTATTATTTGTAGTATATATAAAATATATTTCTAGAAAATAAATATTTTGTATGTAGAAACATATTTTACTATATGTTTAAAAGGTCCCAGAAAATCCACACTGGCCTGGCTGTTTGTGTGTTATACCTGCTGTTGCTATCAGATCCCTTCTGGAGCATTTGCATTTAATTTCTACCCTGGGCACTAGAAGTTGGTCTTGCCTGTTAGTTTGGCCTCTTTTTCCTTCTGCACTCCTTGCTGTCAAAGTCTTGGGTCCCTTGATGCATCACAGGTGCTAGAACCGGACTTTGTTTTGCACGGTACTAAGGACTGCAAGCTATGATGGCTAATGGACAGTCAGAGGACTCTGAGCAACTCCCCATTTGTCATGAATGAATGTTTTAAGTTCCTCTAAAGATCCCAGTGCAGCCTGAGGAGGGAGGCTGAAAAGGGAAGAGCAGCAACATTCATTTATACCAACCCCAAAAATGCCAGCCATCAAGCCTGACCCTATTACTGAGAGATACAGCAAGAGGACTGCTTGTGAAGCAATGATCCAAGTTCTTAAAAGCGTTTAGACGTATTGCTCATCCTGAATTCCACAGCCATAGTATGTTTCATCTGATATTTTAATATAGCTCTTGTGCTCTTGTGCTCTTGTGCACAAGAAAATCTTCACAACATTTGCCTCTGAGGCTGTGGCAGAGGTCCACTTCTATGGGACCCTTCTAGTTTTAAACACAGAAAGAGACTGCAGATCAGGTCAGGGCAATGTATTTTCCTGATGCCTTGACTTCTCTGCTCTTCCTTGCCATTTTGTAGTTGTGAATCTTTGGGATCTCTGTGGAAATCTGCCAGACTTTCAAGAAGCAGCATAATACAGTATGTCATTTTAGAGCAATCTTATTGTCATATTGGACATTTAGACTATGTAAACTTCTGTAGATGTTAACTTCAGTTGTGATGACTCAATGGAGAGTTGCCTATTGGGGTATTCAAACATACCTCCATGCATGTTTGTCAAAGTGTGTTTTGTATCGAATAACCATCCTCCTAATAGTCATACAGAACTAGTTTAACCAACAGAACTGTTGTTATGTTGCATTAATTTTTGCAGGGCACTGCAAAGATGTGGTGGCATAGTGCAGTGGAACCCAGAAGAAGCTTTGATCACCAAGTGAGGACTGGAAAAAAAACAGGCCAGTACCACATCCCTAGTTCCTAAAGGAGTTTAACTCAAGCTTAATCCACTCTTTCAGTCATAGCTGTGTTTCTCTAGGTGAGATAGATACAGCCTTCACCAACAGTACATGCTAATAGACGTGCCATGCATGCAGTTGAAGAATGGGAGTTTGGGGGCAGATTCATAGCTAAGTAAACTGAACAATTTCGATACAGTTACTGAGAGTGTAATAAGGCAATAGTTTAAAGCCAGATGCACCTTCATCAAAGAACTGTAGCCTCAGGATGTAAAGCACCTGTCTGCTGTACTCAAATATACTGCCCTGTGTTTATGTTTATCTGGCGTTGCTGTCTTTCCTGCAACTGGCACAAGTCCAATATAAAAACTTTACACTAGTATAAACTCCGACCTGGTTATGTATCCTTGCATAATGCTGATCAAACATGTGATACTACATGATCCAGTAGACAATGAACCCCATATTTTCAGTCATCAGCATGCAGCTTCCCCAAGTTCAGTATCTGCAACATGGTAACTCATTAATTCAGGCTTGCATGCAAAATAGCTGCCATCACACAGTTTGAGTGATTCCAGCAGGGCTCGTGGAAGCAAAGCAATATTCATTAGGAGAAAGGCTTGTGGCAACAAAACAAAACAAAAAAACTTTAAAAATTGGTTGTTATTATTATTAATTTTTTGGTTTTGTTTTCTGTTTGTTTTGTTTTGTTTTGTTTGTGTGTGTGTGTGTGTATTTTTTATTTTTTTTTTTGCATTCCAAAGCTAACTTCAGCTGAGAATTAAAAATGCACAAAGGCTTTCTCTTTCGCCTATGGTTCATATATAATTCTCTACACAAAGTAGAGCCTTAGTTGTTCTTTTCCAAAGGATTTTTATCACAGTTCTGAATTGACACTCTTCAGCTGTCATTTGGCTTTTTGATTCCTGGAATAATAGTTTTAAAAATAAATAAAGTAGGCTCTGCTCCCAGGAGACCCTGGGAAACCCTGGGCAGAAGACAGCTGTTTACAAGTCACAGGTTGTTTTATCCAAACACATCTAAACCATTCTTTAGAGTACATTTACTTTAGACCTTTATGGGAGATGAACAGCTCACAAGATGTTAATCAAAGTAGGACTAAATGTCCTTTGCCACATCAGCTGCTTCACTGGTGTTCTGCCATTGAAATTTCTTTTTGCTTTTACGGGAAAATAAAAGGCAGTTATGTCTTACTTGTTGGCCTTGTTTCTTTCAGCTTTAGATGAACATGTGCTGCTGAACGCCACCTATGCTCCACCATTTAGGTGGTGGTCTACTTGTCATATGTTCTTGAAGGCAATTCAATTATTTATTACAGAGAGGTTTCTCCTCTCTGCCAGGCAGTGAACAGAGAGTGGAAGTATAATTTCACTCCCTCTTATAATGAATTGTTAGATTGACAGGTAAAAATCTTTGGCCTTCAGAAATTCAGGTTTTATTCTAAGGCCACATTTCTAGACAAAGTATATTCAAATGAATATTCATCAAGCAGTCAAGCCTTCTATATGTGAAATACTGAGGAACAATTAGCTGGTTTATACAGACAAATATCTTTTTTTCTCTTTGTCCAATAATCACTGCTAATTTTACTCTTTATACAAATCATATCCCATTAAACAAAATGCTGCAAGTCTACATATAAGCAGCAGGATTTTTGGAAGTGCTAATTCATGGGATAGGTTTTTAGCAACCATACACTGTTGTTTCCCAAATGTTATTTCAGTGACCTTTTAAATCAGCATATGTATAGATAGAAATTGCCTCATTAAAAACTGCATTAAAAACACATTAGAAACTGTGTGTCTTTTAGTGTGTGAATGCCCAAATCTGTGAGTAAGAAAAAGAGAAGAAATAAAGCGTCATATATATAAGAATAAAGTCTGAGAAAATAAATGAAGCAAAAATGTTTTCAAGATGAGGTACTTTCTTTAAAATGCCACAATAAGTTTGATCATCAGTATTAATATCAATATTTACCTGCAGGCATTTATCAACATAAATATTTCCTTTAACTAAATCTCTTGACAGGGGACTCATTCCAGGAGGTATTTCTGGTCCTGTTTATCAGTATAGCTTTTGTTTAGCTGAGAAGTGAGACTCTCTTCCTCCATATCTAAGGTTTCTGTCCTTGCTCTCCCAGTACCTAATGTGTGGATGGAAGTTTCAAAATATCAGTGCTGGAGGAACTAAATTATATTTAGAATAAGAAGTCCTGAGTCTTTGAACTTAATTTTGAAACAAAAATGAAAAAAAAAATAAAGTATTCAAAAGTCTGGTTTCATTCTTTTTCCAGATGTATTCAAGTATGTGACATTTTTGAAGTAGTAAATTCTCCTTGTCATCATTCCTAGCTGATGTGCAAAGTTGTCTGAGGACCATGTCTATAATACAGCTAAAAAGTCACAAAGTGTTCTTTCTTGGAAGATCCTGCTTTCTCCCCCTCCCAGAAGCTGTTTTTTGTCTTTGGAAAAAAAAAAAAAACAAACCTACAGAACCAGTCAAAGTTATTTAAGCTGCAGTAATTTCTATAAAATCTTTAAGAATATTTGATAAGAAGTACTCTCATAAGAAAGAGTCCAAAATCTCTTTTTCAGCTCTGTACCATTGTGGGAAAGCAAATGTAGGTGTCAGCACAGTGAAATTCTGATACTAGAAAAAGAGAGATATTGACACTCTCTGGATTAACTGAAGATGGGGAGGTTAGGGATAGCCTGTATATTAAGTGAACAAATCTATTTGTTTGGAGGGGAATATCCTTTTCCAAAGACCCAATGTCTGAAATAGTAAAATGCAGATGCCAAATTTTAAAAGCGAATAAGAGACCCACAAATGTTCTCATAGGAGTTCTGTGTTTTGAAATGCAGCAGAGCATATATCAAGTTCACATATATTCTTGTGGAATATCATTGAAATCCATGTTGAAATGGTTCATAGAGCTGTTCAGTGTTCTACAGAATTGTCCTGTGCAAAGTAATTAAGATGCAGTCTAAAATACCTTCAACAGGTTAGTGATGACTCATAGCACATATTTTTTTACAGTGACAGACATCACAAAAATTTCACTTAAACAACTTTGAAGAAAGCAGAGGTACAGTTCAACAGGTGATTAAAATACAGGTCACTTTTTTTGTCCTGTAAAACACCAGAGGCCATAGACTGATTCATGGTAAACATTCCTCTTTAGAAGCATTGGAAAGTAACCATGACTTTGACAACTTACAGTGTATAATGACATAAGGGAATGAAAAAGATTTATTGAGCAATAAAAAATTAATTTTAAATTATTACCAGTAAGGAACTCCACCAGTAATTCCTTTTAACACAGTATAAATAGCGGAATCATACATATCTTCATAATCTCTAGATGCAGATGCAGTAAGAGATATATTCTTCAGTGATTAAAAAAAAAAAATCATGTTTTTATGAAATAGCTTTAATATGGTGTATACATTCAGAACTTACTGAGATCTGAAGAGTAAGAATAGTGTACTTCCAACTGAAGCACAGTATTGAATGCATTTATACACTTCCATTTTATAGCCTTTAATTTTTAAAATATATAAAATGTTTCTTACATATTATGTATATTTTACATATATATTTTTACATTCCATTTCTAGGATACAATATATAGTATAAATTAATGTAATCACTGTTACATTAACATAAATTATAATTATCATTAACATTACGGAAATCATCTATACATATTTTCATGTCTTTGAAGTAGATACACAAAGATAATGTATATATGTATAGTATTTATTGCTTATTAGAACTCATATGCACAACCCAATATCTTTACAAATGCATACTATTTAAATATTGTTAATGTTTACAAATACCAGTGACATTAATGAACATGCAAAACAGTTGTAGTATAATTTTAGGGAGAGGCTGCTCTTTATCTCGTATTTTCTTACGAATGGATCTCAGCTGCTCCCTTCCACAATTTTACTCTGAAGCAATAAATAATTCAGTGTGCTAATTTGACAGATGACTCTCCAGGAGCCTCCTACCATTACTAGCACCATTAGGCCATAATATGCATGATGGGCATAGACCATTCAGCAAATGTCCTTCACTTGTTTACCCCTAAAGAGCTGTGCTCTGCGCAATTAACTAATGAAGCATTATGAGCCTTTTTTTCCCCTTCCCTGCTATTTCAATATATCAATGCAGATTGTCTAAAGGCAAAATATATTTTGTCTCCTTTTGCCAAATGAGTATTTATGTGGAAGCTGTAAACTTGCCTTAAGTTCCACCTCTGTAAATAAAGAGCAAATAACAAGATGATGAAAAAAGAAAATCATTATTATTTTATTTTTTTTTAATGATTTACACAGCACATACATGAGGAATGCATTGTACAGATGTGACAGAAAAGTGTGAAGTTAGGTTCAGTATTATCTCAGCTGAGAAACACTAAGTATATAACTCAGGGCTTTGTACCACCTTTGTGCTGGTTGTACTCTGGATAGTTGCAAGAATCAGAAGGAGATAATACTCAAATTGTAAAAAGTGATTATTTATTAAATTAGTTAGAGATATATCATAGCCATAGAGTCTGCATATAAAATGAATACCATTTTTTTGGGATGTGTTTTAGCCCAATGTATAGATTAGAGCAACCGTATTTTATTAAATACACTTGTTAGAAAGAAAAGAAATAATAAAATGTGCAAAGATAAATAACAAAATTTAAAGAGAGCAACTACTTTTGTAGGTCATGTTATGGCCATTGAAGCTTATTAGAGCCACTCTCAGTCCAGGAGAAATGTGGGTATGCAGAATAAATCCACTAGAAAATCTTTCAAATTATTTTGAATTTTTACATAATATATGGGATTAAATACATCATGAAAACAAATTTAAGACTGGATTTGCTCTAGAAGAAAATTTGGGTCCCTCTCTGAGTTCCTTTTTCCTTTAATGTCTCCAGTTCCTCACTTGTATATGTCAATTTGCTCTTCTTTATTCTTGCTCCTCCTCCCCATGTCAAAACATCTATTTCCTTTCTACACTTCAAAAGAGACTTCACACTCTATGAAGACATAATTTTGTAATATTTTCTGAAGTTTCATTGGTTCTATATTTTTTAAAAACAAAAGTGTTAGTATTGGAAATTACGTGTTACAAAATTCCTCTTATCTGTTCCATAAAATAATTTTCATTTTCTCTTCAAATCTCTTTGTTTATTCACTCCTATAAGGGACACTAGCTCTGTCCAGTTTATGCAAAAAACATGACAGCTCCTTGCTGTCCTAAATAAGCTTTTTTCCTACTCCTCTTCCCAAGTCATTTCCTCCATTTTTACAAAACCATCATTGGATGAAAAGTGTCCTGCTTTGGTTAATAAGCTATCAGGGTGGAGCAGGGAATATAACCAGCTATACTGAAAAAGTAGAAGGCTGCCCAGGAGAATCCAGTCTGCTTCAATTGTACAAATTCCCTTCTACTCAAAGTGTAGAGAACCAGGAAACAAGCTGTATATCCTTCCCTATAGCCAGGTTTATCTGCCTATCACCAGCATAAAAATTATTCAAATAGTCTCTGCTCTTCCAAGCAGATCTGCTCTCCATTTATGTTGATCTATTAATCTGATCAGTGAGAAGTCATAGCACCAGAGGAAAGCAGATGAAGCAGATTCCAGAGAATGAGACAACTAGTCCATGGCAACAGGAGGAAAAGCGGGCTCATGCTGCTCCTGTGGATGTCCTGTCTCATAAGTGCTACATTTTTCAAGGAGATGTCTTTGAGCAGGATTAACAAATCAAAATTTATGATGCATTCAAATACTCTAGTAATGAGAACTATGCAGAAGATAGAAATATATTCAAATTTTCCTTTACTTACTTCAAGTTTTGAATGCACTGACCTGCTTAATCTTCAAAACCCACTAATTATCAATATATTTCTTCATTTATAGTATTCACAATCATAAATAAATTTTCCCTGTTTTTCCTCAAAGAATCTAGCAACACTGCACTACAAATTCTTATTCTCTGAAACAAGTTTACTGCTGCTGATGTATGAGAAAAATACACAAATGCTTGTAAGTGCTAAGTATTAATCACATAGGTGATTAGAAAATATGCAAATAAGCATGTTCATATAAGATTTCCTATTTCCATACAAATTACACTCAGTAGTATGTAGCCTCAAGTAGTATTTTCAAAATGTTAGAATACAATTTTAAAATAAAATTATTTTTAAAAATACATTATTCTATTTATTTTTATAAGAAAGGCTAGCTTTAATGAAACTTTCCTCCTTCCATTAAACAAGCTTTATGCCAGAAATGCAGCATACCATGGCAGGCAGGTAGTAATAAAGAGACATGGGACACAGGGGATGATATAAAAAAGCAAACAATTTGCATTGAAAATAAGGTTTATATGGTTGTACTGTGTCCTGCATTATGCCAAACAATGGTATTAGCACCCCTTTAGGCCTCTTGGTAAGCAGTGGACATGTGGCTGTAGAAAAAAGAAACTTCTCTCATCCCACTTTTCCCCAGTGATGCTTTGTTGGCTCACAGCAAGGGTCTGGCTTCATGTCCTGATCCCACTTTAAGAGGAAGTCCAGCTCAATTCAATTTGCCTTTCCGCCTTTTAGTAATGAGACAACATACATGTGAGCAAGCCCCATGATAATGCAGAACAGATGGGCAGATTTTTGTCTAATTAGATTCTGGACAGCTTGTTTGCTTGTACTAAGTGTGCATCTATTTAAAGATTTCACACTTATTATAGAGACAACAGATTAGCCACAGACAAGGAGAGAAGACTTTTGTTGGTTTTGTTTGTTTGTTTGTTTTTATTTTTTTTTTGTTTTCTGCTTAGTATAGGTATAGGTCTACTAAGGGGAACTGTTTGATAAAATCTGCAAGTATAATTGAATTGTTTGTGGCTATCACTCTCTCCATGGATTGAATGGTCCGCACTTTGATCCTAGAAGACATTGCACCATACAAAAACTTTTCTTTTTGAACAGACCACTAGTAAAATAAAGATTTCAGATATTCATGTCACATATATTGCAAGTTTGCCAATCCATTTCAACTACTGTACATAAAAAAGTGATTCCAAGGAACATCATTAGTGACGTACAGATATTCTCTCAATACATATTTGATACTATTCATTTTTTGTTTCATTACTATCCCCAAAGTATTTTGAAAGTTTGTTAACAAAGCATTGAATTTCTTTTGGAGGAAAATATTCTTAACTCTGGTGTCACATTGCCTTGTAAACAGAGAGCTTGAAGTATAATTTATGCAGAGTTGCAAGATAGAATATACTTCACATCCAAGGAAATATATGATATGGCTTTTCCATTGAACCAAATACAGTTTCTCCACATGTTAGTTATTCACCTAGAACATATGGTCTGTTCACATTGTAATGTAAGTTAAGACAAAAAGATACAAGAATAAAAGACAAAAAGATAAAAAAGATAAAAGTACTTCTAAATGTACTATACATTTACACATCTACATATGACTCTACTTTTCATTCTTTATGCATCTACAAATGACTTTTCCTTTTAAAGTTCAGACTACAGAAAAAGTGACAGAGATTTCCAATATTATTAATACAATTAAAATATTGTTCAAAGAATAATGGTGTGTACCTGCCCATTATCCTCATGGATCATCTTTAAAGAGCATCTCAAATGACTTCATCCTGTTTTCCCTTTGTTTCATGACCTAACTGCGGAGCGGGGTTGATACGAGACTAGCCTTCTTGACATGGATTTAAGAAGGCCATTCACCGGAGTATCTTTTTTTTTTGCAGGTGAAACCCTACCACAGGAATCTCAGTGATGAGTTAACAACAGTTGCATGACACCCACCACTTTATTTCTGATTAGCTCATTATCAAACTGTGCAAACCTGAAGTAATGCTCGTCAGAAAGGAATGGTTACTTTGAAATATAAATCGTGTTCCTGCACCATTCTCTTATATGTATTACTCTGTTAAAATAGGAGAACTTCCCATCCCATGTGCAACGTATTTCCTGGTTAGGAGTAGGGCAGAGTGTTTGGTGCTTGGATTATTATTAGCTGGTACCTGGACTATGGTTCCATTCTTGTCTTGGTTCTCAGGGTTTCCTCAGTGAAGGACCTTGGCAGGCCAGGTGGGCAGGTTGCATGTTCCCAGTCTCCTAAGGTCTGTCACAGACAGCTGGAGGGTCTGCTGAACACCTTTGGAACCAGCCAAAGGTTTTATGCATAATTTCCAAAGCACCGCAACACAGCTTTATATCCCAGTCTGTAAATTCTTCTTCTAAAGAAGAATATTCCACACAATGGATATATTACTTCTCCCATTATTGTAATATTGTTCTTTATCATTCTAAAGAAACTAATTTTTGTAAAGTACTGAGAGAAAAGACACTGATAGCTGAAATCAGATTTCAAATCACTATAAATTAGTTCTGGAAATTACGATGAGATTAAAAACAAATTCATGAATTAAGGACATGTTGGAGACTAAAATGCAAAAATACTGGATCCTCATATAGTATCATTAACCAAAACCTTTACTAAATAATAAAATTATGAGGTTTTTCCAGATCAGATTGTAAAACTGTATTTTAATCAGAATAGATCTGATTTATTTGTATTCAGAACAGATCTGTGAATTGTCCAGCTTGAAAAAATTTACTTATGATTGAAGTGTATTTTTAAGTGCATTTTTAATAGATCATCAAAATAAAGTTTACAATCATATTCCCCTTCAATATATTTTATTTATTTTAGCTACAATGTCTCTTTCTCTTGTGCATTTTACATTTAATATTAGTAGATTGGTATAGGTCACATGGGAGAACTCTTATGGCACTTTGTATACATGCTTATTTTCTGCTTTACCCACATGTGACAAAACAAGTTACACTAACTGGCTTCTCAGAACCTAGATATTTAATTACATTTGAGGGGTTTTTTTAATCCTCTGGGATGGTGTTATCAATGCTTGAATGACCTGAACATATTATTGTCTAACTGTTGAATTTTACGTCATATTTTCGAATTTCTTACTTTTTATATTATTAAATATTTCGCTCTAAACCAATTGCTCTTGCAAATAGTCATGATATGTCCCTTTCTTCCCATTGTAAGTGGTCTGTGATTTCACTAGACCAAGAAGGTACCTTGTGCTGCTGTAATAGTTATCATACTGCCTCTGTGGAACAAAGTATAATTCAAGAGCAAACACAGCCTAGCTCTGAGCCTGGGGAAAATACAAACTGCACTGAGACAACTGGTGACCATGAGTTAAAGGAATCCAAAAGTGCTGGAAAGAAAAAGAAATACTCAGGAGCTGACCTAAAGCATCCTTAATCAAACAGTCTTAGTCCCAGCTAGCTTCATATGTAAGAAGGGGCTAAAATCTTAAATGCTTGGCAAATTCTGCACACACATGACAAGCCATTCCTGACACATTATGGGACCATGTTGTCTCATCACAGAATTAGCCTGGTTCTGATAGAAATGTTATGGCGCCCTGATCTTAATGTGAGAAAGCCTGATACAGAATAAGCTCATTTACAACACAAGGCTCTGGAGTTTCCTTTTAAAACAATAACTCCATTTTTTAACAAACAACACAGTGTTTGTCCTCTGTATCCTATGATAATTCAAGCCTTTGGAAATACCGCAGATTCAGAGGAACAGAGAGACAATAGGAAAAATACAGTACTTTGTCAGCTACACCACTAGTGAACATGCAGTCAAATATAAGCGGTGATAACTTGTTTCCGGATAGTGAAGCTTTATATAATTGTATTCACATTAATCTTATTTTATTTTACTCTCACAATTATGAAATTTGCAGCCTTAAACACGTGAAATTAAAACCACGGATGATTTCTTAATTGTGCAACTCCTCAATACTCAATTAGCATTGCTCTCCTTTCCCCTAACAACAATGTAATACTGTACTAATGAAAAACAGGGCTTCTTTATTTGCTATGGCCTTGGGGTCAATTATCAATTTATCATTGTGTCCTGCAGGTATAAAATAAAATACTCTGTGCAGTGTAACCCTTTGTACAAAATTGACATTAAGTAGATTCTGCAAGTATGGACTTAATAAAAAATACAAAGACTGCTGCCTAAAAGGATTCTACTCCTATAAATTCTATTAGGTTGCCTATAGTATAGGACAGTAGGAAACTACAAAACTAAATTAAAGGGATTTTTTTTTGTCTTTTCTATCGTTATGTATTCTATATGAAAATAATCAAGAGAGAGCTAAATTAAAAATAGTTTCAGTTGTGTTTTAAGGATTTTTTATGATTGAAAACTTAGCTTTGGTAATAAAAGTGTTGCTATTGCTCTTAACAAATGAAAAATTTAGAGTTTCTATCTTATAAATGTCTAATATTACTATTTATGCATACTATGCATTACTATATGCATAAGTCAAAGAAAAGTTACTTAGGCATGTCAAGTATTAAAAACAGCCTATCTAAATTAGACAACCAGAAAACATTTAGTTGGGAATCAAGTTTCTTGTTTAAGTAAACACCTGTTTAGGAAGATACTTTTACTTCACTTACTGCAAAAGGTCCATTCCTCTAAGTTCCAGAATTACCCTCTCTTTGTTCACCTGCGTTCTAGATCGGTGAATGGACATATGCAAATATAAGGAACTTGGGAAAAGCAATGAAAAATTCAGTATGTTCCTGGTTCTCATCACTTGCATGCAACTTTCATACAGACTTTTTCCCAGCACTGGCTTTCAGTCACGTTAGCCAATGCTGAATATTTGTGGGACTTCTCTCTTAACTGTGACATTAAGCACAAGTCCCTGTATTTCATCATCTAGGTTGTTGGTGCATATTTGGATCCAAAATTCTAACCTTTGCTTGCTCTGGCAAGAATTTCAGCCTTCCTAAATCTCAGAATATCTTCTATTTAGTTATTGTTTCACAAGTCTAAAACATTGTGTTGGAAAAGATAAAGCACTATGAAGCGTGGGTCATGACTGAATCTTAAGACCTGACCTTATTAGCAATTTCCCTCTGCTTTTCCCCTTAATTTACAAGCCACTGTCACAATCCAGCTTGCCTTCACATGCATGAAATACTCAGGTAGTCATACTCAGGCAGCTGTTGAAGTGTCAGCCCAGCTTTGCCACCAGTGTGATTGTCTCTGTCTCTCCCCACCATTTACTGGTGATGGTGGTTTTGTGTAGGAGTTGAGGCTGCTTCCCTAAGTGTTTCAGAGTTGAAAGACAGAAAGTAATAGAACGTTTTCATGCCTTCATTTCCTCCTTCCTATTTTTGGTCTCAGAGCCAACTTGAATTAATCCTGCCCTCCTCCCAGTGTCCTGGGACTCTTTTCTGCCCCTCCACTATGCTAACTCTTAATAAACTCAGCAGCAGCCACACATGTACAAGGAGATGATGGAAGATAGACAATGATGAAAAATAGTTTTTCACACTAGACAAGTTTTCCCACCATACTCTCAATAGATCTAATTCAAGGCTCTTGTGGCAACAAGATTTTGAAGTGTATATCAATATTTCCATTCCTGAAACTAAACCAGCAAATATCACAAGAGGAGAGTAATTTTTCAATGGGCGCCTTCTTCTGTGGCAGCACACAGGGTGGCATGACTGAGATACAGCTGGTTTAATTGATTAGTGCACTTGAGAGAGAGCTGGGTATGGTCCAGTACAGATCATTCTAAACATTGATAAATTACCACCTTTGTGTGAAATGGTTGAGGTGGGACCACTGCCCTTTGACAAACCAGAAAATGAAATGATTACTATTGGATTCTATTGACTTGTCTGGTTAGAGCAGTTGTGCTTCTTCCCAAAGGTTAATTGGACTTGAACTCAAGAAATTAAGGGGTCAACTGAGGTCACAGTGACAGCAGGCAAACTTTTAACTTAGCACTAATAATATTTTGTCAGGGAAAGGACAGGCCGGAGTTCTTTATCCATGACAGTGTTCAGGGATTTACTATTAATAAAACCCCAACAAAACAAACAAATAAAGAACCCCTCTGTCTACATTGTTATATAAGCTGCAGATCTATGTGGTAATATGCTCATTAGCATTCTGATTTTCATTAGATACTATAGCTCAAACATGAAGAGTGACTCTACACTCAAGACAATTTTCTGTTCAAACTTGCACATTTATATTAACATGGATTACAAAAAAAAATTTTAGACATATTAAGAAATTGAATGCAAAATGGCCTAAAAAGAAATTAAGTATGTTAGTGCCTGTGGCAAAACTCTAAAACTCTTTACTTTGGCAACTCTTATAGCAAATTTATTATTGTTTTGGTTTAGTGTGTTTTATTTTTTCTGATTGTGTAGCTGTGGATTAAGAGTAGTCATGGAATCCACTAATGTTTTGGTCGCAAAAACAAACAAACAATCCAGGGTTAGTTAGGAGAAGATTGAACTCTGTATTACGTAAAGAGGAAAGAACCTTAAAATATCTTCATGTGTTTCCTTTTAGTTATTGCAAAGATTGAGCCATATGCTCTTCCTTCACATGGTCACAGGACTTTGGCAGGATGGAGAGATGGGCGAAGAACTGTCAACAAAGGCAAATGCAGAGTCTTGCACCTGGGGAGGAATAACTCTGAGCAGAGAAGTACCTGGGTGTACTGGTGGACAAAGAAGCTGTCCATGAGCCAGCAGTGTGTCCCTGTGGCCAAGAAGTCCAGTGGTATACTGAGATGCATTAGGATGAGCATTGCCAGCAGGCTGGGAAAAGTGATCCTTCCCCTCTGCTCAGCCCTGGTGAGGCCACATCTGGAGTGTCAAATTCTGGGTTCCTGAGTACAAGAGAGACATGCACTGGCCAAATTGCATCCAACAGTGGGAAACAAAGATGATTAAAGGACTGAAGCATCTCAGTTATGACATGAGAGTTGGGCATGTTTAGCCTTGAGCAGAGACAATTGAGAAGGGACCCCATATACATATACCCCATATTTACATACATACATATATATATATATATATATATATAACATTATTATTAACATATAATTCTATATCTATCTATCCCATATAAATGGGAGATATATACGTATATATATGCATATACACTTAAAAAATATAGTATGAATTTCTATAATTCAAGATAAATAAGCATTAATACTATCTAGTGAAAAGTTGGAATTTTGCTCTAATGTGATTTGCATTTATTTAAGTTTATCAGATTAATGGCCCAAATGTTTTACTTTATCAGATTTATCCTTAGTAAAAGAAGCAAAGAGTATAACTCAGTTTTCTCCCCTTCCCATATTGTAATCTGCTGTGAACTGGAACAACTGTACGACTTTTGTCTTGTATTTTTTCTATATATAACTGTATAACGTCTCTGTAGATTTGGCTAATTTAGGATATAGAGGAAAGATTATGATTGCAATAATAAGTGAGTATGCTTAGTGTCAGAAAAAAAAAATCAAATTTATGATGCACTTGAATACAGATTTCAGTGCTTTTAAGTGTGTGATGTCCCATACTACAAGGTATGGGACTGCATTCTATTGCTTAGAAATTAATGTACCACAGGGCTGACTAATATTCCTGCATATATGTGTAGTGTAGACAATGAAACAGTAAGTTGAATCTGGTGCAATCTGATACCATTCCACTGAGAAAATTTTTCCAGAGATTTTAAAATAATTCTCTGAACATAAAAAAATGTGATAAGATTAAGTTAATTAAGGAAGTGTACAGTGTTCACCTGCAGAGATTCCTTCATTGTGTGTACAGTCAAGGAGACACCAGAATTTGCAGAGTAGATTGAATTCTTTTTTTCTTTTTGTTCATGTAACAGGTCTTTTCCTCCATGACTGATACAGGTAGACACCACTGAAACTAGTAAGAGTTGGAGCAAAAGCAGGTGTAGATGCTGACAAGCAGCCACTCAATCTTACTTTTAAGTGGAATTTTAAAACATACCTAAAGTTTTAATTTCCGTGTACTTCCAGGAATGTTATAAAACAAAGAAATGGAAGGCAAAAAAGGCTGAAAAAAATTATTCTGCTACGTATAAACATGTATATTGCATTTGGACACTAGTAGTGGATGCTCTGGTACCGATTATGATCAACTTTTCTAGAAATCTAAAGACGTGAGAGGGATTAGACTATTAATATCTGACTTGTACTTGTTTACTCCAAAATCTAAGGAGGTTTGTTTTCAATTGCTGGTTTTAATAGCTTTATCAACAAACATTTTTTTCTATTCTGAGAAATTAAGAACCTGAAAGCATGCAGAGATAATCAAATCTAAAGATAATTATTAGAGAGGCAGCTGCAGCCCCCTCACATTCCTGGACTTTACTCAATCAGAACAAACAAAACCAACTGATTTGGTGAAAAGACATTCTTGTTAAAATAAGTGTGTATCTATTTCTTCAAGTAAATAGGCACAGGGGAGCACGCTGCATGAAAGAAATACAAGAACGGAGATGGATGGAAGATATAGTTTTCATGCATTCTGAGACATATTCACTCAGGAATAGTATTGTGAAGAAAAAAAAATTAAATAACAAAATCCCAATTTAGCAACCATGCTCAGAGACCACAATAAGATTGGCTTCAAGATGGTCAAACAAGAGCCTAACTAAATAATTCATGAAGTGAGAATTTTGGTAGAATTTCCTTCACAGACACAAAACTAACAAATGATCAGATAATAATCACAGTATAGAAAATGCTTTTACTCATAGAGGCTGTACTAAAAAGATTAATCCTTTGGGTTTCAATTTTAATGTAAGAAATAGAAATATATCTTTTTTTTTTCCAATGAGATTATTCACATAGATACTACATGTGAAGAGAAAAAGTGGGCAATACACAGCCTTTTGCTATCTCTATGTGGTAACATTATATGAATACATATATATATATATATATAAAGGGGGAAAAAAGACTGTTAAAAAGGTTAGTACTTCCGTTCCTGAGTTATAACCTTGGTTTCTCTGTGTTTAGAGAAAAATTAGGTTATGGCTACATGGGGAAAAAGTTACAAAAGTATTCTTAATATATCACTTTGCCTCTAGGTCAGCATTTAATGAAATTTACCTTTAGAAAGAAATAGAGTTCCTTTAACCTAATTTTCTATTTGGGAAGTGCAGCAAAACAACCCTATTGGAAGTGGTACACTAGAGAGTGGAAGAAAATAGTGGAGCAGCAAAAAAAGCAGCAAAATATATATTTCTTCCAGTCAGACAAAATAGGAAATTTTTCTGTATTTTCTTCCAGCGTATGGGGTCTTAGATTAGAAGGAAAGTAATGTCTTCAAATAAAAATATTGGATAAATTAATTGTATTTTAAACACTCTAAGTCTTGATATAAACTGAAATTATTTTTGCCAAAATTTCCAAATAGGTACTAAGACTATACAGTTTCAAGGTCTACCTATCACAAATGTGTTTTGTTTTCTTAAAATAAATCCTAAGTCTTACTTTTGTATTTTCTGAGTAAAAATTTTCTACATAAATTTTGGTTAAAACTTTAACTTGTCAATGTATAACAGCGTGTTACATCATACAAATGTCAGTTAGTGACTAAATTATGTCTCTTGACAGCACTTTATGAAGTAAAATTAATTTGCATTCACATATGCTTTAAACAGTTCCCACAAGCAGTAGCAACAGCAAAAAATAATTGCTTTTAAGCTTTGCACAGTTTAGTTGTAAGATAATGACTGAATTAAAATAAAATAATCAGAACAGATTGGGAGTATTCTGATGTTATGCAACAGATCTTTTTCAGAATGAAACAATATTGCTAGCAATAAATAGTAATTAACTCTTTATGTATGTATTTACTTAATGTGGCTTCTCTTACTGTAATTTTTTATAGGTTGAATATGAGTCAGCAGTGCTCTGGCAGCCAGGAGGGCCAACCCTGTCCTGGGGGTCATCAGGCACAGCATCACCAGCCAGGACAGGGAGGAGATTGTCCCGCTCTGCTCCGCACTGGAGTGGCCTCACCTTGAATATTGTGTGCAGTTTTGGGCACCATTATGTAAGAAAGACAGTAAGCTGTGTTCAGGCTGGAAAAGAGGAGGCTAAGGGGAGGCCTCATTACAGTTACAACTTCCTCATGAGGGGAAAAGAAGGGGCAGGTGCTGATCTCTTCTCTGTGGTGACCCGTGACAGGACCCAAGAGAGTGGCCTGAAGCTGTGTCAAGAATGGTTTAGGGTGGATCTTAGAAAAAGTTTCACCCAGAGGGTGTCTGGGCGTAGAAACCAGCTCCTTATGTGTCTCAGGTACAGACACATAAAAACCAGGTTGTTCTACCTGGTTTCAGGTTGTCCATTCAGAATAAGCTAGATGAAACAGTTATATCAGGCGTCATGTAGTCAGAAAGAAATGCTATATCAGGATTTTAATCCTGTTTTTCTTGCCATCTCTCTGGACATCTCTTATAATTTTGACTGTGCAAATAACATTTCCAAGTCATTCCTTTAGAATTGTTTTCATAGAGAAATTCCATTAACATCTATAAGACAACAGTCTGAAATTGTGACACACAGGTAAGAAAATACTAAAATAATTAATGAAAATATATGCCAATATCTAGCTGTAACCATGGACAATTTAGAACAAAAGGTAGAGGTATATGTTCCCATTGTATGGAACCTATCCATTTAAAATGCTTCATAGTTGCTTTTAAATCTAAAGTGAAATTAATGGTGTTATAGAGAAGATAAAATACAGCTGTGTTGCCAGATCAAAACCACAATGAAAGACAACACTTGTGTGCCCATAGTGGGTTAGGTTCCCCCATCATTCTGTTCCTAGCCTAGTCACAGATTCAGTGGTTTGCTTTGAACTGAGAAGCCCAGTACTAGTGGGAGCATGCACAAGGGTTAGGCTACATCCTGGCACTGCTGTAACCTTTTTGCCTTGGTATTTATAGCAAATATCACTTCAATAATACCATGAACAATGAAATAAGGCAATAAGTCTCATAACTGAGTGCATTCGGATAGTATTGTAGGGTTATTCTTTCATGTTGAAGAAGAGATATCTGTTGCTGTTATAATCCCCAATTAGAAAACAAAACAAAATAAAACAAAACAAAACAAAACAAACAAACAAACAAAAAAAACCACAAACAAAACCATGTGAAGATAAAAGTAGTAAGGGTGTGCTTCTCTTTAAGCACATATAGAAATTCATGGGCTACCACAGTTTACTCAAGCAAAGAGACAAATTTTTGCTTGAATGCTTTGCTATAGTCAATATGTTAGTGACAATTTATGAGGTAACCTTAACAAGATTAAAAATATTCTTACAGGTGAATTTCAGTCAGCCTGATAGAGCATATCTAGTTGTGTCATTTTTCTTCTTCTTTCTAATTTCTTTACTGGTTTAGTTTGATAGTTTCCCTCTCTACCTACAGCTAAAATTCAGTATTTGGAGCAGTTATTTTTATACAGAGCAGTAAATATTTTAGTGCCCTTGCATAACATCCATCTGAATGAGTTATTCCTAATCAGACTTAAAATGTAAAAGCATTTCAGACTAAATTTTTTAAAAGTCTCTAGATGCTAGATGTATGTACCATGCATAACACTACTGAACTCTAGCCTGGAGTAGGGCTTCTTAGGAGCCACTGAAATGCTAAAATGAAGGCAAAACCACAATGATAGCTACACTGATTCAGAACCCATGTTTAGGTCATCTAGAAAGCTCTCAAACTGGACTGGCAAATCTCATGTCTATGACATTAGCTACCAGGTAGCTGTGTGAGGAGAAGAACAAATGAAGACTGCAGCACTTGAATGCTTTTCTATGCTGCTCTGGCTTATGATAGTTGTGCCTTAGAGTCTGTTTGTCTGCTGGAGCATAATGTGATTCGCTGCTCATACTTTTCTATTTTTTTCTAGTCCAGAACTCTTTTGGAGGTAAACAGAGTAACAGTTCTTCTTGGGGATGAATCTATACTGTTCCTCACTATGAAAATTTCTAATAAATCATATTCCCTGGAATTTGCTTCTTTTGCTCTGCCAAGAGACAGAACAAAGGAACATTAGTCTGTGCATACCTTTCCAAACAATAAGTTAGGTTGAAATTGTAAAAAACATTTTTTACAAATTTTCAAACAGTCTGTCATTTCCGTATTCCCATTTTCCATAATCAGAACACTTTTTGAAAACTATAAAAAGTGAAGATTGTTTTTTGAATACATCTTACACTTGTGTTGTTTGAACATTGTACTTAACTTGGACCAAAGCTGGTCAGTTTTTTGAAGTATAACAGATGGTACCCATATATTGATTCTTAACTATCTGCGCAAAGTACTAGTAAGGTTGCTAAACTTCAATAAAAAAATAGATGTTACCAATATGCAAAGTATTTTCTAAAGGGTCACTAAACAACACAAAAAAAAAAACAAAAAACAAAAAAAACCCCAAAAAAACAAAATCCAAAAACCACAAACAAACAAACAAACAAAAACAAAAACAAAAACAAAAAAACCAAATCTGTGTAGCACTGCGCTCAAAACTTTGATGGATACGAGGTCAAATTTTAGAAAATCAGTGAAAATTTTGGAAATCTTAGCTTAGCGTACAGGAAATATAAACTGAGTTTTCTTGCTCAGAGATGGAGCCTACACCAGTTTTTCTTTTTACAATAAAAACTTCTATGATCTATAAATCTGCCCTCCCGGTTGCTACAAAATAAGTTACAGTCCTTGTGGAATGATTATGGACAATTCACTGGGGCTAAGGCCTATTCTTGAGAAAGGACTTTCAAGCTCAGGTGTTATGTATATTCCTGAGTGACATCTCTGGCAAAATTTGTGAGATTTATTCCAGTGTCAGTTTATGCAGAAGTTTATTGCCAATAGAAGTGTATTAGAAATTAAGAGTTACATTAATTTATTTTTTTTTTTCCGTATTTTTCCTTGGCACTTCAGCACCTCCACAGCATCTTACAGGGCTGCCTGTTTCAGTCTCAACCATACCATTCCCTTCTCAGGACAGGGTGAGGCAGATAGAGCTGGTAGGAAGGACAGGGGGTGCTTCTTTTTTTCTCTGTCTTTCTCCAGTGCCCTGTGCAATCAGATTTGTGGCATGTCACTTCAATCTGTCAGCAACCCCTTAGTGCTACTCAGTCACCCGTAAGGAAATACCTTGTGTGTTGGCAGAGGATGTCCTTTAACAACACCCAGCCACTCAGTCAAGCAGGCTAAAAGGGGCAGCAGACAGCACCTTCACACCAGTGTATGCTAACTGAGCTCTCTGTCGATGTGTCTTGACCTCATAAAAAGACACAGCAAAAAGGCCTTAGTGAAGTGCGGAGAAAGGCTACCCTTGCCTTGCCTGCTAAAAATGGCAGCTTCCTTTATTCCACTCAGTCAGAAACAAACATATTTTATACGTGTGTGTGTGTGTTAGTGTGATGTTATAAATATATTTGTATATATAAACAAAACTGCCCAAATTTCCTTTTTGCAGTATGGGAATGTAACCACTAGATGACACCAAGAGATAGTTCCTATAGACCTGATTTTTCATTCTTTATTCATCTCTCTGTTCAAAAGGTGACATTCTTGCTGAGATTGTAATTAAGATTACAGAGGTATGTAAATTAAGTGATCTGGCAATTATTAATAGTTACCTTACTTTAATATTACCAATTACTGTCCTAGAGTGCAAAGAACTTGGAATTTATGATCATTTGGACAGTGGATCTCAAACATTACCTCTCCTTCCCTGCTGTGCATATCTTTAATTGTCTGTTATAGAATGATCATTTGTATTGCCACAGCCAAGAGTCTGCTGGTTCTCATGCAGCAAACTTCCCAGTTGTGGTGTTTTACAATTCACCACTGATAATCCATCCAAGGTGAAAACTCATCTAATCTTGCTGCAAGATTATGTAGGTCAGAATTAACTGGTTTGGCCTATTCTGCTGCTTCTGTTGTTCTCTTGAAATGAGCTAGAATTTCAGGATTTGATAATAAAAAATAATAAATAGATAGATAAAAAGAAGTGTTTTTCCTTGATCAAAAGAACTGAAATGTGTATAATTTGATATGAGTTTCTGATATTTAGGTTTTGGTAACGGAAAAGCAGAATTATGTTAAAATTTTCATCTGACGTTATTTAATTAATTGACAATTACACTACTATTTCAACAACAAAATACGTTTTAAATATCCAAGGCTGACAGGCCTGAATGGGTGATACATTACACAAAATGGCTGAAATTTCTAAACAGTGGATGGACATTTAGTCCCATATGTCTGTGTATAAGTTCAGAAAAGCAACATATCTTCAGTAGTGTCACCCACTAATGTCAATTAGACATAGACTCTGCTTGATGATATGGAGAGTTGGTTTGGCTGTAGAGAAATAGGTAAGCCTTAGGGAAACAACACTCCTCAAATCTTTTTAGCTATTTCTACCTCCTACCCCTTATTTCCAGGTACTAATGTAACTAAGCAATAATCTTTTACTGAAAGCAATCATTCATAAATATTCATTGACATAAAACAAACAAAAAAAACCCTGGAGAACTGGAGCAGATCTTTTCCCATATGAGTCTGTTTCAAACATACCCACTTCATACACCTCAATATTACTACTTCAAAAAACTTTAGCAATTCCCTACTGTTGCCATGACTGCAGTGATAATAAAGTGAAGAAATACTTTTGAAAAACTTACTGCTGAACTCTATACAATTAAGAAACAACTGAGCACAGTAGCAGTAACTGGGATTGTTAAGTGTTTTTGTGATGAGGCAATACATTTAAATCTCACAGATACAACCTTCTCTTTCACAGTTTGCCTGGGAGGCTCAAAGCAATTGTTGTCATCTCTGCTCTGTGTTGAAGTCTGAACTGGGAGGTGTACAAGTGTCTACCCTATGCCTTGCTTCTGTACAAGAGATAAAAATTAAGGATGCATCCCAAAGAGCTGAGTGCTGGAGAGCCACCCAACACCTGGTCCAGATCAGGAGCTACTGGAAGGCACCTGCTCCCTGTGGGTGTGTGGCCCTACAGAAATCTCGGTGCCACCCATACTGTGAGTGTAGGTGCTGGTGTGAGCTGACAAACCTGCCAAAGATGACTCTTGGCAAGTGGAAATAATAAATCAGTGAATGTATGAAAAGGAGATATCATGTGAAGAAATTATAAAGGTTATAATGAGGGATCACATGCGATTAGGATGGGACTGAAGAAACTAAGTCTTATTGCCAGTGAGAGGTCATTTTGTAACAAATGGAACTTTCTTTGGGATGTGATTTCTGAAAACACTGAAATTTGATAATGCACTTAAGAAAGGCTTTCTTTTCCATAGACTTTATGAAAGCATGGCTTGTAACCTGCCTTAAGAATCTGCAGAATAAAGTGAAGAATTCATGTGAAATATAATTTCTATGTAATTGCCATAGCCATTATTACAGGGACTCTGCTACTATTAGTTTGTGAGTACTTGAGTAGAAAAATTGACACTTTCATTCACTTCTTGTGGATAAGACAGACTTCACATGAACTTTGCTTTTTTAGGGGAGTTGGTTTGGTTTTTTTTCAAAAACCACATGGAAATACTTGTGGCAGCGGAGGGGAGGGAGAGAGAAAGTCTTGATTTTGATTTTCAAACAAATAGAATAAATGTCATAGTTTTTGATTTTTATTTTATTTCAGAAAAACAGATCTCATTTTTGTGTGGAACAATGAAAACTGTCAGTGAAAACACTACATATTCTGTTTGACTCTGTTGTTAAAATTCCAGCCTGTTTTGCCCCCAGCAGTTTTACAGGCAGTTCAAATTGCCTCATAAAACTCCAATGGTTTTCCTCATACACAATATGTATTGTACGACAGCCACAGAAAACTCAGTTTATCATAGTTTATGCTATGTAAAATCTGTATCTAACTGTATCACTGGTCTATCTTTAACAATTTTTAATTGTAAAGTACCTGTGAACAATATACTACCTAGTAAAACACATTTTTATTTGTAGGCTTTTTAAAGTAAAACAATGGCATAAACAATGTGTATTAATTTTTTTTGTCTCCTGTTATACTGTAGGTGGAAAAATTTAAAACAAAGAAAATATTAATGAAATATTCACAGAATATATATCACAAAATATTTTTGCCAGAGGGCCCATTTCAGTAGAGAAGTAAAGGTCTTTAGTTTTGGGGAACTTCAGACATAAGCACCAGCATTAACAGGCTTCTTATGGTATGTTATTTTTTGTATTCAGAAGGAATGCATAGGCCATGACATTTTCTAATACCTTACAAATGATGTAGAAGAGATGCAGAGGGGAGAATTCTCCCAGGTTATCTCATTATTTTGTTTTCTAAGTATGAGAAATAAATACTCATATCAATCATTTAAAGTGCTCAAAATCTGAAAGTTATTTCTCAAAAATCAGGATATCTGCTTAGAAGTCATGAAGTTTCTGGTACTGTTGTTTATCATATTTGCCAGATCTGCTATCTATATTTTTCATTTTAAAGGACACTGAAATCACAGTTTCAATATTTTTGCAGAACTGTAAGGTTTAAGCATCTACATGTTTTTATATCTTGAGTTTTTATTGTCTTGTCAGTTTAGCAGTTATGGCTGTTAAATATATAATCTAAAATACAAAATCCTGACACAAGAGTTGGCTCACTTGAGTGAAAAGCATTTTTAGAAGTTTATGTCTGAGTTGAAGCATCTGGAGTATGATTAATCAGTCTTAGAAGGTTAAGGGGATTTTAGTTTAATGTTTTAATTCTGCTAAATTGCCTTCATGTGCTGTAGAGTCTTTTGCTCATGTCAGCTCCACCCTGCCTGGTGTTGGCTGTTCCCTTTCATTGTCTAAGAAAAAAAACTACAAATATGGAAGTACAGTTGCTTGTACAAAATATGTAGCTGCAAAACTAACACATCATGCTCACCCCTAGACCCAAATGTTCAGTCAGAGTTGACTCCCAAAAAACATATAATATTCAGCTAAATGTCATTAGATGTAGTTGTAGCATTAATGATTTTAGATATTGTCATTAATTATTATTATCAGCCTTGTATCTGTTTTAGCAAAAAAAAATATAAGCGAGACAAAGTTCATGGTGATAAATAATATACTTTTGATGAGCCAGCTAATACACTTAGAAAAAACCCAACCAGGACATTCAAGCCTTTCACAGACCCAAAACAGAAGCAACAAACTTCAAAAGTGACCTGAGTTTATCTTGACTGTATTTTGTATTAACACCTACAGACAGGCATAGTGGAGATCCATAGTTCAAAGCACTGTACAAATAGAAAATAAGAGACTGTTCCTGCTCCACTGAATTCACAAGCCAAACACTGAACTGGGGAAAAGCAGGAGGACAAACAAGTATTCAGAGATTAAGCTTTAACAGCTCAGTAACAGAACCAGAGACAACTCACATCTCCTGGCCTGCAATCCAGGCCCAAATTGCTCAGAAAACATTTGAAATGCAAACAGCAATTTGCATTTCCTCCTTCATAATGGTAGAAACTCACATGTTAGAAGGTCATGGTGGACTCTACATATGTCACTGCATGGGTCCCGGTTCTGCAAATCACTAGTCTGAGGAGCAAAATTACTACCCTTCACACTCACGGAAATTCAGCAGTGGAAATCCACTGGTGGAAACACAGCAAGTTCTATGACAAAGAAACAATTGATGAGATGAAGCCCTTAATCTGGAGTTTCTTATTTTTACTGGTTTTAGAAACCTGAATCATAGTTCTGAAAGATACTGACCCAGAATTTTCACTTGTTGATTATTAATAGATAATTTAAGATTAGAAATTTATGGAACTTGATATATAAGAAAGTAGATTAAAAATTAAGTAATGATCTAATTTCCTTTCCCCCCACCATTTTCTGATCAAGATATTTCTTTATTTTTTTTCTCCATTTACAGGTGCAGAATTAAAGAACATGTTCACTCACTATATTATTGATGCACTTAAGTGGAGTGTTCCAAAGCATATAATTACCATGTAGGTTTATGGCCCTGAAGTAGATTGGGATAGTGGTGCTGCATATCCATGATTTGAAGGACATACAGTGATGATTATAGAGGCGGTACTCTACATCCATTCTAGCCCTTTTGTGTTTAGCTGGTTGCCATGGCAAATAATTGGATAGAATTTAAGCCACTTTCTTCCAAGTGGGAAATTCATAATTTTACCCTTCACATAATTTTGAACATACTTTTAAAGAATCTTAAAGTTTCTGCAGGAATGGAATACAGAAAAAAAAATAGATTACTTCACATGGAACAACAATTCATTTGGATGTTTCTTTCTTTTTTATTTTTCCTTTCAATCCTGAAGTGAAAAATTTGAGCCTGATGAAGATGCAAAAAGAATTGACCCCACAGAGACAGGAAATCTGAAAATGAATGATCAAATACAACTTAATCTAGCAGTTGGCATCATTTAGAAAGGGATAATTTTATGCACTATAATTTTCCAAATCTATTTAGTGCAACCTTTTTTTAAGCTTTGAAAATATGTATCATGTTTTGCTTATGGTTCCTGGTAATCATCTTTCACATCCCTTTTTTTAGGTTACTTCTTTTTCTGAAGACAGGCAAATTTTCCAAATGTTCCTCTATTTCACATCAGTGCCCAATATATGTAATCCTAGTTCTGTCTGAGGTTTTTTATCTTACAGGCTGTGCTGCTCAGCTGTAAAGCCAGGCAAGCATTGCATAGCACATGGCAGTCATGGAAAATACAAAGCTCCTCTGCTCATGGTAATATTTTACAGTGGGTTTTCCTGGAGATACACAGAATACAAGAATACAAGAAGTGTGCCTTGTCCCATGGCATGAGCCATTGCTGCAGTCTTGCCTTTAAAGCAAGCAGTATTCTAATGAGGCAAGAAAGTTCACCTGTTGCCAATAACATGTACATGAGGAAGGTTATAACTGCATTCACCCCATTATTCTTAGGAACCTAATCTGTACATCCTCTTTTAAAGAAATATCGCTCCTACACATCAATCCTAAAATAATCACCTGGACATGAAAGAAGAAGACTTTCACTTCTCTACCTACATTTACTGTGCCTAAAATAGATGGACAGAGTGACTTCAGAGGCCTTCAGTAGGACACTGAGGTCTTTATTGGTTAGACAGGAAACTTCAGTTCAGTTTTAATTTTTTATATGTTTAAACTTTGTTAGATGTTTAAACCGTAAAAGGTACTGAGTGAGCTGGACTGCAACTTCTTGTGATGTGGTGTCCAGGACAGTATGCTTGGCCTTTCTATTTTTTATCACCTTTTATTGTGATAAAAGACACAATTCTGTGTCTTATGGTCACAGAATTGATTTATACTTCTACATTTCTAACTCCTTAAAAAACTATATGGTGCCTTTGCTTCTCTTTTGACAGAAGAATTAAATCCAGGATTAGAAAATTAAATACTCACCTTGAGTTACCCTGATTAATTGAATGAGATGAGATTTAAAGCTAGTTTTGATCAACAAGGTTATTTCTATGTTTTTGATACCTTGATTTAGTGTTGAGTATACCCTCAGTACCGGGGTTTTATTTAAGACTTGCCAATAATGAACACTTACAACAGGATATAAAAATTGGCAATCCCAATGTACCATTACTTTTTTTTTCCTGATTTTTTATAATTTCTTTTCCAAAAATTTTATATTTTATATTTAT
>VXAU01003696.1:189111-232281 GCA_013399695.1 Formicarius rufipectus | reverse complement strand
AATAAGACTGGCATGTTCTGCATAACCTTTTTTTAATTTATGGAAAGACTGGTGCAGGACCAACTCTAACTTTAGCAGTCACATGTAGGAAGTACAGAGTTTCATGAATACTTTGAAAATATTAAGAAATCATTACACAGGAAGAGATGATATTTTAAATTAATAAAGGTTTAATGCAAAGTCATGATCTTAATACAGAAGCATTTTCTTGTAAATGTACTTTCTTATGTAAAAAGTTGTCAAAATTTTTATGAACTCTAGTTCTATGTCAGGTGAGTCAAATATTCTTTGCCAAGCAATCAGCCCTTCTACCCACTAGCTGCAGAAATCATTTAGGATTGAGTAAGAAAGGGCACTGTTTCCTGGCAAGTATTTACAGTTTAAGCACATACATAAACCAAACTGTACTATAGCCTCTCTGTCCCTGCCTTCATTAATTGGACAAAGCAACACAAAACTGACAACATCACAAAGTCAGCTGTTTAGATCTATGAATGACTACTTGTATACAAATATATGCTAGGTATTCAAGAAAAAACAAACAAACAAACAAAAACAAAAACCCAAACAACCAAAACAAAACAAAAAAACCCAAAACCCAAACAAACAAAAAAAAACAAACAAAAAACCAACAAAACAAACAAACAAAAAAACCCCAAACCTAGAAATAGAGCAGAAAATTCTGCTAGCAAGGAAAGCCATGTGCATGCAATGGGGGAGTCATGAAGTCATGATACTTAGAATGGTAAATTTGCATTGGTCATATAAAACACAACATATATGGCCAAGGACAGTAGTCAGAAAGAACTGAGCATGAGCCATCACTTTTCTGGACAGAAAGGGATCACCAACATTGAATGGAAAAATAAATACACTGAATTTAAAGAAACTATTTCATTTGAGTTTCATAGAGTTTAGGTCAAGACCAGAAGAAGGAAAATGTAGACTTTTGGTAAGAGAAAGCAACAGCTACAGTTATTTTAATTAATTTATCTGTGCATAGCATAAATCTGTGTACAAACATAAATCTGAATGAATTGCTCCCAATAGGACTTATGCCCAGGGTTATTTTTTAGTTTAAAAAATATTTCCAAGCAGACTTAACTTTTCTTCAGCAAGTTCTAGTGTAATCTGTAATCTGTAGAATTGAAAAGAGGAAGTGAGGTATTCTGTAAGAAAATAAATTCAAGGAAATTTCTGCATCCATTTTGTAGAATAATGTGCCCTTTCCAAGAGTATCCTGTGAAATTCAAAATTCCTTATCCTGGTGGAGCAGCTTTCTGGTGTCTTAACTGAAGTTAGTAAACACATCAGTATGCAGGAATGAACTCCTTATTTCCAGTTAAGTGTAAAAAATCCTGTATGAAATTTAATCCTCTGAACTCATAATCATACTGAGCTAGTGATTTAATACTGGTTAATGCCTAAATCGGGCCCTAATGCTTAAAACACGCTGTACTTGGACCTCATACTTCTTTTTCTGATCCAGTCTAGCAAGTCTTTCAGTACTAGGTGCACATGTGTTATACATTGTACCTTGCACCTTTTGTTGCCTTGACTCACGTATCATTCATTACCTGAAGAACTCCGCAATTTCTTGGTAACTACAAGACCTCACTGCCCATCCTTTTTCTCTCATGCTAAATTCCATCAGTTATTTTTTAATAACAGACATGCTCAGACCCAAATATTTAAAACTAGTAATGGGTACAGAGAAGCTGTTGCTTCTTATGCACACATTTGAAAAAGGATGCTTTAGAGAAATCAATAGTAATTTACAGCAGGCATAGTAACCCTGAAAATGTTATTGTCAGTCTCAAAACAGAAACAGATGAAAACACATAGTACCTTTTTTTTTTTTTACTTGGTGGTAAAGGTGGTCTACAAGAGCAAATGAAAAAGGAATTAAGATTTGTGTCTTCAGCAGGTACAAAAGTCCTTTTTCAAGTTATCACCTTATAGCCTATTCATTCTTCTTTATAAGTATGTAGTACCAAGCTGGTATGAAACAACTGAAAAAGGATACATGAAGGAATCACAGGAAGAGCCAATAAATATTTTATTTGAAGGAATTGCAGTTTTATTACCAGAGTTCAAATTTCTACAGAACTGATATATCAAAACCATTTGTAAAATGTGCTAGCAAGATATATACGCATGCCTGCACATTCACTTTTTGCAGTAGCATTACTCTGTGCCTTATCAGGGCATGTTACAGTGAGGTAAAATTCAGGGATTCTCCAAACTACTACCAAGTAAGGAATACTTGACTTTCATCCAGGAGTAAAGTCTGAAGTGCTAACAAGAACTTTCAAAACTATCTGTAGGCTTTTAACTTAAAATACACATTTATATCTATGTATCTATAATAGATATCTGTATACAGTCTATCTAATCTGTACAGATATTTATCACTTTCCATCAGAGGCAACCAAACTAATGTTGATTATCAAAGTCGAAGAAGCTTAGTGAGTAAAATGTCAATAGATTCTGAATTCACTGTTGTGCATTTGGTTAGTTTTCCAAAGCACATCATTTTCTGCCTTGAGAGAGCACATCTCCTAGTCCACTCCACACTCCACAGAGTTGCAGGTTTCAAAAACAGTACCTGCACTGTCAAGGGAATGAGATATTTAGGACACTGAGACAAAATTTCAGATCTAATAAAGTATAAACCTGATTATGTTATAACATAACACAATCTAAGAGGGTATGGTTTGTATATTTCTAGGTGTTTCTTCTTCCCTCAACAATTTCCCAGTCCCCACTTCAACAGAGAAAAGCTTTCTGCCACATCAGCTGGACAGACAATAAATTTAGAAGTCCTGTAATATGTTTTTGTTGCCTTCATTTCTTCCTTCCTCATCTCTTCCTTCCTCATCTCTTCCTCTCAAGGATCAAGCACAGTCAAAAAAAAAAAAAAAATTCAAAAAATGAGTCAGAGAATTTGTTCTCTCACAGTTCATCAAACCCATCCAGAACTGAAGATCATGTACCTGTGACTGATAATAAGATTTTAACAAGAGGGGAGATGAATAATTTTCAATGTGATCTTTGGATTGGCATCCCTGCATTCCCCTCAAATTCACTACTTCAGAAGAAATACTCTGAAGAGATTTCACATCACACATAGATTCCTTTGTACTTGTCAGAGTCAAGGTGGCCTCCCATCAACAATATGGCTTCAGGTTGATTTTCTTTCTCCTTTTCAGAGTCCATTTCTCTCCTCAGAATACTGATTAATATGGATATCTGCTGTGTTCCTTTCTATGACTTTCAGTCTTTCTATTTTAAGAGAATCAAACAAATTCAACTTTGTGAAGACTGTGACAGGAAACTGTTTGAGGCAGAAGTATGGGAGATCTATAAGACTAAAGGCATTGTCTACTTCCCCCCCATGTATTTTTACTGCATTGTTCCTTAAAATTGATATGAATAAGATGCATTTCCTTCCTTCCCTGGAACATTTTGTATGCGCTGCAACAGTTGACATGAATAACCTGATATTGACTTTTTTATTATAAATCTCTTTTCTTATCTTTGCAGTACAAATGGAAAACATGGCCAAAATAATATATCGTGGAGGGTAAATTACAGACGTGAAGTTAAAGACTTTAAAATGTGAAGTTCTTGGCAAGGCATACTTACATTTCAAAATATGTACTTGATATGTTTTTGTATTGTTCTTTTGTGAATAGCAGTAGTTTTTCTCCATGGGAAATATACTTCTTCTTATTTTAAAAAAGAACTATCTGATAAGGATATTATACTTCATTTTCAGAACAGTAACATGGTTTTCTAAGAATCTAGAATTACTTGTTTTCTTATCAAGTGTACAGTGTTTGGTACTTATCACAATCCGAATGACAATATTTAGCAGAGAAGAGACTGTGTTACTTATATTTTCTATTTGGGACAAAAACCAGTGAGACTGGGATTGGAACACCAGGAGAAAAGGCATGCTTTTCCTCTGTACACCTTTGTGTGTAAAAGGTTTCCAACATCTCTATCATATGGCCCAACACAAGAAGGAAAAGTGGCTTTTGGTTTTTTTTCCCCCCTTGTCTTGAGCACTAATTTAAGGGATTTAACCAGCATATCAAAGAAAACCCATAGCAGAAAAGATTTAGCCAATAAATCACTCATCTGTCCTAGAATGAGTATTTACTTTTCATTAAAAATGGGAATGCTCTTAAATTTTGTAAAAGTGGGCTTGCAGAAACTAAAAATAAAATGGCTCTATACATAATGGGCATTAGCATATCATGACTGAGGAAAGAATCAGGAATCTGTCAAACAGACAGCCTCCTTCCTTCATTAGTGAGAGCTTGTCAGTATCAGAGAGAAGCTACCCTGAAAAACTAGCTATGGAAGGTGAACAAAAATTGTTAAGGTTTAACGGACCAAAGTTCATTGATATTCCTATATACTAGACAGGATTTCAAAATCATTTTGATTATTAAACAAGTACAGTCTCACACAGCAAGACAGAACCCATATTACTTGAAGATTTTAGGACTAGCTGTAACAGCATAAACAAAAATACCTTTACTTCCACACACATTTCATTTAAGACACTAGAATGAAAATATATTAGAGACCAGAAGAGCAGGTAATCTTTATACTATCAATCTAAATACATTGACAGCATGTCTTAATGCAAATTTGAATATTTCCAGAAATAAAGTAAGACCAGATCACCCTACAGGTATAAAATTAAGCATAAATATTTTCAGAGATTTTCAATTTTCTCAACAAAAAAGAAACTTCAGTTCCAATATAGTCAAATTATTGCAAGTTATCCTACTAAAGAGCAATTCATACAGGCAATCACTTCTATCTCAAACTCTAATGGTCTTTAGGATTAGCAATATGATACTGAATTCAACATATCTTTCACTCTGATAACTCCCATCCATTTCAAGATTTATATAGAGAGGATAAGACAATTATAGAGGGCACAGGAAAAATAGGGAATTAATGCTTTCAAAGTATAAATGAAGCTTTTTGACTATGTGTCCATAAATATCAGGTACACAGAACTCTTTAGAGATGAGTTACATGCAGTTACAGAAAAGTGTGACTATTCCAGGAATCAGGTCTCCCAAGGACTAACAAGTATACTTTATTTCTTTCCTGCACAAAATGGACACTCAACATCCCAACAATACTGTCTTCAGTAAAGTGAAAAGCAGGATCTTCAGTTCTTCAGTCTGCATGTGTTCTTTACTACATAATTGATTTTCTTAAAATGGAAAGGAAAAAAAAGCAAAAAACAAAAACAAAAACAAAAACAAAAAAAACCAAAAAAAAACAAAAAAAAGCAAACAAACAAACAAAAAAAAAAAAAAAACAAAAAAAAACAAACAAAAAAAAACAAACAAACAAACAAACCAACCAACCAACCAACCAAACACCCCAAACCCAAAATCCCTGAAAAATTACTAAATTGCATGAGTATTACAGAACATGCTGAGTTGCAAAGGACCCACTATCCAGTCCAACTCCTAATCCTGCACAGGACCATCCCCAAGACTCACACCATGTGTCTGAGAGTATCATCCAAATGTTTCTTAACCTCTATCAGGCTTGATGCTGTGACCACTTCCCTGGGGAACCTGTTCCAGTGCCCAACTACCCTCTGGGTGAAGAATCTAATTCTAATACTCAACCTTCCCTGACACAACTTCAGGTCATTCCCTAAGGTTCTGTCACTGGTCACCACAGAGAAGAGATCAGTGTCTGCCCCTCCTGTTCCCCTCATGAGGAATTTATAATTGCAATGAGGTCTCCCCTCAGTCTTCTTCAGGCTGAACAGACCAAATGCCTTCAGCTGGTCCTCATACAGGTTCCCTTCAAGGCCCTTCACCATCTTCATTGCCTTCCTGTGGATGCTCTCTAAGAGCTTAATTTCCTTCTTATATTGCAGTGCCCAAAACTGCACAAAATATTCAAGGTGAGGCCACACCAGTGCAGTGCAGAGCAGGTCAAGTCTATGGTTTTCAAAATACCATGTCTAAAATATACACACAGCATAGCAATTTTGACACATAGGCGTTTTCTTCTGCACAGGACTTTTTGGAGAGGTGATCAAAAGAAATTGATTTAGATTTACAACTCACAGAAACCTACTACATAACAGTAAAAAATAAATTGTCCAACATCTTACACACATCTTGAACTAGCACATCTCTTATGTGAGTGGGAGCATATATCAACCTCTGAAATGGAATTGGTTAGACAGTGTTTGTTCCTCTAGTCCCTAAAGGGCTACAGACCTATTTCCACATCAGTAAATTCAGTGGGAGCTTTCTTGCTGACACAAAAAACTCAAATCAGGACACTACCAGGCACACTGTAGGCTACAGTGTGACTCTAGGCAGAGCTGAGAGATACAAATAGCATGTTAGCTACTTCTACTAATGTTCAAGAGATATTTATACCAGGAGTCACTGCAGTCCAGAAAGATATGTCAATCCCAATTGCTCACTCCTGTTTTCTTTTTCTGAGGGTAGACTTGTTTGTTGTGGAAAAGACACTTGATAATTTACCATTTACTCTGTCCAACTTCAAGGCAATCTGGCCAGGAAGCAGGACTGGAGGCAGAAAAATAAATACTAGAAATGAGCCGAAGTTGGAACAGTTCTAATTATAGTGTGATATGGTGCCTTGGCTCACTGAGTACGAGACCTTGGAAGGTTGATATGAACTGTTGTGGAGAACCTCTGCAGGAGGCACGGTATGCTGAGTGTATGGATGTGAGTGTAAGCTCAGGCTCAGACTCCAGAAAGTCATTTCAAGGTTTATATTAGCTTGAGGTATTATTCTAACACAGGAGTCACCCTGCAGGTGTAAGAACACTGGAATTTATTCAGTTCATATGTAAGCAAGACACACTCCAGTTTGCACAGCACTTTCTGTCATCTTAAAGATCTATAATGGACAATTTCTGCTTTTTAAATCTGTCCCCAGTGCTCCATGTGTCACGAGATATCTCATACCCAGAGAGAACATTATCAATTATTCTGTTATTGTATTTTCTTTGGGGTTTTTTGTTCTCCTTTTTTACCTCCAGAGGAAAGTTAATTACATCCCAGTGTCATGTAAAATGACCCAGATTAAGTGAAACAACTATTAATTGGAAAAAAATTGAAACTATTAAGGAAAAAAATACTCTTGCTGTAACGCAAAAAGAAGAAACTCTTAAGCCAAACAGAAGGGATTTGTCTCACCTGCATATTGACATCTAAAGTGTCCCCAAAAGTCACTAATCCCACAAGCTGTCCTATGAATCTATGAAAGTTTTGTATAGAGCAATATGAGTACTAATAGTATGAATTAGGGAAGAACTTTGTAATGTCACAACTTTCTAACATTTGTTTTCTTACCAATAAGCAATAGGATATACACTGTGTGCTGTCATACCATGCTAAATTGAGAAGTCCACCACAAAGCACAAGGTAACTTTGAATTCACAGAGCTATCAGTAGATTTTCACCGAATAAAGTTAATTCATGTTTTTATTTTTCATAAGATGGCAAATAATACCTTCTACTGCTAATTGTAAGTAAAATGTAAACAATGTCTATGTTCAATAACCACTCAAATCCATTTTTTTTAATTCCCCCACATAGCTTTGTATCTTTTAATTTTACTTTAAAAAATTGTAATCATACTCTGGAAGAAGTATAGTCTGATTGAAATCATACTCTAGGAGAATCAGACTCATAGTCTGATTGATCAGTATAAAAATTGATATGCTCACAGATAAAGAGAAATAACCAAACCATGGCTAAGGTATTAAGGAAAAGTTTATTTTGAAGCCATAAGCCCTAAATACACTACTAAATCACACAGGGAGTGAAAGAGTGTAGTCATAGGCCCATTTTGCTTCAATATACACATAAACTTCAAGGCTGTTTCCACCTATGCTTTTATGGTCTCCCTCTACCCCCAGAAGGGGCCTCAAGTGTATCAGTGAGAAACTGTTATCTCTATACAGGAATCCTACTTCTCAAAACAGGCAGAGAACAAACATCAGGAGATGTAATAAATGGGGTTTTCCCACACTGATCTTTTCCTAACATTGCCACCATAAGCCTAACACTGCCAGCTGCAAAAGTCTCTTGAGTGAAAACAATTCTAAAAACAACTTATTCCCTTTTCTCCTCAGCAATCTTCCATTTTCAGCCCCTTCCCCTTCAGCCCCACAGTCAGGGACAGGGTTAAGAAAGGCAAGTCTAATCTGGAATTTAATCTGTCAAGTAATGCAAAGGGCAATAAAAAAGTGTTCTAGAAATCCATAAATAGGAGAAGGAAAACCATGGAAAAAGCTCAGGTATTCAATGCCTTATTGGCATGTCTCTACTAATAAAACAATCATTCAGGAATCCCAGGCCGCTGAGACTAGAGGGGTAATTTTGGAAAATTCTGTGAATGTAATCTATACCCTTAGGATAGAAAAATATCCTAAAGCATCATACATGGAGAAGACTTTTGAAAAACTCAATACTACTTTATTTTCATTCCAGACATTTTGAAGTAGTGATATATAATGTCTCCTTAATTATTTAATCACTTAATTTAAACATTAGTTTAAAAGTTTATTTGTTGTATTAATCTTCACTAATCAGGAAAATAATCCTTTTTGTCAGTAGGTAAAATATCTATAAGATGTAAATCATAGGCTAAAGCAAACAAACAAAAAGATTCATTTTATTAGAATGCTTTATGTTTAACTTGACTGAACTGGAAAGGGCAAGAACAGAAATGTGAATAATTCCGAAGTGACATTAAGTGACACTCAGTGACATTAAAAAGTAGATGCAGAATGCTCAAGGAACTTTCTACAGACCTCAGTTAACCTGTAAGACAGTACAATGGGATCCATATTGAGAGAAGTTCCAAAAAGCAGTAACACTCAAAAGAGTTAGAAATTCTATGTATAATGAAAACAACTATAGCTGATAGTTGAGATATAAACACTAACCATAAGAGATAACTCCTTGAAAGAGAACATTACCTGTAGGAACAAAAGGGCAAGTTATGTCCTTAAGAAGGTAGTGATATCATTTCCAGTATTAAATGAAAAAAAATTTATCTGAAACCAAGAAACATGTATTAGTACATCTTTTCTGAGCAAAGATGGATAGTCATTGTGGCTTATTCCCCTAACTGATAGGATTCATCTGGAATGAAACAATACTGAAACAGCATGTCTAGTGCAGAGAACAGCATTATAACTATGGATTTATCAATTTGTATAACAGAAAAGGTTTATAAGTGTCAATATAATACAATTCTAGCAGCAGCACCTTTTCTTCCAGTATCAGCCTTCTAATTTAGCTTGTAAATATATCACACATTAGTGCACAATTAAACCTGTAAGGTCTTTGGTAACCTTAACAATTAACATTTGTGTTCACATTGCACTTAGAGATACCCGATCAGAAGTATGAAAGACCTACAGTTAGACACTTATACTAATTTCTCCAAAGTATTCCTATACCAATAATGCAGAAAAGAAAGCATGGGTAAGTGCATATTAAACAATTCCTTTTTAATTTCTCCTTCATTTCTTCAGATGGAATCAGCCGCAATATTCAGACCCTATCTGAACATATTTTATTAAAGGGTATCCAGCAAGATGCATTTCTTGCTAGTAATATCAGAACACTTTATGAAAGGTAATCAAGCAAGAAGTTATTGCAGGGCACGGGCTAGGATAGGCTGGAATTTCTTGTCAATTCTGAAGGAGGAAAGACTTTCAGCTGAAAAGTGTTTGGGCAATTTTGATTCACAGAAACATTCAAAAGCCTTGTTTTCTCCCTATGGTGGAATGAAAATTGATAGTGAGGCTTTGAATGTTAACATACCAATTCACAATACTCTGTGATGTTGCCCAGATTGCAGCACTCCATTAGCATGGATACACTTACTGTTCTCAGCCACACAGAAGTCAAAGCCTGGAGAAGCTTGAACTCTTTCCGCCCACATCCTTCTCAATCTCTAGTTCTGAAAGGGGAATAGGGGCATCCCTTGAAGTAAAACCCTGATACTACTATATAATTTAAATCTTCAGGGGAACAAAAACAAAACAAACACCCAAAGTTGTTAATTTCAATTAATAAATGAAGAACAATGCAACTATAAACACGGAAATTAAAAATAACTTACAACTTATCACAGTAAATCTATTTCAATAGCTACTATACAAATGTATGACCAGCTTTATCTAATAGCAGAGAAGTGTTAATAAAACAAGATGGGATTTCTTTCCCCTTGAAGTGTGTTGTAAATAAGCAGCAGCATTCTCACAGCTGAGAGAAGAATTGAGCATGAATTATTTATGCTGCCTGGAATAGATTTAGATTCTTTCAGACATTCTGTGAGTTTTGCAGTCAAGATGCAATATTTCAATAATTCAGATGTCATCAGAAAAGAATAAGAAGTCGTGTTAGGAAACATCATAGTAAATAAGTTTAAAGTGTTGAAGATATACAATGCAAGGACGAAACAAAGTTATGGTTTAGTTGGCATTTGAATTAAATTGTTTATATCATTAGGTTGACTATGAGCTACAAAAGAAGATCTTTCAAAATTATGTTGTCCTGTAGAGAAGTAGAATGAGCTGAAACATTTACAAGTGCCAGATAGAGATGTTCTGAAGAGAAATGTTAATACTGAGAGAGAAAATAAAACCAACTAACATTGCTGAATTTATACAGGTCACCTTTTAGATTCTAATTCTGAGTAGCTCAAGAGACTTTTCTTTTTTTAAGTGACATGTTGTTTTTTAAAGTTCAGGAAAGTTAAGTAGTAAATGGTAACTATAAAGTCTCAATATATGAAATTATTTCCAGATTTTATCCAATTAATAACAATTTTTTTTCCTGTCAGCTTGGTATTTCCTGATTATACTTTCATATTTTAAATAATTCTTTGTCTTCTCTCAACAAGTGAGGCTTATCGAGGGAAGCCAGAACTTTGAGGTAGAATTGTACCACATTTTTCTTAAAAGGAGTTTAAAGTAGCCTAAGTGTTCTTAGCCTCTAAACATGACTCCCATTATCTCACAGAAAAAGTGACCTGAAGCAAGAACACCCTAAACAATGAATATGAGAACTCATTGGTGAAGCATTGAAGATGAAAACGTCCTCTCCATCCAGTATTACATAGGACCTTTTCTTCCTGTTTTATTATCTAATGTGGAAACTTTTAGTGGCTTTCTTGGGTGAATTCTGAATCCTGTTGAATCCTTATAAAAGTTTCATTTACTTCTGCCCTGTAGCAGCTTAGCTCTAGGTCTGCCCAGAAGCTTGTTTCTCTGCCTGCACTGCTCCTGCGGCTGCCTGTTTTCCAGATCCCTCTCTAGTTGCTCAAATCCATGTTTTGGAAATTTCTCCCACTTGACCACTCTCAGCTACAGGCCTCCCTCTAAGAGACCCAGAGTAAAACTAAGAGAAAAACAAAAGCAGCCACATTAATTCTAAAGGTACAACTACTACTTTTCAATAATAGCACGTTGCATACACAACAGCCCATTAAAGAAAGCAACCAGTCATCCATTTGCCACAGACATGCACTTGTATAATCACATTTAACTACATTGGCCTTTACATATTTTTGTAGCCTTTATTATTTTATTATTTAAAACCAAGGATATGTATGTGTTGTTACATATAGCAACGGGAACTTTGGCAAGAACCAAGCTGCACTACTCTACAGGAATTAGTCCAACCAGACATTGCTTTCCATACTCCCCTTCCAATTAGCAGGACTGGGGCAATTGTGATGAATCCAGTATACAAATAATAGAACACTGCTGAAATGATGTTCATAATTATACTTTATCCTCACAAATGCACAGGACAGAATAGGGAAATTTCCCCAATTTATTTGGTCCATTTATACTTAGCCTAAACGAAATCCTTGTCTCCCCAACTCTTGTACTTCATTTAGATGGCTGATGCTGTAAAAGTTCTTCGGTCTCAGCAGTAATGCAGCACTTCCAAGTGGCAGACAGAGTGGGCACATGACAGTGGCTGTTTTCACTTCTGCCTCAGGCATCATTAAATGGAATGAACAACTGCTGGGTTCAGAAAATAGCAATTCTTAAAAGTCCCTGTCTCTTCCAAGACTGCAGAATGTCTAAAGGGTTTTTAGCAAGTTTCAGCTGAAACCACCATTCACAGCGGTGTGTTTATCTGATCAGAGACCCTTGGTTTCCGCTCTGCTGTGCTGGTAAGAGGTGGGAGAAGAATCTGATTCAAAACTAGTCCGCAAATAGAACTACTAGAACAGCCTCCAAGCAATGAGTAACACACACACATTCACAAATAAAGGCTAGAAAATGCAATCCATTCCTCACTTAAGTAAGAATATGCTTCAGTAAGTCCTGAGCTAAAGGACTCTGAGTGCAACACAGAACTAAATATACAGGGAAGGGAACTAAGTTGGAGCATTGAAAACCAGTGATCTCCCCATGTCAGATGTGTTTGATTCTGGTTATCTTTCTGTCCTTGCACACCAGGATCCTTTTAGTTTCATGTGTTAATCCATGAATTTTTTCCCATGGGTTTGCCACAATCTATTTTTGACTTCTAAAATTAACCGGCTTCCACTGATATAACTGTAACAAGACCAAAATCTATAAAACATGTAGTAATTTCAACCCAATAGTTACGTATTTTTCCTTTACTGAATAAAAGTGAATTGAAATATGATGAAATAAATTATCACACAGTCCTCTGGTACAGGGAGTGCTAAATGGGAACATTAACTGGACACTGACAGCTTGAGCAAATATTCATTATATGGTGTCACAGCAGCTTCTGTAACACAGTAGTGAAAGCGTACATGTTAATAATATATTAAGGCACTTACAACCTCCTGTTGATGTGGCAGATTTGATGACCAGATGCAGAGAGCAGTTATTAGGAGACTATGCTTTAAGACAGAAATCACAGAGAAGAAACATTTTCCTTTAGGAAAAATTTGGGTTAAAAGTCTGGAGCAAAAGAGAAATTACACAAAGCGTACACACAAACACTCCAACATAGAGAAAGAAGTGATATCTCAAGTTTTTCCAGACACAGCAGTTTCTTTCAACACCAAAAGTTTCTTCAGAAAAACTAATGTGATCTGAGCAACATGTGCACTGTTCCTGTGCCTCACTGTCTGCTCTTATGTTGATTTATGCTACTGCTCTAAAAGTGTATATTTCAATGTGATCAAGTACCTAAAGGCATAGTCCTCCACCAGAAAACCATCCTGATTTTGCTTAAAATATATGGCCTAAAAGAGTGCACCACATAACCTCTTATTCGGATTTTTTCTGAAGTCTAATGTGCTTAAACCTTATCTCTTTTTCTGACTGACCAATATTCCAGGTCATGTTCACTGTTGGACTACAATCCTAAAAGTACTTTTCTAACCTAAATGATCTTGTGCCTTTTTTGATGAAACCTTAAATTTTATTGCTTTAAGCTAATTTTCACTCAAGCAAACAGATTAAGGGAAAAAAAAAAAAGAAAACAAAACAAAAACAAAAAAAAAAAAAAACCCCAAAAAAAAAAAAAAAACCAAACAAAAAAAAAAAAAAAGTTACCTGAAACCATTTTCTGAATTAGACACATCTCGCCAAATATAAACTTTGAAGATTATATATTCAATGTTTGACGTCTGTGTTTCCTAAAAAAATGTTGACATACAATTTATTTCTATCTTCACTGCTGTTTACGACTCCTTTCATTATTTCTGTGTGTCCAAAATGTTTACAGAAAATCACTGAACCATGTCGATCTTCCCAAAAATTATCTGGATAACCAGTGAGTGGGCAAAAGTCTTCCAGAAGTACATTTCACAGAACATGCTGAGTTGCAAAGGACCCATAAGGATCAACCCCAAGAGTCACACCTGAGAGTATCATCCAAATGCTTCTTGAACCCTGTCAGGCTTGGTGCTGTAACCACTTCCCTGGCAAGCCTGTTCCAGGGCCCAACCACTCTCTGGGTGAAGAACCTCTTTCCAATACCCAACCAAAGCCTACCCTCACACAACTTCAGGTCATTTCCTCGGGTCCTGTTCCTGGTCCCCACAGAGAAGAGATCAGTGCCTGCCCCTCCTCTTCTCATCATGAGGAAGTTGTAACTGTGATGATGTCTCCCCTAAGTCTCCTCCCCTGTAATAAATTAATACTTGTTACTTCCAGGTCCAGTTTCATAAAAGGATAGACACCATTTTTTCCATTTTTATTTCCCCTGAAATCTGAGAGTAGGAAGGAAGTAGGGGGAAAAGAAAAACGTAACAGGAGGCAATAACAAACACTAAGACTGAGAGCTTGTGTTGTGTCAGAAATTCATTGGCTAGTTAAAACACCCTACTTAGATAGAACAAATTTTTAGGTCTTGGTACACCCCAAAGTTTACAATTGTTATTGATAAATACTAAGGTTAGATCTACTAGATTTTTGGAAGCAGTGTTTGAAGGATTCTCCAAAGTGTAAAAATGTGCAGTAAAAAACAGTGTTGCAAGTACAAACATAAGCATTTCTGCTGCACACACTCTGAGTCCATTTCTATGTGTTGGTGAAGAATATGAATCATTTTGTCAAAGCTTTTACTGAGGCTCTCCAGGCAGTTATTTATTTTCAACAAAATTTGCTATGAGAAGCATTTTTGTAGTTCTTATGTTTGTTATGTTGAGTTGAAACAAGTTCCTTCCTTAGAAGCTTATTCTTTAACTGTATCATAAGATTTCTACTGGAAAATGATAGTGGTATAACAAGCAAATCAAAGGAAGATATGATGTCAAAAAACTCTTGATGTTTATGAGGTTTTAATAGTGAAGAGCATCAGGTGTCTCAATGATATTTCAGAATGGAGCTTCCCCTGTACTAATAGTCTTTTATTTTAAAGACACCTTAGAAAGGGGTCCAAATCCTTCCCCTACAATTTAAACAGTTTCCTTCTCTCTGCATTTAATGGGTAAATCCGACTCAGAGTTTTGCTTTCCATTTTTATAGTGAACCAAAAAAACCCACTTTCGGTTTCAGTCTACCTTAACAACTGTCTATGAAGCAAATTAATCATAGTCACCTTGGAGGCAATATTAATCACAAGGAAACATGTTACCTCAGTGAACACTGTTCAGGTAACAACTGAGGACTCCATCCCATCTCTTCCTTCTAAAATATATTATGTTCTCCCCAAAATATTAGAATTCTTTCCTATATATACATAACTTACCTATAGTGTTATCCATTGTATAGCCTCTGTGATTCCTACAGATTTATCAGGCAGGGAATCATATCAACTCCCTTTTACCCATGATGCTGCAACACCCTTCCCATATAAAACTTCAACATCCTTCTATAAAGGGAGTACAGACTGCAACAGCTACTGACCATTCTTCAGAGTTAATCAGGAGCATCATCAACCAAGTGGTGAACAAAGAGCAACAGACCCATCACTGCCATGCAAATTAGGTCAGAGACTGAGACTAAACAGTACAATCATGAAAAATAACAAATACAGAGGGATGAGGAAAATAATATTGAATTCCATTGGTTTAAAACTGGGGTTTTGTTGTTGTTGTTGTTGTTTTTGTTTTTTTTTTCATTAGCCAGTGTTTATTAAACAAGTATTAGAATAGGGAGGAATTTGCTTAAAGTCAGGAGGTTTCACAATTTATTTTTTTAACCTCTCTAGAGCAACTGAGAACAGTTGAAGCAGTTATGTTTAAGAGGGCTAAGACAAGAGCTAGTGAAGAAAAGAAAGAGAAACTAGTGAAAACTGTTATATCAATAAGATTGCAATAACATATTTCTAGAACAAAGAAGGCTAAAAGAACCATTCACACAACTTCCCAACCTCCATGGTGCAAGAGTTTTCATCTAGGCCAGAAGAAGAAATCAAACTTCAAGATTTAAGCAGGCACTGTAGAATCACCAAGTCTGAATTATAATTTGTACTTTGTTCCAGAAAAGTAGCAATTTATGCACAAAACCTGGAGATCAAGACATGTTTTTAATCTTAGTGGATCATATCCACCACAATATCAGGCTAATAAAGACATCCTCAATATAATAAAACAATTTGGTAAGTATGATAAAAATTCCAAACTAAGGTTATTTTAGAGTCTACCAATATGTTTAAATCAAAGATGTGTCTTGACATAGTAATAAAATCTGGACAAAATCGTATCCAGAGGATCACGGAATATTCATATCAGATTATGTCTACATGTCTGGAAGTATTCAGAGCATCCTCTCTTATGAAGGAGTATTAATCTTTTTGGAGTATTTCAAGATTATGCTCCACCACCACCATTTTTTTACTCTCCACATTCTTACAAACCAGTAGGCAAATTAAAAAGAAAATTTTAAAAAGGGAAAAAAAAAAAAAGGGGGGGGAGGAAGGGGAAGAAAAAAGAAGAAATCACCACAAAAACCAACTAAAGAAAAACCAACCCACAAAAAAACCCAACAACAACCAAAAAACCCAATCAAATAAACAAAAACCACAACAAAAGACAAAAATAACCCAAAACCAAATGACAAAACCAAATTAATCAAGATTCAGAAGTTAATCTCTTCTGTCCCTTGAAGCCAATTTATTTAAAATGTAACACCTTACCTTTCTAGTCACTCAGCCTTAATATGCAAAATAAAAATTAAGCCAAAAATTTAAAACATCAGGTACCTCTGAGCACTTCTCCAGTATTGCAAAGCTATAGTCAGTCTTCTTTCATGAATAACAACTGTTTTTTACATCATCTAGATGTGGGGTTTTTCCCTTTTCCTTCTAACAAGAATGCAGAAGTAAATTACAATACCTTGTCTTTATGGAGGGCTATGCCCTCATATGTGGGGAAAATATAGTAAGTAGCTACATAACAGAGTGGTGAAAATATCATCTTAGTGTTTGTTACTGTACTGCAAGTTGTGAGAGACAAATAAACAAGAGCTAAATGGGGTCCAATCCCATTTCTTACACTGCAGGGAAGTTTGAAGGGAGTATAAGATAAATTGCCCTAGTCACAGGTCATCTTTAATGTTTATAGAACATTTTCCTTGTGAATGATCCCAGAGTGAGTTATCAGTGTTACAAATGAATTACACTAACATGCACAGTGGCTTGTACTTGCCAGAAATACCAATAAAAGCAATTCAGTATGCAAATAATATATACAGTTTCTTGGCTAAATAAGAACTTTGCTTTCATATGCTGAAGAATTGCTTTAAAAAACCATAAGTGGACATAATTTAATAATTTCTATCATCCAAATACTAGTTAGCATCAGTCCAAAAGAGTCCCCAGCTCCCTGGCCAAAAGTCACTGTTTCTTTCCTTCCTTACCTTCAGCAGAAGTTTGCTGTCTAGTTAAATGACTAGATATAAAACTTGAATTACTAGTATTCTTTAAATACTCTGAAATATTTTGCTAGTTACTATTATTAAGTTAGGTCTTTTTGTGTTTTGGTTGTTCATTTGCTGTTTTGTTATGGTGTGGTATGTACTGTCACGTGTGTCTCCCCTCCCCCTTGCATTCCCCACTATCCTCAAGAGTTCTTATCCCACTGTTTTTATCATCCAGACTTTGCTATACAACCTGAAGCACTGACAACATAACTTGCATGAACTTCCAACATAGGGCTCTCACAGTTACACCAGCCAAAATTCACTTGTGAGGTGGGGCATGATGTGTGTGTAATAGAGCGTAAGGCACACTTATGTGAGAAATACATTTGCTTCCTAACCCCACTCTTCTGAAATAAATTCTACAAACTTAGAGTCATTCTACTGGATTCTGACCACAATTGAAAAAGCAACTGTAGTCTGAGTTCAGCATGTGTTTGTGTAAATTCCCACTGACTTTCCTGCATGCCAAAAAATTCAGCCATGAAATCTGAAGCCGTGTTTTGGCTCATTCAAGTTCCTGATAGGTGGGTGGTTCAGTGAGTCAGTCTGTATTTTCAAGCACACAACAACAAACCTGACAAGAGGTTCAAGGTGATGGACTTTATATCTTTTTAGCCATCATACATTCAATATCCTTATGTGTAACTACGTCTGTTATCCTTTTCACATCCCTACTAGAGCTCTGATCCAAGACTCTCTGCAGACTACTTGACCGTATACAGACATGTGTCCACGTCCATTAATGGAATGCTATATTTCATAAGTGCAGTTTCATCTATTTCCATGTTTCAACTTGGGTACCACATTCTCACAAAAACAGATTTCTGTTATTGAAAGAGAGATAACTGTCAGGAGAAAATTGTTAGGAGAACTGCTGCTGAAGAATGAAATTTAGACTTTAAATAATGCAATTTCCAGCACACTTTCAGAGTTTAGCGTGCAATCAGACAACAGAAGGGAAACCCAGAGATTCAAATATACTCCTATACCATTCCTGTCGGATATATAAAGGAAATTGTCTTGCTCAACAGGCTTCAGATTATACTAAGACAGTATTAAATACCCTTCTCTGAAAAGGAAAAAAAGTAAATTTTAGCAGATTTTTGTCAGTTTTAGTGCTTCGAGCCTATTCTTGCTTAAAGAGAAAAAAATTAATATTTAAAATCAGCAATAAGAAAAAGGGCAAGAAAAAAAGCAGATTCTGTTGCTGCTTTTTGGTACAAAATTTCAAACATTCATTGCAACTTTAGGATAATATGACACAGCTAATGAGGAGTAATTTTACAATTCTCCTTATGGAAGTTTTTGGCTCTTATAACATAAGCACCTCGCATAGCATTGTCATGCTCTTGGCCATTCAGAGCTCACCCACATTCTGGAAACAAGATTCATTAAGGTTTAGGGTTTTTTTGTTTTTGTTTTAATTTTCCCAAAATTTCTTTTTTTCAACATATCTCTGCTGGTTGCTTTAAAGTCATCAATAGCTTGCTTCTCAAGTGTCATTGCATATTACTTCTCTCTGTAGTTTCAGGCGCACAAAAATACAGAAAATCATTTATTAAAAAAAAAAAAAAAAAAAAAAAACAAACAAAAAAAACCACCAGCTGAACAAAAATAACTCTATGCCCAGTCTGAAATTATAGCAGTTTTGTTTGTCATGAGAAGCTAATCTCATAGCATAGTCACTTAAAAACAAGCAAACAAAAGGTAAGCACACAACAACTATCTGAAGGACAAGTTACCTAAAGTTACACCTCCAGCAAGAAAATTACTTGATCCAAGGTCAACAGAAACATAGTAGATCAGTATCAGGATAAAACACATGAAGAGAGGGAACAAAATCTATAATAGAAGAGTTTACAGGCAACAAAAGAAACACATTCAAATTGGTAGCTAAATTCCATAGTCAATAAGAGCACTCTTAAAAAGTTTCAATCACTACTTATAGAAATTGCACCAGGAGCTTCTACACTAAAATATATTCCCATTCTTGGAGAATGCTAAACTCAAATTTTTTTGTTATTTTAATACAAACTACAAAAAACAACCAATGCTACCTCAGGTAAATACTTTCTCCACTTCTCCAGATGCCCATAGCAACAAGACCAAATGATGAGCAAGGCCTATGTATGCGTTCCAAAAAGCTAACATTTTTTTTTACAATAAAAGTAAAAAAAATAAGCAAGAACTCACTAAATCAATGTAAGATGATGCAAAAGCAGAAAGGAATAAAGCAACAGTTTTTGTACAAGGTTACAAGTACACAGTCAAATGTTAAACAAATGCTAGAGCCCTTGTTTCTACTTCTTACCTTTCTTAAGCGTTTTGAGGGTGGAGTCCAAAGTCTTGTAAGCATTTTGCTCTGGTTTCTCCTCCAAACCACAAAGGCACTCCCATTATCTTTAGAGCACCTTTCAGGTCTTGATATACTTTTCTCTTTCTTTAAAGCAAAAGTCTTTATTGCTGTTTTAAGAGATTTAGTAAAAAATTAGTGACTCAAAACTCCCTTCTTAAAAATTTCAAGCTTCAAATATTTAAAAAAACTAAATCAACTCAAACCACCAAAATCATACAACACCAAAACCATAAAACACCAAACATTTAACGTTGGATACACAGGATAGCTCCTTCGGTAAGGAACAAAAAGTTTAAGGTGCATAATAACATCCTCCCAGATATAAAAAAGTCTGTCCCTTTACTTCCCTGTCTTACTCCCCAAAAGAGGCAAAACCAAACAGAAAACTCTCCTTTATTTGCATAAGCATACAAACCTAACTAGGTTCAAATAAAAAACACAAAACAGTTTCAGTAAGAAAAAGAAAAAACTCAAGCAGTGGACAACTAAAAAAAAAGCTATGTGAATTCTCAAATGTTTTATGGTTGCTGTGACAGCGCTGAGAACCACCCGACCACTGAAAGCTGAAACTCACCTGAGGCTATCAGAAGTCATCAGGACAGCTGGTCAGTAGGGCAGATACTAGGCAGGTGCTAAGAATCCAGAGATCAACAGACCACTTTTTTAAGGCTGAGGGTATTGATTTATAACACCACCAACCTGGCAGATAAAGGTGCTGAAATTTTATTTGTTCAGTTTTAATAAGGATCCAGAACCAGCTCTATACTTATTTTTCTTAAGTATTTTAGGTTACTTCTGTAAAAATTAAATATATTCCTTGTTGCTCCAATTCCCTTTTACTCCTGTCTTTCTAATAATAGCAAAAGGCACCAAGATCTTGAAGTGAAATTCAGTAAAACAGAATAGACAATCAATGTACTTCATGAACTGGACTGCTAAACTGCTGCAGGTGTTCTTCTTTAAAAGTTTCAGACTAACAGCAAGGAAATCAGATGCATTATTTATTTAGGGTTTTTGGAATGCACTTTCCATAATGGTATTTGAAAACTAGAATACTAAAAGTAGCATTGACCATGCTCTCAACAACAGCATTCTGAATTTCCCAAGTAACTGAGTGGATGAAGTTTTAAGGTCTTATTTCTCTACTGCCAATGTCACAGTTTTACCCTGTGGATAGTGGGTTGTTGCTAAACAATCATCATCAGAAGAAGGACTGTATGGAACATGATAACTGTGATATTCACATCATTTCTATAGTTACCTAGCCAAAAAATCATAAACACAACATAACAGAAATGCTTATGAGGATATCCATGAATTATAGCTTCTTTAAAAAAAAAATCTTCCTCATGCATACCTCCCCCATTCCCACCTCCCCAAAAACATGATAGAGCCACAAAGAATGGAGGAAAAGACAATATGGAAATCAATCTATCCAAGCAACAAAAAAAAAAAAAAAAAAAAAAAAAGGTTTTGAAAAGGAGAGTGAGCCAAAGCAATAAATTTTGGAAAAAGTAAGAATTAATTTTAATCTACAGGTCCAATCTAACAAAAAAATTGCTGACTTTTAACAAATCACCTACACAGGCTCAGCAAGCTGATGTAGCTTACTGACTAATTAAAGAATCAGTTAATGAATATAGTCAAGGTCTACCTGTAAAAGTGTGATAAGATAGCAGATCAGCCAACTATTGTAGTCATGAACAGATGACAAGTGATAGCATATGAAACAGTCAAATCTAATAGTTAAATGGGGTAAAAAAGCACAGGGAATGCAAACTACCTGCAATGTAACTGAAGAGAAGCTTACCTGACAGTTATGGTGCTATTCACTGCTATATGTAGAAAAAGCAGGATACATCAGCAGCATTGCACTCTTTTCCTCGGGAAGAATTCCCCAAATAATCTTCTTCCCAATGGCCAAACTTCTTCAAATATTTTTTTTTAAGCAGACAGTAAATTCACCTAGAACTTACTGGGGAAGTGGTTTGGTTCAAAGCATTCCTCAGGAAAAGTACGCATTTGTACAAATTAAAAAGCATTAGAAAGGCAATTCAACTCTTGAGGGATACAGCAGTAGTTGCCTTTTCCAATATGGCTGAAAACATAGAATTATTATGTCTGTTAGCTTTATAAACAATAAATTTCATCTCTCCAGGACAGGAAACAGAAAGACCATATAATGAATAACGTTTGTATTAGAGTGAATAAGAAATTTGTCTTAATAAAAGAGAGAAATTCAACTGAGAGGTGTTGACTCTGGTACTTATTTAAATAAAGGTTGTACTCATCTTTGTGTGCAAAAGCGAATTTTTCAGCAAAATAAAATGGCCTATGGATAAACAACAAAATTGGCATACCCTGACAAATAATAAAACATGCATATAGTGGCACTTTTTATTTTGCACATGGTGACCTACACATGATGTAAATCCTGCGTGATAGTTGACAATAGGTCAACGACACAGTTTATACATTATGGACCAACAGATAAAAACTAACTAAACAGATAACACTGTGTGTCATCTCTTCTTTAAGCAAGCCAAGTCTCAGGATATTTTAAGAACAGGAGGCATACTTAGACATTAATATACAGACATAGGAATTCATGCTTCTGGTGCAGTACATTAAGAACATGATATGATATGATATGCAAGCATATCATATCATATCATATGCAAGCAATTTTTTAAAAAGAGAATGCAAACTGCAGTGAAGTTGATCTTTTTTCAGCCTGAGGTACAGCTGGTTGGCTTTGAAATCTTTGTAACACCCAGTTTGACACGAAGAGGAAAAGGGGTCTAGCTGAGGGGGGCGGTACTTCATGGTTTTTTGGGTACAGAGCTATTTTGATTGCTTAAAAATCTCATGTCCTTTTTTCTAATATAGATATACTAATTGGAAATGACAGTATGCCTCTCCTTAAAAGCAGTCCCATGATAATGACCGGCTCCTCTGTCTTCTGCTTTCTTGGGTAATAGAGATTAATACAAGAACAGTTTCTCCAGCAGTAACAGCAAAAGGCACTTTGAAACATTTTAAAGGCAGCTGATAATCAAGGTCAGGAAAAACACTGATAAAAGAAAAGTTTGAATCACATAATGTTATTGTAATATTTACTTTGATTTTTTGTAATGTCAAATGCATAACAATAAATGCTGTGAGGATCTAATAAAGTAAGAAGGCTGGTGTTCTCTCCTGATGATTTCTCTGCCTCCTTATGGTAACTATCTCAAAAACTACAGTGTGATTGATGAAGGTCTTTATTTGCATTGTGGGCAGTACACAGAATTCTGTTCATATTTGTTCTCTGAATCTAATCCATAAGCATTTTAAGAGTTTAGTGACTAGCAAAAATAGTGTCTTTAATATAAATTGTTACCAGCTCATCATCTCTCCTTTCCCTCTGGGTTGAGTTTCGTTCAGGTGAGAAGGAATTGCCATCCTTAATACATGTCAGATACTTCAGTTCTTCCTCTTTTTTTCTCCTACTCACTACATACACCCATAAACCTATTTGGGTTTCAAACTCAGGAGAACATTTCTGACAAAACTTCAGCCTTTGAGGGAGTTCTTCCACAGAAGTCTCATTATATGATCTTAAAGTAATAAAACTACAACTTGAAATAAAGACCCAGAATTCATTCCAGATTGTCATGCACACTTCTGTGGGAGCAGGAAAGACTTCGAGAACTGGTTACATAATGCAGGAGTATTTGAGAGCATCCAAAAATAAAATAAATAGTGAAAGAAACATAGAACAACAAATCTTAACATTCACATAACCAGTAACTTTCATTGACTATTGCACACCTTCCTTTATGAAGTAAAAATCTCAACCAGCTAAATGGAAAGAATGATCTCTTCCTGAAAAGGAATCAGTGACTGCTTTTAGTAGAAATTTACCCACAAAATCTAAATAAATAAATCATGCATGCATTCTAGCATATAAAATGCAAAAAAAAAAACAACCTCAGAAAGCACTCTCTTTCTTTCATAGCACTCTTAAGATTCTTCAGTGAGCAATCTGTTCACTAAAATGACACTATGTTCTGCAGCATCACTTGCCAGACATGCTGGCTATATAATAGAATAGCAAAATGACCTAATTTCAAAGAAGTAAAAACAACACATCTAAATAATCCCAGTAATTTGTAAATGCCTGGGGTTTCCCCTGTTTGGCCTGCACAGAGGTGCAAACCAAAAAATTCACACCCAAGGTCAACTGGAAGAGTTGAGGAATACAGCTAAGCCTATACCAGCAAAACAACCATGGACTTTTGTTTAAGAAAGTAGCTACAGTAAATGTTTACAATAGAAAACAGCTGAAGGACACCAAAGGAAATCATAGTTTGTCTCAGACTTCTAAAGAACAGATTGATAAAATCAAGTGTAGCTAGTCTACTCATACTCAGGAAATACAAAACTTGAGAAAAAAACATATCTCGACAATAGAAGCAAACTTTCCTGAGACACTAATAGCAATAGTCAGAAAATGGGAAATTAAATGGTAAAAAGTTTTAGAGAAGAGAATCTTTTGTACACTGAGCACAAGCATAATTTTAGGATAAGCAATTAACAAGGTAGTCACTCCTGCAGACCATCCCCCTACTCTCCCGGGAGGAAACATTCTTTGTGTTCCTTTATCTTTAAATACAAGCTTTAAGAAGCAAAGTTTTTAAGACCCACATTTAAGGGAAAACAATGGAAACAGAGAAAACTATCCTTATGGTTTTATCCATCTATCATCATTGGATAAACACAGGGTTTAATTACTTTTAAATATGTAGTGATAGCTGAGAAAATGCATGTGTGAAATTTTTTTTACAGGAATTATTTGTTCTCTTGAGCTGTTCATATATGGATGTGCAGCAGTATCGCCATTGTGTTTTGAACTATTTTCTTTTAGAAGAAAAAGGGGAAAAAAAAAAAAAAAAAAAGGAAAAGGTGTGCTTCTGCAAAGTTTAAGATACATTGAAAAAGATACCTGGGAACTGCACTGGGGTCTGACCTCCATTAACACAAATAAGAGGTGTCATTACTATGGCAACTGTCTTTGATTACAGATGGAGGCAGTTGACATTTTTCCACTCTCTGTAATATCCCTGTAGGCCACATAAGAACTGAGGAAAACACATTTTTTCTGGAAGTATAGATTTGTGTTTCAAAACCCACAGAACAATTTTATCTATCATTCAGTGATAGACTGGAAACACCTGCACAGCTGGTAGGAAGCCCCCTATTTGGAGGACTTGCATCTATTTTTACCAACTGTGAAATCCAGCCGATCTCAAGGGTTGTTGCAAATCAGAGGATAGATACTGAATCCCTCAGCTCACATTAATTTCTTCCTGTTGTGTCTTTTTAAAGCCTCCTTTCAGCATGGAATAGGCCAAAACACCTCTCTTTTTATTTACCCATGCACTTCATGAAAGGAACTCAGTTCCTCCTATCCTGGATAGAGTTAAATGCCTTATGAGTTATATTTGCTTTATCATTGTGAAAATCAGCTTACTGGCACCAGCTAGAACAGGGAGAATAAGTTGCTTTATTATGGAAGGTACTGCTATGTAATTTATGATCTTCTCTTCCTTAAATGCACTCACATCCCAGAGACCAAGCTTGACAAATGGCAAAAATTTTCACAGAGGACTCTGCAAAAATGTTAGATCTTCAAACGTAGCTTTCGGTACTGAGTAGAGCAGATTTTATGCGTAAATGCTGGTTTGCCACTTATACAGTACAAGGGCTAATAAATTTCAGATTGCCTATACTAAACACGCATACAGTTTCTCAAATTAACTTCTTTCCTTAATGTGAAATGTCTTCTGCATGATGCAAGCTAAAGATTGGAAAAACAGTGTTTTAAATTTTCATTAATAATACTTCCGTTAACCACTGTGTTTTTCAGAAGTCACACATAAAAAATAACAGTTTTTCAAGGAAAAAATCATCTTAACCTTAGCAATAGTAGTCACTGCCACACGAAGTTTAAAAATTTCTCTCTGAACATTTTTTATTTTGGTGTTGGTTTTTCTTTAGCATTTCTGCTATCATTTAAGTATTAGCAGATGCATAAGAATTCTAAATGTAAGGCCCAATTCCATTGTTCTTTAGTTGGTCCGGGATGCTAGATGGCTTAATGTAAAGTTTTAACCTGAAAGGTTTTCTCCATTGTTTTTCATTTGGCAATTCTTCTTTTATAAGGGTCATAAAGGCTGCAGTCTGTAAAATCTGTTACAGGTTTTCCTACTCAGTTGTACTAATCTTGGTATGCTATTCTTTTTATAAGAGGATGGTGTCTTTCTTTTTTCAATTAGAATTCTCTGAATGATTCTTCGTGATGTGCAAAGTCTTCATTTCTTCAAGGAATCTGATTCAGTTAACCTAAAGTGACCTCAATTTTAAACACAATAGAAATAATTTGTTTTCTTTACCTCTCCTTTTTAACACGGTCATGCTTAGATGATCTCTTCTGGTAACCTCAGTAAGAACTTAAAAAGAGGATTTAGGTAAAACATTATAGAAACAGAAAAGCTAATTGAAATTTCAATAAAAAATTAATTGCCACATCCCACTACAATAAAGAGGTCAAGTCATCCTCTTACACTCATAGTACACGTTGCCAGAAATACATTGATACAGAAAAAAGACCAGTAATAGTACGATTGATCTTGCATTCATTTGTGGTTGGGCAAAAGGTGAAACAAAGCACTTTTTAACCCTGTTCTCTTTGCTGCACATACAAGTGCCGGTATACTAGTAAACATACTCAGCAATATATGGAATGGCCAGATTTTTATATCAGATTTACACTATTTTTTATATATTTATGCAGCCATATAAGATGCAATTTTGGAATGCTTCAGATTATGAATTTCTGTCATATAATTCAAGAATGTTTTTGAAAACTCTCTGGAAGTTTTTCCTATATTTCCATTACTTTTAGACATGGTATAATGGGTCCTTTCTTCCTGGCTGTGGTTTCTCTTACTAAAATACATATTAGTTCATTGCAGAGGATACTTTTGGGAATATCTCCACACTGCTTGTTGTCTTCCCTGACTTAAACTAGTCCCACACCCACAGTAGTGTCACATCCTTGACACCACTGTTGACTGTTGCTGTCAGGATTTCTGATGGACATTGATATGTTTTCTTATGCAGAAACTACACAAGTGTGATCTCTCTGTCATACTAATGGTCCAATTCTACTACAACCTGAATGTAAAACATGTGTCACATTTCTGATAACTAGACCACTTACCTTTTCATTTTATGCTAGTAATAGAGTTCTATCTTTCATGCTTGATTAACCTGCTTACAATAAATGAAGGAACAACTGTACAATCAGTAATTTTATCTCCTAATGCTACAGAAAAAAAAAAAATCTGTGTCATGTTTTATTATGTAGCCAAGGATGGACAGTGACTATCCAGTTGTACAAATTATTGCAAGGAACATTATTCACTATGCAAGATACAGCGAGTTGATTCACTTTTCTGTTGACTGATAGCACTTAGAAAGCCAATGAAGTTTTAAACAATTTATACTTATATGTTCCTCAGAAGTGTGTTACATGATAAAGAATATATATATAAGATCTCATTACAGGTAAGGAGACAAAGTGAGATCATGAAATAGATTTCCATTCCCTTTCTATTAAAAAACTAAACATTTTTTGCTAGTATCTCTACCAGTTCAATGGAACAGCAGTGTACCACACTATCAAGTACAATCAACGGCATTTGCTGACAGGAACATTTTAATTATGCATTACAGAAATTTAGTCAATTTTGGAGGATCTTTATACTTGTATTCTCAACTCATAATTATTTCAACAGTTCTGTGTCGTAATTTGATAAATTGAAGGGCACAGGAAACTAATCTTTACAAAGATATAGTATCTTTAATAAAAATGCAGCACACAGCAATCTTCCTCACTGCTACTTGCAAAAATAGTTTATTCTGTGATATTAGAACTGATGTTATCTACCTAGTAATAATGGCAAACCTTGCCATCATTCCCTTGCAAGGACTAACTGAACATAACTACCAAGAAATAAAACTATGAGCCACCTAGGAGCACCAATTATCTGCAAAAAAGGCTGGGCCTGCATGAAATAATTTCCTCAGTGGCGGAGGACTTGGATTTCCACAAAGGGATCCTGAAATCAGCAGTGTTTTGCACAGACAAAGGGTCTTTCCATCTTGACTCTGTTCAACTCACAACTTCCCATGTAGTGCAGCTGAACTTTGACTACGTAGTTCACAGGTCCTTCCACAGTAAAGAGAAAAATTGCCATTGTCCTTGCAGTACTGGCTGTATGTTTATCCTTAAAGGGGATGGAGGAGAGGTAATCTGCCACTCAAATCACATTTCACTAGACACGTGCAGGGCTTTGGAGCATAAACATGAGTTTGCCAGTTTGAATTTGACTTGGCAGCAGCACAGCCACAACAGAAAGCAGACTGACAGTAAAAGGTGAAGTGTGATGTGTAGATCTAGAAGGTGTCAGTTCAGGGGGGGTATTTACTGATACCATCTATAAATGAGATGAGATGAGGTGGCCTGCGGACAATCTGTAGGAGATAGAATAAGGAGAATGAATCTCGGATCTCTAATGAAAACTGAAAGTAGACAGAAGCTGAAAAAATTTATTCTTGGATAACAAGAATAGAAAAGAAGCTAACAGGGTATACAATTGCAGATGGGATAAAAGAGTAGGGACTGACATATTACAGTACTTCAGAGAAATATTTAGGTTATGATACCTGAGAAATTTTGCCAACATTGTATTGTTATCTTCATGTATACTGATACAATGTCTTAGTGGGGAAAAAAATGAAGTATTTTTAAAAGAAAATTGAAAAGTATTCATTGAATATAGCCTTTCCAATTGTTAAAATAAACTACTATTCATACAACAACAAAAAAAAGTCCAACTGCCCATCTTTGCACAGCCCTTCCCCTCCTCAGTGAAGATCAATCTGAAATAGGCCAGCATATTGTACACCAGGTCCCTGACAGTGAACAATATTTTCCTAGCGACATTATGTGTTACCATCCAACTCATTAACAGAATTTGGGTGAACTTCATTGTCTTGCACAGGAACTAGGATTCTGCATTGCCTTTCCAGGTCACTGTTGCAACACTGTGTGTGAGCCCTTTAAGCAGGGTGTTTTTCCAGGCTGAGCGTGTAGATTTGGATTCATTTCTGAAAAACGAGGTATTAAATCTGTCTCTCTTGTATTCTAGGCAAATGTGCTAACTTTGTGGGAGACTAAGACCACCTTTGTAAAGGGAAGAAATCACCCAAGGAAGAAATCCAACTTCTGAATCATAATAGTCTTGAATAGGGTACACAAACCCGGGGGAAGAGAATAATGATACATATGTCCATGTAGTCTGTGTTTTTCATCTCCCCCCAAATGGGATAGCAGTATAAATGAAGCAGCCTTGTACACTAATATGCACAGTCCTTTGCAGTCCAACACCAAGCAAACAGATTTTTTTTGTTTTATTTTAAATTGTAATGTAATATCAATATAAGGACCCAAGTAAGCAAAACAAAAGCTAGTTCTTTATTATTTTTAAACTCATTCTTCAGAGTGTTAATGAATACTGTAATATCGGATAATCTGTTGGATCTAGACAGTCTGCCTTTCTTCTTTTTACCTAAAAATGTTGGACTAGAAATCAATAACAAAAATGTTTGTGTGTACATTGGCACATTACATTATCCCTTTTTTTGTTATTGATGAATACTGTTCCATTAGAAACACTGATGAAAGTTAACAGTTCCAGGTTATCTCCTAGAAATATTAACAGGGAAATGAGAATGAAACCATACACTGAAAGGAAAAATTAAACTGTTCACTAAGTATTGCAAGTCAGAGTTTTGTTGTTGCTTTTCCCCTGGAAAAATAATATTACTTCACCTTTACCATAGATGTTTTACCTTCTGTCCTTTCAGTTCACTGACATTTTGATACAGAAGACCTACAGCAGCAGCTAAAAATAAAATGTACTGTTATTTATTTGAATGAGCAGAAGTTTTAACTTATAACCAATACTGGGGTAGGGGACAGGGATCGCATACTGCATTCTCAAATGACATCTGATGGAAAGCAATGCCAAATTTAAAATCTCTTATATTTGCCAGTAGCAGAACAATATATTATGACATAACCAAAGGATTACTCTTTTGGACAGTGATATAAATACATCATGGCTACTATTTTTAGATAAAAGTATGTTAACAAACAGCTCCTACTTAAAGAGCTACTGGGCTGTATATAAGTATCTTGTAATGATTAACTCTTAAGAGGCTTTGTCGAACATTGAGATGCTCATAAAACAATTTACAAATCACTTTGATTTGACTACCAGAATAAAACCATTATCCTTTAAAAGTACAATTTTCCAGCTTTGCCTGGAGGTCAGGGTGACAGAAGAAACACAGATAATAGCCTACCAAATTCATGTTGTTATTAAATTATACTCTGACTATAGGCGAAGGAGTTCAGGTACAACACACCCAGACCAATATGATCAAACAGTGAAGCATATTTTATTACACACACAGTCCTACTTTTATACAGGATGTGTCTTCCGGTTATGTGATCATACAAGGTGATTGGATAACTCAGTAGGTTCATGTTTATGCATTTCAAGCTCTCTAGTCCACTGGTCCTGGTGTTAATTTGCTCTGCCTGAAGTCCACCCCATGGATTTTTTCCAAGGACTTTCCAGAGGAATTCAGGAGGGCTTGCAGCTTTCTTTTACTGAACAGGTTGCAGATCAGAACCTATCTCAAAGCTATAAACTATTCCTTTACTAGTGTCCAAAGGTATGCAAACAAAGGCCTGTTTCTCTTGGGAACTGTCACATGGATTGTTCACAAAGATGTTCACAAAGTGTCCATTTTCCTGCATATTCTCCACATTTGACTTCATAATAAATATTTTCTCTATTCTTTTTAAATGTCATTTTGAGCATCTATAGCATTATAGAAGTAACTAAACTTTTTGAGTATAAGGAAATATATACTGCACTGTAGGGCTGGTTTCACTTTGCTGCAAAGCAATTCCTCTTTTTAACTTTTTTAAACTGAATCCTGGTGTCTTATACTGGTCTGCAAGAACAAGATCTCAGAAGATTTTTTTTCCTTCTCATTGTGAGACTAAGAAAAGAAGGAGAAGAGCAAAAAATGCTAAAATACTATTTGAATATGACATAAAGAGCAAAATAAGGCACCAAATATGCTGGTGGAACTATGGAAGAACATTCACATCCAGTTGTAATAGAGTTTTGGGATTGAGTCCAAATACAAGGCAAGCTCCACCCACCCCAAATCCATATTTTATTGGCAGAAGAAACAACATGAGACAAAAAACATGAGCTGGACCATAAGCCATCACACAAACAGGATTAATGATCCAGACTCAGATGGAAGAAATCCAAGTTCAAATTTCATTAAGGCCTAAAGTAAGGCGGTAGAAAAGACACATCACAGGAAATTTAATCAGTTTGTATAACAATAAGATGCTCATTGTTGCCAAAGGATTCAAAATGTGGCTACTAGGAAAAGTCTCATTGCCACAGTGACCACAAAATGATAAAGATTTCAATACTCTGAGAAGGAAGGGTATCAACAATACTTCTACCCTGGATTACTGAAGGGCAATCTTCAGCCTATTTAGGAAGTTGGTTCAGAGGGTATCTTGGGAAACAGCCCATAAAAACAAAGGGGTACAGGAAGAATGGACACACTTCAAGAAAGAAATCTTGAAGACTCAGGAGCAGGCTGTACCTATGTGCCAAAAGGCAAGCCCAAGGTGAAGACAATGTGCCTGGCTGAACAGGGAGATTTTGCAGGAACTTTCTTTAAAAAGAAGAGAATTTACCTTTGGGAAAAAAGGGCAGACAACTTATGAAGTGTTTAGAAATGTATTTAAGTCACGTAGAAAGAAATTTAGAGGGGCAAAAGCACAATTTGATCTTAATGTGGCCATTTCTGTTAAGGATAACAAAAATGTTTTTGTAAATACTTCAGTATCTAATGGAGAGGCAAGGAAAACTTCCCTTCTTTGTTGGTCATGGGGTGAGGAACATAGTTACCAAAGCTGAGGAAAGGGCTGAGGTACTGAACACCTTCTCTGCCTCAGTTTTCAACAATAAGACAGGTCCTTCTCAGGACAACAGTCCTCCTGAGCTAGTAGACAGGGATGGGGAGCCAAATAGCTTCCCTGTAATCCAGGAGGAAGAAGTCGGTGACCTTCTGAGCCACTTGAATCCTTACAAGCGATTCATCCTGGGGTGGTGAGGGAGCTGGCAGAAGAGCTCACCAAGCTGCTCTCCATAATTTATCAGCATTCCTGTCTCACTGGGGAGGTCCCAGACAATTGGAAGTTGATTAATGTCACATCCATCCACAAGCACGGCCAGAAGGAAGACCTGGGAAACTACAGGCCTGTCAGCCTGACCTCAGTGCCCGGCAAGGTTATGGAACAGAAAGCACTAAGTGCAATCACAGGATGGACAGGAGATCACAGCCAGCCAGCACAGATTTAGGAGAAGCAGGTCCTGCCTGACCAAACTGATCTTTTATGACCAGGTGACCCACCTGGTGGATGAGGGAAAGACTATGGATTTTGTCTACCTTCAGTAAAGCCTTTGTCACCATCTCCCACAGCACACTCCTGGAAAAGCTGCAGCCCACAGCTTGGACAGGGGCACGCTCTGCTGGGTTAAGAACTGGCTGGATGGGCAGGCCCAGAGAGTGAATGGTGCTGCATCCAGCTGGCAGCTGGTCACTAGTGGTGTCCCCAAGGGACATCACTTGTCCAGTCCTGTTTAGATTGGGCTCAATTTAATATCTTTATTGATGATCTGGATGAGAGGATTGAGTCTACCATTAGCAAATTTGCAGATGACACCAGTTGGGAGGGTCAATCTGTAGGAGAGTTGGAGGGCTCAACACACAGGCTGGATAGATGGACTGAATCCAATGGTATGATGTTTTACCAGGCCAAGTGCCAGGTCCTGCAGTTTGGCCACAACAATCCCATGCAATACTACAGGCTGAGGGCAGAGTTGCTGGAATGTGGCCAGGTAGAAAGGGACCTGGGGGTGCTGATTGACAGGAAACTTAACCTGATCAAGTTGTAGGGAGTTTGAGCAAGTGCCAGTGTAAAACATATTGCACTAGGGAGAAAGTATAGTTTAAAAAGCATCATCATCTTCAACATTCCTCATCATTCATCACCTTCACCATTTCCACATGCTGTACTAGAGACTGCCTTCAGACACTGACTTTTGAGGAGGGTTTTCCCTACCTTTTCCCTTTTGTTTTTATCCTACCCCAAAACTTCCTTTCTGTGTACTAACACATCAGATACATATCTCACTATGAAATCTTTTCTCATATGAACCTGACTCAATACACTTTGTGTATCAATAATATTGACAAATGGATACTATAGTCTTTCTTTGGTTGGAGCATTTTGAGTGATATTTATCAGCATAATCTGAAATAATACATTAATAACAGTAGTGTGTTATTGTTTTGTCCCCACATGTAAATTGAATATAAACTCAAATATTTCAAATGTGATCTGCTTTTCAAGTAGTAGAAGGTTCCTTTTAGCTGTCCCCAGACACCTACTTTCTGCTGTGACAATCATTTTGATATGTTTCTGGTTTCTTTATGATAACAGAGGAAGCTAGGACTACCCTAAGGCACAAGTCTGCCTTTGAAGCAGTAATCCATGCTGGAGTTCATCCATCCCAGTCAGCCAGTCATCCAGCCAGCCATTGATACATACACACACACACACACACACACACACACACACACACACACCCCATACTCTCCACTGTGCTTGTGATTATTGTTTAGAAAGCAAGATATAATAAAATTGGTTCTCTTTTCCCTAAAAATGGCCACTTTATATGGCATTAAGCAGTATTTAATGATTAATTAGCATACCAGAAATTTCAGCTTTAGGGGTGGGATGAGGATTTTTTTCTTTGTTGTTCAGCTTTGTCAAGGCAGATGTCACTATTGTAACCCCGGTGGTCTGTGCATCATGGGGCATGACTAAAAATCTCCAGCTAAAGGAAATTATATTTTGCAACAGCTGAATTGATCTGATGCATTAATAATACAATAGGCTTTGGATTTCTTTGAGTGACAGATATTTTCTAAATCATCTCAGTTATAATACATCACATGATAAAAATTAGGATGCCAGTCATGATAATAGGGAGCATACAGGACTTACTACTATATTCAGCATAAGAATGATGATTATCCTGTCTGAATTTTCTACCCCTTATGTCTGCTACTGATACCCTGATATGTTCCAGCTTCAATAAACATCCCTATATCTTTAGGCCACCTGTCAGGCTTAATTTTTCCAGACTCTTATGGCTGTAACAGCTGTTCATTTTTTATTCTTATTCTATCAGGAAGAGAGAATAACTCATATACAAGTTGGGCTTTTAGTCGCTTCCCCTTAACAGAAATAAGGGGGAGAACCTCTGTGGTAACTTGACAAGCAAATACAATGAAACATTAGGTTTTCTGTGGTTCAATTTCAGTTCATTATTCCAGTTAACTAGATCAGAACTAGAGAATGATCCTTTCTTTAAGTATCAAACTTTCAATAGAGGACTCAAATCTTAATATAAAATATTCATGAACAATGGTGCCTCTCTTTAAATTTCCATGAACTTATTTTCTTACTTTGCTTTTACATTAGTCTATGTACTTTTTCACCCTTCCCTTCAACTTTAAATCCATCTAAAGATTTTTATAATGTCTTGTGTAGATTTCTGAAGAAATTTTGATGTGAGTTTTGATGCCATCTACTTGTTAAAATGAGAAATGCATTAAATAATAAAATATAAGTAGATATAGGGCTGATAGTGTAAAAAGTTTCCAAGACACATGGGGGGTCTAAAATGGCATTACCTTTATTTCTAACATTTGTGTCTGTTTCAAGTTTGTCATTTCTCAAGGACTTTATTTATATATATGGAAGTAGTAAAGAAATTTTATTCTTGCTTCAAAGCATAGTAAACTAGGAACCAATATTCAAATATCTGCTGACTTACTAGTTGCAATTTCAATTTCTACTGTTGCTTATTACTCAGTTCACATTTCCAGTATTCTTCATTATGCATTGAACAATGCGCTGAATTGTGCCACAGGTCACACATAATTTTATATTTAAATTACAAAAAAGAAAGAAATATGCCTGTTGGCTGAATAACTAACATTCACAGAACATTTATGTTCCATGCATTTTCTCAGACTTCACACTGATGACTGACACCAAGCTAGTAACAACAATACAAACAAGGAAACAGCATCACAGAGAATGATGGATTTATTTTGACATAATTTATCTTGCTTGAAGTTTTCCATATAAGCAAATTCTGAGTGAGTAGAATCCTAAACACTGACAGCAAATTTATATTTTTCATTTCAAACAGTTATTTTGCTGCTTGTTTTCATCTTTAAGGCCATTTAGTTTCTTACACATCTACTAAAAAAAATCAAAATGATTTTTAAATTTTGTAAATAATGAAACTTTAGATATAACTCAAACACAAAGACCAAAGACATTGATAAACCTGTCTAAAACTGAAGCAGCTCTGGAGACAAGTTACAGCTTCCCTGGAGCCNGTTTTTGGTTTGTTTGTTTGTTTTGTTTTGTTTTTAAATAAGGAGTTTAATATCTCTTATCATTTAAACTAGCACTTTTCTTGGACAAAAACTATGCTCATATTTACTATTACAGAAACCAACATTGAACCAACATAAAAGGTACTCAATTTGGAGTTCTCAGAAAATGCTTGTATATACAGACCTTATAGCAGAATGTCAATAAGAAAGATACAAATGAATAGATGTTATGAATAAATTTTAAAAATAATTATTTTTCAACTTTTCTTTCCCTTGACAAACTATTTTTTTGTCATAAGCATACAACTGGGAAGTAAATATGAAGTCTAAAGCCATGAGAGCTTCCATTCCTCTTTTCTGGCAAAACCCCAAATTTTGTCCTCTAAGTGAAAGATCTTTTTAATTATTGTAGGTTTAAGATGCATTCCTATGCATCTTAATGTCCTGCTTCTTTGGTTGGAAAAATACAGGCTCTGAATCTCAGGCAAAAAATATTTCATTTCAATGCAACAGTGAAACTATACAGACAGTGGTGTTACTAGGTATGAGCAGTACCCTTTTTCATGGGGATGAAGTGTAGTAGTAAAGTTAAGTCATTGTAAAAATACACTACAGAACCCCACCTAATTTTTGTTATGTTAAGGTTTGTGATTTCATGTACTGTCTACTCATTATTCCTAGTATGTTTTTAAGTACATCATACTAACTCAGTCAGGAATGGTTCCAGCTTACTGATAAGACAGCCATAAAAATTCATTAAGAAACTCATAGGGATATCTGTGTAACATCTTCAAGATTCATTATGATAATTTGATGTTAGAAAAACAAAGACAGCCATTAAAGTCAAAAGATCAGTAGCAGTTCATATCTCTACAGTCTGAAGAAAATTTTAATAGTCAGCTACTGACTCATAAAATGTATTTACTCACCTTGTACTCCCATGTTTCCTAAAACACACATGGCCAGCAAAGGCTGCCACTCATTGTGTTTAACGGCACTCCAAATCCTAAAATTAAGATTAAAATTATTCCAAATATAATAAAGCCCTCAGGTCAATGTCATGGTTTAACTTGAGATGGCAACAAAGCCCACTGCCAGTGCTTGTTCACTCCCTACTTAGATTGAGCAGCATGGGGGAGGAAACGGAAAGAGTAAAAGCAAGAAACCTTTTGTGGGTTGAGATAAAGAGAGTTTAACAGGTAAAACAGAAGCCACATGCAGAAGCAGAGCAAAACAAGAACTTCATTCACTACTTTCCACCAATGGGCAGGCAGATATTCAGCCATTCCCAGGAAAGCTGAGCCCCATGAGTTGTAATGGTTACTTGGAGAGGCAAACGTCATCACTCCAAATGTCCCCACATCCTTCTCTTCCTCCAGATTTCTATGCTAAGCACGGCACCATATGGTATGGAATATCCCTTTGGTCAGTGGGCGGTCAGCTGTCCTAACTGTGTCCTCTCCTGACTCCTTGCTGGTGGGATGGAGTGAAGAGCAGAAAAGGCCTTGACTCTGCACTGCTCAGTAGTAACAAAAACACCCCAGTGCTATCAACACTGTGTCCAGTACAAATGCAAAACCTAGACCTGTATGAGCTCCTATGAAAAAAAATAAGTAAATCTATCCCAGACAAATCCAGCACAGCCAGGAACAAATATTACCTCTGTGTGGGTAAAAGAGGTCACAGCCGCTATGGGGTGCTACTACTGTGCACGACCCTGCTGGAGATGTGATCCTTTGAGAGGTTCCACATCCTTTTCAGGAAAATCTAGTTAGTTTAACTTCAAAATGCTTTCACCAGAATTTAATGAATTTGCTTCTAACTGATCTGATACGATCCTTTCAAGTGATCTCTGGACCCGTTACCTCTGGCATGTAGAACCACTCTATACTCTTAAGAATTTTTTTAGGCCTTGAGATGTTAGTGTAGGACTGAGCTAAGAATAGATAAAGTACTTTAATCACCATGACTAATAGAGCTCTAAGCAACATGGGTCCAATTTTGACAGTCGTTATGCTAAGTTGAGCTAACAAGAATAACCTGCACTGTAAAAAGCACTGTAGATATAAAAAGATCAGTCTCTTCCACGTGCCATGAGTATTTTATAACAGTATTAGAAAAACTAGTTTTACTTCAGGATGGTGTTTCTGTTTCTGTTCATTACACAAAGAAGTTGTTAGTTTAAGTAGGTGAGAAAATAACAGGAACTTCAGACCATGACGGTGTTTCTCCCATACTGTACGTATGTTCACACAGATGTATCTGTTTGCAGTTACACTGAAACACCTCTAAAATGTAGGTTGTTGAGAAAACTTTTTTCTCAAGAATGAGTTGTGTTTTGTTTTTTCTGATACATTTTTTGAAATGCAGCAACCTCAATAATTTCTAAACAGTTAACAGTCTGCTAGCTAAGAAAGTAGCTTTCTGAAGCTTCCATATAAATTAGAACCTTTGCTTCGTTGATTTCTGTAGGATTTAAATTTGTTGGTGGCCAACAGCACATAAACATTACATGGACACCACTTAACACAATGAGCAATTTTGCTCTTTATAAGCATGGGTGTTTTTCCCATGACTTTTCATCATTTCTCCTGAAGATTTTGTTCTGTTAAAAGCTCATACCAAAACACAATCAGGTTCATCAGGTCTTGAAATGTCAGGGATCAAAGATGAGATGATCAGCCTTAAACTCTTTTGAAAAAAACCCACATCACAAGGCAATCAAAATCTGGTATTTCAGAAAACCTTATGCGATATTTCTTATGTGTAAGAAGTGAAAGCCTAACAGGTACATGACACATACCTTGTATTTACAGCTTCTCTTCAGCCTGGGACATAAAGAAGATAATTAGTAATTCTGGGCCAAATCTTTTGAGATTTTAAGCATCTGCTAATTAGACCAAGAGCTGTTAACAGCAGGAGACACTATAAAGTCTCAGCACATCCATAAAACACTGAATGAAAACCCAGCTCAGCAGTTTATCATTTTATTGTAGTGTGTCATTTTGTAGTTTAGTATTTTCTTGCTTATTGTTGTACTTTTTGCTGATTATTCTACATATTATTTTGCTTTCATTTTAACCCTGCAACCAAATATCATTTCAAAAAATTCAGATCTATAGAAAAAGGAGGGGCAAGTAATATGACACACAATCAGGATGCTGATAGGCATCAACTCTATTATCTTTGTCTGTGTACAAGTTCTCAGTTACTTCATTATTAAAAGCTATACATTATAACTCTGGCTGATTTTTTACTACAGATAATGCTTGAGAAGAATATACAGAAAAAGAGAAGCACCTAAGAACATAAAAAAGGAATATTTTAGTCATCCGTCAGATCTCAGCCCACACACTGAAATGAATTACTGGTATGGCTATCTGATAAATTTTTCAAGGCACTTTGTATACCTAAACTTAAGATCATCTAGGAAACATCATTCTATCTATCAATTTATTCATAAGAAACATGTTGATATGAAATGTTTGTATATTTTTTTCAGATTTTATTTGCATTTCTCTAATATCTGTACTTGCCTGCTTTATTGATGAAGCTTTAAAAAGGAACTACCTTTAAGGATTTGATAAAATTCTATTCACATAGGAATTTTGCAGAAAATGCCATGCAATAAGATCAGTCCATTTTTAAAAGTCTAATTAAAGACATCAGAGAGAAATTACCTGAGGGTAGGAAGAGCTGTTAATGGATGTTTCTTGTCAGAAATTGTGAAATGTGTTTTGCCAAAGGGATTAAACATACCCATTGAATTCATCATGTCATACAAACATCCATTATTTGCCAGTTCAATGTATGAGGAGAAATATTTCTCCATTTCTTGTAGTTATGAAGCTACTACTCCTATGATACTGTCATTACCTATTTAAGAAGGAAGCTCCTCTAAAATAGGAGAGACCATTTTAAGGTACCCCTAAAACATATAGGTTATCCTCTTCTTTGCCCACCTCCACCCTTCCTAGGAAATTTTTCAGACTTTCTTCTTATCCCAATAAGGAAAGTCGTATGAAAAGCCCTTCTTGGTGGCAAGATTCTACACTCACCTGCTGCACATCTTTACCATGTTATGCCACAAGCCTGGATGATAGTTTGGTCCTCTGGACAAGAAAGGCACTAACCCACTTTGTATTCATGACTTATCACAATTGCTTCAAACAAAAGGCAATATTTAAAAATGTCGGTTTGCTACTACCACATTTTGAAAGAAAAGAACTATTCAAGGTTTGCTTCCAAGAAAGACTTCAGGTCTGTATACACTAAACACAGAAGGCTCCTTGAATAAAGTCCTGAACCACTTCCTTATGCTTAACAGTAAGTTTTGGATAAGATATATATAATTAAATTGTCATACTGGATGGTTCTCTTCATCTCTCAGAAGTATGGGTTCATTGTGAGGTGCTTTCCTTGCATAGGACACCTAACTAGGTTCTGCAGTAATCCCTAGAAGATAGAGCTCTGAGTGTTACTAAGCAAACTTTCCTGCTCAACCATCCAGGAGCCACTGTGGTAGTCACACACCACCAGAGCAGGAACCAAAGCCCCTTCACAGTAGACAGCTCCAGGGAACCAATGGACATCCCACTCCCTACACACACTTCACACTCATGCAGTCAGACCAGGTTTCCTTACTGGCTTGACCCCAGGTTTTCCATAGCAATGTCAAACGTCTGGATCCTTTAATCTTGGTACAATAACTATTAACTTGAGCTGATGTCACTGACAAGGGACCCCCCTGAAAAAAAACCCTTAGCTTTTATACCTTTGGTCTAAGGGGGAGAAAGTCTGGAGTCATTGGCTCCTGACTGGTCCCCTGGCCAGCCCACAGGCCCCTGTGCCCTTTGTTGCACAAACGGTCAGCAGCTCATGGCCTCTTGTCTCTGACTCTTGCCACCCAGAGCTCAATCTGCATCTCACACTGCACACTGAGCTACCTGCACTGAATGTATTCATTAACAGTGATTCCCATCATAATATTGTTGCTCTCAGCACCAGTTCACTCATATGACTCCAACAGCATTTAGTGGTTGCCTTCTGCAACAGGAGGGAACTCAGAAGTGGCAGAATGGTGAACACCTCAGAAAATGGCTTGGTGGAATGAAGCAGAAGGACCCAAAAAGGATCTCACAGGGCTTCTGGCTTCCCCCGCTGTGGTGAGATATGAGAACAGTACAGGCCCAGCTCATGGCAAAGTAGCACTGAGCTCTGTGTGTTTCATGATTCTTGAAGCTGTCAAGACAATTCTGCACAAATGTGATCTCATTTAAAGTTAAAGCAGAAATGGAAATTCTGCGAAATGGAAACACTAAAGTGATAATAATTCAAGTGTTTAAATAATAATCCGAGTCTCATGAGGAACCTTCATGTTTAATTTTATGTATGATGTGGAGACTAAGTTTATTACTGGGTACTGATTAATCTTTCTGCAAGATTTATTAATATTTTTGCAATGCCCACTGGACAATGATAAATCATTGCAATTAAGGTTGGGCCAAATTAATCTTGCAGCTTCATTTTATGTCTGTTCTATCTCACTTGTTTTGATGACCAGCTTTTAAATTTGGGGTGATGGCAGCAAAGAGGTGATGTCACAGCACAGATAGAAATCTTATATAATTACATGTTGCTTTTAATGTCATTTGCAATGTGTGAATGTTTGATTTATTTTGCCTGCTGATTCATCCCAAAAGTTACTTTTAGGCATAGCAGGGACTCCTGAAACTTCAGCACATTAATTTACAACCAATCTCTAGGAATCACAGACACCTAAATAATGCTAACAGCCACAAAGTCAGTGTGGCAGTTTATCCCTGGACGAAGGCAAATATCCAGAGGCCCCAAAACAACAGCTTCCCCCCCTCTCCCAACTGCAGGGAGAAAATGGGGGGGGTGGAAAAAACACACTAGATGAAAAGTGGATTCTAATACTACTGAAGCAGTATGAATTTATACAAATATATATAGATACAGAGAAGAAAAAGGAACTTAATATTACTATATGCACACACACAAACAATAAAGAACAAGTAAACAAGGTTTACTTCCCAGAGAGAGATATGCAGCTCTCCCCGAAGAGACAGCAGGTCCACGACTGATGCCCTTCACCGCCGGAAAAGGACTGACTCAAAACTTCCATCTATTCCCTCTTATATCTAAGCTGACATAAAATAGGATAGAATACTTCACTTGGATATAGCAAACCATGTGATCTGTCTCCCAGGAAGGCCTAAAGTCAAGCCACCACACTGAGGAAGAGCTGATAATACTGACCATGGTATTACTACCGAATATGCTTCTAGCCTCTTCTAAGGACCTCATTCATGACCCTCCCTTTGGTAATATCAGTCTACAGCTTATTAAAGGGTATCAAGGCAGTATTTCTCACAGTTTTCAGACTATGCTGGTTCTTCTTTCCAGCGTGGGCATATGTGGCCTATGCATTCATCTTCAAAGGTGTCACTGACACTTCAGAGACTGTCCTAGAAATTCATGAAATTTTTCTTACCTGTTTACACCTATTTTTTTTATGGATTACAAAAAGCCATTAGTAGCTTATCAGTCATGATTTATCTGTTTAACAGCTTCCACTAATAGTTTGAAAAATATAAGACTAGAAATTCTCTTTTTCAAACCTGCATTATACCACTTTTTTTTTTTAAGTTAAAATCCCTCTTCTTATTTGCTGATTTGTAGGCTATTGAAAAAACAAACAAACCTACAATGGAGGGAAACCTGGTTTTATTCAGTCTATTGTCCGAACCCATATGCAAAAGTTCTCCAGATTAACAAAAGCAGGCATTGGCAGGTCATGTTCTGATAGAGCTCTCAAGACAGCTTGCTTTGCCAGAGAATAAAAGTAGAAAAAAATCCTGTGCCCATTCCTATTTTACGTCTTTTCCCCATTCATTTTTTCTTATATTGCATCTGCTTAATAATTCCCAGCAGTAGATACATATAAGTAAAGAATATATATCATGCGTATCCTCAGGAATTACAAGTAAATATTCCCAAGCAATATTACCATTTGCAAATAGTCCAAGGTAAGAATAACACATTACATACCTGGAACACATTATTTGTAATTGCAATGCACCATGCTTTGTTCATATATAAAAACACCTGCTGGTTGATATAAAACACTCTCAGAGTAGAAACAATTTTAACCCAAAAAAATACCCCTCAGCTTTGCACAAGGTCCATTGCCACCAAATTCTTCCTGTCTTGATGGTTAGTAACAAACCACTCCTTCCAAATCTCTCAGTGAACTCTTAAGTGAATTATCAATACATATAGAATCAAAATCTTTCATGTCCATTGCTCATGACCTTATGTGGATGTTGCATATCTACAGAGCAATAAGACCAAATGAGTTTTAGAAAAGGCTGACAACATAAATCCTGAAGAAATAAATACAGGAATAAAATGACACAAAAGTGGGGGATTTTTTTCCAATTCTGAAGTGTTTTGGATTTTTTTCAAATTGCCCATTGGCATTTTTTTAAAGGATGTGTGACTAAACACACACAAAATCAGAGTTCAGTATGCACATCAGTATCAGCAGGCAGCCCAGAACCAAGTGGTGTGAATAGGTAAAGAGAATGACTAGCTGTACGCGTATATACAGCCTTGGAAAACAACATGATGAATGAATGCTAAACAAAACGTGGACCATCATACAGCT
>VXAU01003696.1:133149-189089 GCA_013399695.1 Formicarius rufipectus | reverse complement strand
TAGCCATTTTGCAGCTTCTGGTGTATGTGTGTTTATACTTGTGTATACCTACACATATTTGCTGCTATTTTACTTATGCTTATATAGGCAATAGCATCTTGAGAGCTTATTAGTAGCAGGTTAAGTGCTTTTGACTTCCTAAATGTCACCATTTGATATTTAATAAATGCCAAGAAATCTCAGCAGGTGTCAAGTGTGCTGTTGGGTGACTCTGCACCAGTTCTTTAACACATAACCTCTAATCTGTGGTAATTCTACTCTTGTCTAAACAACCTGCCATTTGTTTGTGATAAATTAAGAGAATAGTTGTAAAATGTCAGAAAGAAGGAACATACCTAGACCACTCTGGTACTAAGCAGTGCATTGCTACCTTACTGAAAAATGGTCTGCTGACTGAAAAAGCTTATATTCTCAACTAATTCAGCTGTCAGCTTAAACAAAAACGATCCTAAAATGAAGTTCTCACATTTCAGGACTATCTTATCAGAGATACATGAATCAAGTCAAATTCTGAACCAAACACTGATCATGTTGAAGTATAAGACTGGAAGAACTAAACTTTGTCAATTAGTAGTCTTATTCTTTGAACAAAAATGTAGGATATCTCAGAACAACTGAGTGTCAATACAGGCAATTCTATGGGACTGACCAATTTAAATAGGTAGAGTTTGATTTTAAATTCATGTTATTTTCTTTAACTGGAACCTTTGGTCTTGCCCAGTAGAATACTAAAGTACCAGAGACTGGACAGACTATTTATGGAATGATTATTAGTATTCACAGTATTTATTTTAAAGAACCTCTTTCTGATGCTCTAAGGTAGTGTATCACAGTTGCGAGAGCCTGAAAAATACGTAATTTGGCTGGCATCTATCTGTGCAACCAGAAAAAACATTAATATTTGGAGTTCATCGATGTGGTTACATCATACAGTTATAAATATTCTGAAGTGTTAACAAGAATTAATTTTTACAAAATCAGGAAATAATTGTATAATTTTTTTTAGTTATTGTTTCTCCCAACAATTTAAAAAAAAAAAAGGGTACATCCAGTGAATATTAGGAAACATTTTATTATATTGTAGGCTTTGATTTGGTTTATTCTACTAGGAATCTAAAACACATACAAAGCCAAAGAAATAAGAGATTGGTCAGCCAGTCTGCCTTATTTATTATTGAACAACAAGCCATTTTCATTTGCATCTGTGTTAGAAGAAGGGATGTATTTGCTTAGAGTACTCTGAGGAAATCTCAACTCATTCAAGGCAATTGCATTTATATTTGTTTAAATTATGTGAACATTAAAAATGCTGCATTACTTGTCAGTTTTGTAAAATCACATGCAAAATGTTTCAGACCTGATTGTTTATTTTATGGAAATAAGTATATTGTCATTTCATGTATTTGCAAGAATTCACAAACACAGGATGTGTATTCTGTGACTGTTTCCTCATGCATTTCTCAAGTTGCCTAGGTTACATCTGGACTTCTAGGATTTTTTGTTCTTCTAATTGCTATTTTTACTATAGTAGAGAGATGACTCCTGATAACCAGTCTTAGGCTGGAACTTGCAGTGAGAATTGTCAGGATTTTTTCTGTCTTGTCTCAGGATTTTCACACTGTCCTCTTGTATGAAAGTTCATATTGAATGTCTGGAGGACCAGACTGTTCTGATCAGTTATATGTGTTAACTATTAATGCTAGACAAATACTGAAGATCAAATCACTTAAAAACAGATGGGAGTTTCCACATTTAGAATCTATGTCGGCAACTGTGACCCATATTTTTCTATCTAATATCATTAGGACAAGTTTTTCTTCCTTGTCCAAAGTTCTTTATTTCAAGGGAAATTTATTAGCATACATTAATCTCTTACACCTCTTCTGCATAGCTTAGCTGCATCTCCTCATTTATATTTATTACTTGCTTTATTTATATAAGGTGAAGCATTGTGTTCATGGTGTCTTCTCCTAGAATACTAATTGCTTCTTATATTTTAGTCACTCATGACTCTGAGTATTTAATTTAAAGTAACTAAAAAAGGTGGTTTTGTTTGCTTACTGTTTAATCATTTACAGAAGGATGCTGAGGCAAAAGAGTAAGGTCATTCAAACTCCAAGGTGATTCTATCTTCAGTGGAGGCAGAAAACAAGGCAGAAGAGGAAAAGATTGGGAAAATCTTTTCCTGGGGTCTGTGGACATTAATTAACCTAAAGTCAGAGCATAATAATTTATGATACTCTGGGTGCAGACAGAAGGTGATCTATGAATTTCGTGTTATTATCCTTATTACTCATTATTAATGAGAATTATCTCAGCCTCTCTCATCAGCCTGGTTGAATCTTACCACCTGTAAAACTATACCTCTGGAAGTTGGAATAACTTTTCTCTTATTCCCTCTACAGATAGGTATTTCTCATTAAATTCTAAAATGTTTCATTCTACCAGTGAAATTAACATTTATATATCTGGCCAACACTTTAATACATTTCAAAACTCTACATTCAATTCTTGACAAATCTAGAAACAGTATTTTATGCCGCTGAAAAATTTAATCAACCAAATAGTAGTCTATTTCAAATGAGTGTTCTTCTTACTTTGCCTACAGAAATATTGCACTGCTTTTGTTTTACCCTCATTAGTAAAAATTAATTAATTTGGAAGTATATCCTCCTATAGAAGCTATTGAAGATAGGAGATCTTGTTCCATTATTAATTATTCCACGTGAGAATTCACAGATGGCGAATGATTTATATAATTAAACAGTATATTTGTAGATTCCTGAGAATGGTCCAGCAGTAATTTTGATTTCATTCAGTATTGAGGACCAACGAATGACTGGAATTTTTCATAAATTTCACATTTGCTTCTGAATTTTTCACAGGACTGTTACAGATGTCACAGTTGGAACTTATTTCTAAAATAATTTTCATATTCTCCAAAGGAAACTATCAAATCTATTTTTTGAAATTTCATCACTGTATACTGCAAAAGTACAAATTTTGCAATTATAGTTCTAAACATAACATTAAAATAAAACAAATTCATCTTCTGTTTCCCCCAAACATTCTGTCAATCAATTAAAAAATAAGGCCAGCAGAATAAGATCATTTACTAATCAACTAGAGAAATTATACTGTCCATTTTGCTTAGGGCAGTTGAACAAATCAGTATCAGTTTATCAGGATACTTGAATTTAACTACCTTCTAGATTAAATGCATTATAAATATTAAAATGCTTGCTTAAATAAGTTCTTAAAATTATACTTCAGCTTTTTCCCTAAGAAATTATTTATGCAATTGCAATATGCAAGTAAAAATGTGTTTTACAGAATCAGAGGGGATTTGATGTGAACAAAGAAACAGAAAAGAATTCATAATATTGAATGTTATTAGAGGAATTTTTTTTAAAAGAAAGCATCAATGTTTTTCAATATATGAGCTGAAAAAAAGAACCTAGCATTCAGTTTGTAGTAGAGGGCTCACACAAGGCTAACATAGTGACCAGGTTCAAAACAACTTTCTGAGAGTTGGTTTTACTTGAGTAGCTACCATTTTTTGGTAATGATTGCATTTCATTGGAACTTCAGTCTGTGCAGACCTGATCTACCTGCCAAGAAGCCTTTCTATAGTTCTACATGATTTTTGGAATTACTGTGTTTACACCCTTTCTCATTCAGCAGTAAAAATTTCCCTGAAATAGCTCAGAACAGCATTCTTTCTCTCCCCAGCTCACTAATTTAATGTACATAGCTGTATTTTTCATTAGTAGCTTCTCATGCACAAAATGTGTGGGCATATTTTGTAAGACTAGTTTAGATAACGTCTAACTGTAAATATGTAAATAAAAAGATAACTTTGATACACTGTTTTTACTGTTGAGTACATCTGACTATCTTTGTCTAGTGAGAAGTAGATTTTCCTGTCTCCAGGATTTGCTTAGTTATTGTGCCATATTTCTAGATATGCAGCATAAATTTTACAGGCCAGACTTCACTAAGAGGAGACTAAATACAGTATCCAAAACAACACTTAAGTTGTGTTTTTCCAAAACGGTGGAGTTGGGTATGTAGTCAGCTAAGGGTCAGGTCCTGGTAAGGAAAGTTAAGACCTTCCTCCTAGTGAGAAAAGGAGGAAGGTAAAAGAAATAAACAAATCGCCAGAGTTTAAACAGTAGGATAGCACATTTTAAGATCATGAGTGATTTTTATGGTGGCATTTTGATTAGACTGAGTGGAATGCAGTGACAGAAACCCATACAAAAAAGCTTTATATAGAGCAAATTGTGCTTCCAGCAGGTATCTGAAGGGAGTATTTGATTTATAATCAGACTTCTATAGCTTGTCAAGCAGTACAATATGATTCAACTGTATTATGTAGTTGTTAACTGAGTGAAAAACATGAATGATGAGGTGATGTATTAGCAGGCAAGAAATAAACATCCACATGTGTAGCCATTCAGAGAGTATTCACACATTTTTGCACATGCACCTGAGAAGCACAATATACAGTTTTGCTAATGAGAGAAACCCATGCACCATCAGATAAGCAAGTTCACCAGAATTATGCGAAATAGGGTTATTGATATTTGAGGTGTATACTTACTTGCCTCAAGTATATCATGCCAATTTCTTCTTTGTGATGGGATGGAAATAATTTTAGAAATGAAAAAAAATAAATTAAAGAACATTAAATGGTAGACAGGACAATTCAAGCAATGGTTGCTAATTAATTAATGTAATTAATTAATGTAATTAATGAATATTTTGTGATTTACTCATATCTGTCCAAGTTGTTGTAGATAACTATATAAATTGTACTGAACCAAACTCAGTGTTTCTTTTCTTGAAATCAGTAAAAAGAAGTATAGTGATCTGGTGAGTTTGGGGATTAATTATTAATACTCTATCAGCTACACTTGGAAAGAACAGCAAGTCTCATTTTGCATGGATGTGATAGAAATGCCTTCACACTTGTAAGTCCTTATTCATGGAGATTTCCAGCAGTCAATGGTTCCATTTCAGTGTAATATAGGAGGTATGTGAGTGACATAGATGCTATTCAGAAGGCCAGTGAGAGGAAGCAGAATAATATCTAGAAGAAAATTATGGTGTTAAAAAACAAGACATTTAAAATATTTCTATGTTTAATAAAATTTGCTGAATTGATAGAACTTCATTTACATCTGCATATGTAAAAGTTATGTACACGGAGGGATGCATATCCTAATTGTGTGCTTACATATGTGGAGTGATAAATGCACATCCTAAATTACCAGATAGTATCCTGTAACACAGAATCAGCTTCAATTCCCATCCATCTATAGATGTCACAGTATATTAATCACTGAGATTGAAAAGAGTTATCAAATGCCTGATGGGACATCTGGCATAGTAGACAGGCAGGTCTATTTTCATTCAGCCACTGAGGCCTCGGCAAAAAACATTGGAAGCTTTGGATTTTGATAGTACTTTCATTTTAAATGCAGCCCTTCTTTGGTAATGATTATATGTTAAAGCATAATAAAGGAGTGTCTTTATAGTTCCAACAGGGAAGTGAAGTACACTATGTGGAATCATTAAAAGTATTCATCTCTAAATATCACTCAACTAAAAAGTTCGACAATTGCACAGACTAGCCCAAATGGCAACATAGGGAGCAATACAAAATCCTGATATTGGACAGATTTTGAAGGGCATATGGGGACGACAAAACCGCACTGTAAGTACTGTCTGACTCTCACCACATAGTAATCAGATAACTCTGTGGAACAGTAAAAAGAAGAAAATTAAAATATGATGCATTTGTTCTAACAATTCTAAGTTCAGAAAAGCACAAATGGTAGCCTGCTCCTCCAAAAAGTACACAGCTTTACAAATTCACAGTCACTTGCAGAAGAAGATAAAGGTTCAGAAGGACATTTGCAGAAAATACTTGGGTATTTACATACTCTGTATGCTTCAACTGATCATGTAAAAAATCTTTATACACATCCTTAGCTTTACACTTGAATGAATCATCAATTGACTGCTACTGATTTTGCTCATATAGATGAAATTAATAAAACACATATTTGCTTTCCTGGATTCTTTTTTTTAGTCCTGATCCTTATCATAGGTCTCTGTATGTAAACTGATTTTTTTTTAAATGGGATTGAAATCAGGCAATTAACGTAGCAAAGAAACAGCCTCATCATTACAACTGCCATTATTAAAATGGAGAAATTATTTCTCCCATTTTTCATATGAATGTCTCTTTATTGATACTCAGTATCAACATTCCAAGACAGCGCATTATTTATATTTAACGTGAATTCTATTATTGATTTCCATAGGTGAAGATCCATGGTAAGAAAGGAAAACAAAAAAGAGTGTTCTGTAGGTAATGGACCAAATTTCCTGCTGAAATCAATGAGGTTATAGGTAGTATAAAGCCAAAACAGAATTTAGACTGTATAATCTTGAGTAATTAGAGGTATCCAGACTTGCAGGGTTTCAGTCTTCTATTGATTTTGTCACTGCCTTACAACCCGTGTTTTAGTAACAATTATATTTTCTGGCAAACTTTTTTTCTCTCTCAGCATCTAAATTTTTGCTTCAGGAAAAATCAAAGCTTTATCCATTGCACTTCCACGCTTTAATTCAATTACCATCTCTGAAGTAATCAAACATTGATTTAGCTATGTCAATAAGTAGATGGCAAATTTTTTATACCACTGTATTTCCTTGTCACTAAAGGTTAAATTTCAGTTCCTTCATCACATGTCTAAATCTTTACTGTAGCTGGAAAAACAAGTAGCCTCTTTTCAACTCTAATTTAATTAGGACCTCATGAGACCTTTTCTATCCTTTTGCCTATTTTCTACTATTCCTTCTTTGCTAAGTTATTTACTAAACAATACTCCAAAGTGCTTTTTCCAGTGCAACTTTAGTGGACTGAAACAAGAGTCACTCCTTTTTCCTTGTTGTTAGAAACTACTGTCCATCATTTACATTCTATTGAGTGTTTTACTCCTCACTTAATATCTGTTCTGTCCATTTGTTTAAGGCAAAGGGCTCTAGGTTTTTCTTAATGCATAAATCCCTAGTAAGGTCTTTCTTCCATGAGCTTCCCTGTCACTGACTATACAATTTTGCTTACTATATGTCTGTTGCTAAATGACAAACAATTTTATCGTAAAAAGAGCTACTAGCAATTTTGAGAAAAGGCAGGGTTAAACTCTTGTTTACTGCCTCTGTGGAAGCAATTACCAAATGGTAGCTCCACTATTTTAGTGCCCAACCCTGAGGCTATCATGATTGAAAGAAGTAAGATAACAATAACGATCAACATTATCACTACTACCATTAATATCAAAAAGTGAAAATTTAAAACAAAATAGGCAACTGAAAAAAAAATTTGCAAGGCCCTTTCATACCTTGGATTAAAAGACTTTTAAAAAACACAGCAGTGCCTGTCCAAGGGGAAGTGGGACCTGACTGTCTTGCCTTCCATATAAATGATTACTAAAGACATCTAAAGCAACAAACAAACAGGTAAAAATCTTTTATATTGGTTAACTCTGTCTTACGAGAATCAGATACCCTAAATATCTTATAACAGGTCTAGGAGTTGTAACCTAAAAATAACTTCTAAAAAACCAAAGATAATAGTTAAGTTACTAGAAAAGGCAAATAAGTAGTTGTCTTGAAACAAATCATTGAATATCAACAGCCCTGAATCTGAACTGTTCCCTTCCTTCCACCAAATCTTAGTTTATGTTTCCACTCTGAGTACACGTGATTGTGGAACAACTTGGTGTTTCATGGAAATAGGTTTCTGTACTATACTACAGCTTCAGTAATCCATGTCAGCTTTTTCAAAATTAGTTTTTCTGAGTGTTTAAATTTTTTTCTCAGAATTCCAGATACCTTTTAAATAGCAGCCATATTTTTTCTTTGAATCATTTAATATTCTGTGTAAGTTGTCACATTTTATTTGGATTTAAAAAATGATTATTTTTCTCTGTTATAGTTTTAGAATCCTGTGAAATTTTTCTTTCCCCTACCACCAAATGAGGAGTTAATGGCCCTTATCTTTAAATAACAAAGGGGTAGATGATGACTGAAGGTGCTACCAAGCAACTGACTGGGGTTGGTGTGGTGAGGGAAGCGGGGACTGGGTTTTTCAGTTTGCAGGAGAGGATGGACTGCTGTGAAAGAGGGAGAGACGTCTGCTCAGAGAACCTCCTCTGCCCTGCGAGTTTGGTCTCCTTCCCTTTTCTCCTGTTTCCAATCCCTGGATTTTCAGAGTTCTCGGTGCTTGAGAGAGAGAGAGAGACAGAGAGAGAGAGATTTGCAATCTTTTTGTGGCAGGCTTCCTAAGGGAGCCCACAGCTGCCGGCCTGGGCATGAGGAGCCCCACAGCATCGGTGGCAGCCTCCAGCTCAGGGCACCATCCCTCCTCCAGCCATGGACTAAGGGAGAGAGTTTTGCCCATAGGAAAGGATCTCAGCTCTTCTCTTTCTGTGCAGTGCCTCCCACCGACTCCACATTGCCCATCCCAGAGACACACACTGAAACCTCCCCACCCACCCCCAGGGGCAGCTCAGCACAGGGCAAGGAGCACCATCGCCACCTGCTGTCCGTAAATATTACTGCACCCAACGGGAGCAGAGACTGCATCATATTTGGGGGGGTTACTCACAAATTGGTCATTTAGTTCTGGTTGCTTTGTTTCTCTTGAATAGATATATATAGATGTATATGCAGTAGTTAAGAACTGTTATTTTTCTATTATCATACCTTAATTAAATTTTGTTTTGAATTTAAAGGAGGCTTGTCTCCTTCTTTGGTTTCTAGTCCAACAAATTTACTAATTTCCTCTAAACTTAGACAGTCTCTTATTTCAAGAGAAAAACTACTGGATTCTGATACAAATCTTCTTAACTCCTGAAGCAGTGGCAACATCCTCTGGAAAGAGTGCTCTGGCTCTGCTGTGCTTGGAAGGAATTCACTTAGGAGTTGCCAGACAATTACTTTCTCCAGTTGTTATCAATATACTTATATTAATAACCAGTTGCATTATCAAATGACCCCAATATATTTTTCATAAATCATGTAATTTTCATCTACAAGAGTATTAAGAAATTATTACATGGAGGTTACATAAAGATACACACCATTTACAACGTGTCTTAAAAGGCGCTTGTCATCTTAGCCACAAAGAAGAGTCAGAATTTATTATACTGAGAGGAAAGATCAGTCAAATAAAAGCTAACCAATGTTTTTACTCTGATCTTTTATTGAAAATACTTTTCTATTAATCAGAGGTCTTCACTTGTGAAAGGAATTCCTTTTGTAACAACATTTACAACTCTAATTAGGATCTCAATACCATTATGTTTGCATGTTCACCAGTAGAATACCCTTACATTGTTCTACACTAAGGATATTCCAAAATCAATCTCAATCTAAGTCCTCCAGCTAAAAATAAATCCAGTATTGCAGTTCTATACTCCCAAATGGTCTTCTGAGAGGATACTCTTTATTAGATGGCTTCTGAGTTTTTGTGTATTTATGATTTGCAATTACAGAAAATTCCCAATAATCACTATTTATTCTTCAATGGAACATAAAATAAATTGAAAATTAAGGGGGCATCTAAATTATGAAAGTCTATATTTTTGGGTCTGTACAAAGTCTAGTGTTTTATGATCTTGAATTATACCTTCTCTGACATTGCTTTAGCTAAATATTGGAACTCCAGAAACCTACTGGCAGGTTCTAAACCAGTAAAGGGATGATGTGAACAGCTGAAACACAAATATCTACACTAGTACATCTGAGAATAAAATCCAGATAGTAAGAGTACACAAGTCTGTGTCTCTTGAATGTTAAAAAGACTCAGACAAGATTGTAATTACCTAATTACACAATAAATACTACCAATTACATAAAAAAATGGATTTTCATACTTCAAAATACTTCTGTGCTGTTGTTAAGATCCCATTATTAAACTTATTAGAGAGATACCTCTTCCTGAATTAAGAAACAAACTAGACTATATGCCAAAGTCAATAGTATAGATTTCTATTTAACAGTAAATGTGAGGTAGAGAGAGAAAGAAATAGGAAAAAGAGAAAGTAGGGGGATTCCCATGGTGTTCTGTCAATCCTCTTCTTGTGTGCTACTCAGTGGTGAGAGTTCCAGTAATTTCATGAGTTTTTGACATCTTCTAGGATGTTACAACCCCTTGTTAGCACAGTTGAGTCCATTATCGGCTGTTATGGCCCATCAGCAGAGATGAATAACTTAAGTGTTTGTGTGAAGGGTTCAGTACTTCCCCCAAGGGGAGTTATTATAGCTGAGTCATTTGTGTGATGACAAAGGAACACTACCCTGTCCTGCAGGATTTGCCTCTTTCCTTATCTTGTTCACCACCCAGATGGCACCTTGATTGTCTGAGCCATCATCTTTTCAGTATATGAACTTGTGGATACACTCCTCCTGTGGGATACCCGGACAACAGTACCACCTTTATCTTATCTCAAATTCCTGTCACAGTCCAAATTAGTAGGCATACTCAGGCAGGGGTGGCTTCAGTGAGAAGTTGCTTCTTTGCATGGTTTGCTATGCTGGACAGAAGTCTTTCAGTGATTTTAACAATGTTTAAGCCAATGACTATTTCAGTCACTCACAGCTATGAAATACTGACTATCTTAAACAAAATAGAAAAATTAGAAAAAATCTATGTCAACTTGCTCAGCACTTCACCACTCTCATCACAGAAAAATACTCTTCATATGTAAAAGTACAAATTTTTCTTGTTGTTTTTGTGACCTTGATTATTTATTTTAGTGTACTTTTCTGAAAACCCTGGTTTTCAGAAAGGAGCCCTTTCTTAGCTCCTAAAAAGTAGAAGACAACAATTAGCTGTTATAGACTTTTTTTCCCCAGTCTAAACAAACTCCTGTCTAGAACCATGTAGCCCAAAACTGAACAGGATACATTGGATGCAACCTAAAGAAATCCAAACAAAAGGGAATATTCATGGCACTTGATTTCTAGCTACTGTATCTAATACAGTGCAAGGTACTTTTGGCATCCCTGACTAATTTTTGATACATGATTCTACATTTTCCACCTTCATCCACAAAAATCCCCACCTGAAGCAGTCTGTAGGATAAAGGGAGCAGAAGAGAGCATTTACACAGGTGGAGTTACTAAACTCAAAAGTTAGTGCCTTCTTAAATGTCATTTTGAATGGGACTAGATTTAAAGTTTGGTATACATGTCTTCCTGAGCAGGTATCCACAGGCATTAATAGTTAAGGCAGGCTTAATTACATAGTAACTTACTTGACCCTTCTTTCAAAGGAATTGAGCATATTTTTAATTGTTACACTGGAAAGTTTTGAGAACATTTTTCTATTCTTAGCTCTGACTAGCTATGTGAGTGGAGCTGGGTGGTTCTGCCAGTAGTTGGAGCAGTATCCTACATTTGCTGCTCAGGAAAATCCCATTAAAGTGAATGTGCTGAATGAAACTCAGCACGATCATTTCACTACATGACTTTTAATGTATTTCAAAGCAATTCCTGCAGAATTTGTAGGCATAGGATATATCCTTCTGGTTTAGATTTTTTTCAGTTAAGATTCAGTTTCAATTTTAATTTGTTTTATATTTCTGTGGAATCAGCAAAAGATTACCCAAAGTAACATTATGTAACTCATTTTATTACTTTATCAGAGCATACAATGTTGCACTTTTATTTTTTTGCTAGTAAAATCAATTACTTCAGTCCTTGTTCAGTCAGTGGGCTGTTTTTAGTTCTTGGGCTTTAAATTTTAATATTCAATGCTGATCTTTATGCATAGTCAATTCTCCATAAAGTACATTTTGCAGGATAAATTCACAGACTTCTGTTTGTCCCGGGTATAAAGAATGAGTTCTTTTCTGTTGTCATTTTTGTAACAGTTCACCACACTCACCTCCTGCCAGGCAGCTTATACAAATTACTACAAACATAACAGTAAATGTTATTTTAACACTTCTTTTGGACTCCAACATAGAAATATATTACATATTTTATTAGCTCATTTACCACCTACTAAGTTATATTATTAGCTAATTCATTGAACATGATAGGTAGATTCGGCTACCACTTTACAGTGACTCTTATCTGAGTCTAGTCTGTGCTTTTGTGAATCTTGCTCAGTCTGTGGGTTTATAAATGAAAAATAAACCCGGGAGATGTAGGAAAACATAAAATCAAAGTGTAGGATCTGCCTCTGTCTCTCTTACACACAATACCTTATTATAATAAGTAATTGATTTCTCATTGCGATTGTTCAATAGCTCTGATTCACAGCCCATTAAGGTTAATGGAAAAAAAAAACCCCTTGAGTGAAACCTGAACTTCATCGAAGTACTTGTTATCACTTCCACTAACTCTGTGGGATTGAGAATTTGGTAAATGTCGAAGTGACAGAATCTAACTCAGGCAAATCCCTTTGATCTTGAATTTTGGTGGGACACACCATCCAAAATCCCCAAGTTCTGTTGAAAATCCTTGTCACAAAGGAGACATCAACTAGGACTTTTAATAGCCTAGTACTACTGAGCATTAATTGTGAAGCCTTATATTTATATAAACCTGCTACAATTCAGATCATCAACAATAAATGAGTCATGCATGACACTGTTTAGTACATGGAAATTTTAGGGATTGTCACCTTTGATACCTGTTTCTGCCTTAATAAACCTTGCACTGTTAAAGAACATCACATATTTTTTTGTCATATGAAAAGAATTCAGGGTGGGGTTTTTTGCTGCATCTTAAACAAAGACTTTTTTATAATTCCATATAGCTTTTCTCATAATATCTGGCAAATATATTTTTAACAGCAGCTCTGGACTCTTTGAAGGGTAGCACTGTGATCCACAAACACATCAGACACTTCCATGGCTCTAACCAGACTGAAGAAATCCCCCAAGAATCTCAATACTATTAGGAATACACAGCAAATAGACTGAACTGACAAGAGAAAATACGGTGCATTAGTCAGGCGAGAACAAAAAATGTATCAGAAAAAAAGGTTGCAACACCCTCCATCAAGCAGAAGGATTATGCACTATTACAGTAAGAGGTGAAGACAATCCCTTGTCATAAAGGGGAGTCAGCTTAATTAATACACTGAGATAAAAAATAACGGGGGGGGGGGGGAAACCAAACCAAAACATAACAAAAAAAAAACAAAAAAACCAAAAACAACAAAAAAAAACACAAACAAAACAAAACAAAAAACCAAAACCAAAAACAAACAAACAAAAAAAACCCCAACCAAACAAAAACAAAATAAGCAAAAGTCCAAATAAAATGAAAGCAGGACACTGAGGATCCAAACTGTGACAAAAGCCCACAGTATCTAGAAAGAGGAATTTGTTATTTGTTGATAAAATGGAAAGAGAAGTTGAAGATATGGTAAGTAAAAAACACTGAGGACATAATATAAAAAGAAGAGGGATCATGCCTCCCAATGCCTGAAATCTTTCTTACAGCAGGAAAAACTAAGGAATGTAAGGAATGAAGAGGTAAAATAATGAGAATTACACTTAGATCAGGTCATAAGGGAAGAAATTTGTAAACAGAAAAAAAAATTGAAGGAAATACCAGAACAGAGCAAGAGGAAGAACGCATCACCATCCCCGCTGCCCAATCTGATGATAATGAGACATAAAACCCAAACCTGAGAAAAGCAAAGAATTCCTGTCTATGATCCTGTCTCTCACTACCATGTCTGAGGATGTCCCATCTGAAGGAGTGAAATTAAGCTTAGAAGGCTGAGATAAACTCCTGTGTGACACAGCAGCATCCTTTTCATTTTCACTTTCAAAACCAGAGAATTAATGCTTCTTTAATATTTTCACCTCTCCTATGAGTTTAGCAAAGGGTTAAAGAACTGCAGAGGTACTGTGGAGATTATTTTTCTCTAATAACAATGCTAATCAATATTTAAGGAAAATAAAGGAAACAGAGAAATAATGCTCCAGGAGATAACTTGGCCCTAGAGCTCACCCACCTATATGCAAAGAATGGGAGACACTCAGGAGTTTCATCTGCATTCCCAGTACTGCTCCAAGAAGCTGAAGTTTTACCAGCTGTGTTGCTCAAAAGTTCTCATTAGTGAGTTTTGCAGCCTCCAGTATGGGCTCTGGCTATGGAGAAACCCAAATTTTTCATAGTGGTTGTTCAACAAACATGCTTGGAGTTATGGAAAAGGGCTGGGGTAATCTTTCCTTAATTAGCAGCCAACATTCAATATCAGTTGTAGCAACAGTATAGTCATTATATTAGAGTAACCTGATGGTTATTCATTTGGTTAACACCACTCCACAACTTACCATTGACTTGGTTTTCTGACAGAACTGGATAAGGGGTAGGAACTGAGAGAGCCAAGGGGTGTACTTTCAAGTTTTCTTTGAATTAATTCCTCCATTTTACTAGCGTCTTCTCATCTCTTTTGTGGGACACAACAGAGTGTTTTAGTGTGACCAGTTATCCTATCAGTGCCAAGAAAGCTTTACTTTTCTGTCTGGCCTCTCTTGGCATACAATCAAGGCCAATTGCCTTTTTGCCTTAAAGCTTTTTTTACAGAGATGAAAGTGAAGCCTTACTGACACACACAGGATGGCAGTGTGATCACCGAAATAACTTGAATCTATTGGTACAGGCATGATTAAGCTTTTCTCTTGTCATTTCCCTTAATGCATGCCAATTTGGCCTTGTCTATCATTTTATAGAGTCTGACAGGAGCTTTCATCCAAATAACATCTCCAGGAGCAATTGAAAACCACTATGAGTAGGGATGGACTGGAAATTTTTTTCCTGTACTGAGAGCTTCCTTTGTTAAATCCAAAAAAATTAAGCATTCTATACTGACTTGTAAAATTGGTTTGAAATATGAGAATTTGTAGGCATATCCAGACTAGAATAAATATTAAAAATAGACAATAAAAAAGTCAATGTCAGAGCTAGTATTTCCTTTAACACTTCCAGATGAAAAAAAAAGGAAATTTTGGGTTTGTTTGGCTGAGAGGTTCATCAGAAGTGTTCACCTTGCTTCTGCAGCAGCCAGTACCTGATCATTTTCTCTGCCATTCAGCACAATACATCTGTGAAGTATTGAAGTACTTTTGCCATATTGTTTGCTGATCTTCAGTGCATTCTGCTGGATGTCACTTTGATAAAGATATAACTTGATTGCTGTACCATCAGGCCAATCTGTTTTCAAGTCTGTCCCTTCATTGCTCTTCATCAAAGCTTTAAATATAGAGAGGAAAGTAAAAGAAGAAAAAAAAAAAAAAAGACAGCTAAGAATGGGAGCACTTTCTGGGTCAGTTTTGCTGACATTTAATATTTCATAGTCAATCTGCAAAAACTGCTCTTTTTACTGTTTATTTTCAAGTGGCTTGAGTTAACTCACTCTACAATTTACGGGCCCATTCATCCAAATATTTTCCTTCTGTGAAGGAAATGCTTGGGATTCCAGGTTATCAAGCATCAGAAAATCCTAGCTTAGATCCCTTCAAGATGGAAATTGCCCTTAATGTTCTTTTTTGAAAATTAATTTTTAATTTCATTGCAATAGGATTAGAAAGGCAATGAAAAATCTTAGGACTTTCTCATATTGAGAATCTCATATTGCCACAAATATTCTCTTTCCTTTTTTTCTGTAAAAAATTAGAAGTTATTGAAAGGTTAAGTATCCTGACTGAAGCTGATCTCTGTTTCCCAGTGCTTTTTTGGGACACACACTGAAGACCTGTAGAGGTATTCAACTGTCTGGACCTGTTGTACTACACAAGGCAGCTAAAGATATATTTTGAGGTTAGGGACATCCTCTGTTTGAAAGAGATGGAAAAACAACTCATGGATCAGAAAGTGACTCGTTCAGAGAATAAAACACATTGGATGGTGGTTATCTTTTCTGTTTATTTTCACATTTTCTAGGGTGAATCTTAAGCAACTCTGAATCTAGCCTTCCCAAGTCATCCCTAGGATTTTGAATGACATACAGAAGGCAATGAATAGGTAGGTAAGATGAAGTCACCACTGAGTCACCACTGGTCCATTGCGGAGGACTAGCAAGTAGAGAAAACAGTTGAAGAAAAATTAGTATTTCCTTACAGGCTCTGAAATGTTTACTATAAGAGCATAGATTTACTTAGTTCTCTAATCCCTGTGACATTCTTGGGAATAAATAAGGCTGAAAATGCTGACATCATGTTCTTCATTCTGTGCTTATGGATACGAAGTCAGATACGTCATGTTTACTATGATTACTATGAAAGCAAATAAAAGACCAAAAAGCAAAGGAGGGATCCCTCCTGATTTTAACTTATAAAAGAAGATAATATAGCAAGCTTAATTTGGAAAGGAGTCTGAAATTTTGAATCTTTTCCTTAGTGACATACATATGGCTCTTGCTAAGAAGAGAAGGCTGAATATCTGAATCTCTTCATTATTTTTAATTACTACAGTAAAACATAGTGCAATTTCTTGGCTTTTTCTTGTAAACTGACAAGCAAGTCCAACATCCCAGAGCAAATACTGATGTGCCTTCCAAACCTCCATGGCAGATGCTGTACCTGACCTTGTTTCTTGTGTTTAAGGATGCTTTGCCTGTTGAGCTTTCTAATAAAAAAACCTGAACAACATTATTATCACTGGTACTATCTGTCAGTCATAGGTCTAACCATGTTATTTTCTCCTTCCACAGTTAACTATTTTTGCAATTCTCTCACATCTTTAACAAGTCTGAACTAGACGAAAATATATTTAACTAGATCTAAGTATCTGTGAGTCTTCTTTCCAAAAGCTTGTGGCCAACACAAACCAAATTATTATTTACACTTCAATAAAAACAGAATACTTAGGATACAAAAAAAGAGATAGTAAAACAAGCAATGTACACATCTGTCCTGCCGTTCTCAGTGGTTACCTAAGCAAGAATAGATAAAGTTTTTCCTGTCAATGTCACAAGGCATGTCTACGGAGTAGATGATTTAAGCACAATGCTGCTGCTGGACAAAAAAGATAAGAAAGCATCTGTGCTGGTTTGACAATGAGCCAGCCGGGGTCTAAATGATTACAACTATACACAAGCAGAAAAACAGACACACTCATAGAGTCATCCCATCAGAGTTGATAAACATGGGGCTACTGTGTGTAGCCATGATTAAGCTGCACACTGCCCCAAAGCCACCCCATCTGTGAGGAAATACACAGCATTATACACTGCAAATATCTGCACCCATGGCCCACCTTTTTGGAAAGTGCCCTCCCTTCCCAATTGGGAATAGTTTCATTGATGCTCCATATGGCCTTTTGTTTTACTTTTTTTTCTGCTTGTGGCTTTGTCTCTTATCAAATCTCAAACACTCAGTGAGGAATTATTCACAAACTAAATACAGTCTCGCATTTAACAGCCATTCTACAGATAGCACACATTATATCTCTGCAGGGTGGCTCCAGGTCTTCTCACAGCCTACTCTTTTGGCTTTCATATATGGGCAATAGATAATTGTGACTTATAACATTTTTCATACCTTGGAATTCAAGGCTGCCCACAAGTGGAAATGGGGCATGGAAGAGCCTTATCTGAGGGTTTCTGGAATCTGCCAAAGTTCCACATAGCAAAGACTTTTTCCTCCAATACACCATTATTTAATAAAGAAAACTGTAAATCTTGTTTCTGCCTTCAAAGAAATATTTAGTCAAGTCTACAAACTAAAAGTCTGTCCCACTGAAGTAGTTTCACTGCTAGCACAGTTTAAACTAGGCTGTGGCTGGTAGAGAAGAAAACATGCATATCTATTTATTCTGACAGCTAAACACTCTTCTTGTGCCTGCTAACTAATTCAGTGAAAATACTAAAGGGATTATAACAAAATAGTTACATCAAGTTTTCAGGCAAACAAGGGCTTTTGAGAGGATGAGAGAAAATAGAGTCTGTTAGGTTTTGATCAAATGTGCAAAGCTTTGGTTCTGTAATGGATATGTAATAAAGCAGATACCGTGTGTGGCATACATTCAAAAGAGATTAATGGTCATATTAACCTTTTGAAAAATGGTGGAAAAGATATATCTTTTTGCAATTGGTGAGACAAAATAATAAAACCATAGTAAAATAGACCAGAATTCATGTCTTCTGACCATCAAATAAACAAATAAAATAAAAAAAAATTTACAGCATGAACAAGTGCATATATTTGACACTTTATCCAAGGAGAAAGCACAATTTGAGATGATAATAAGACACTCTAAAACGTGTTTGAAATTTGTTCCAAAACTATTTTCAGCATCAGAAACATTGGTACCAATACCTTTAATAAAATGCATAGACACATCCAAATCAATCTCTTGAAAGGTATTAAATTAAGAAACATTTTTTTGTCATGTTAGTAACAGCCTTTTATGTTTGACACTATTTACATAAAATCACAGCAAGCTGGCCAGAAATAAAAATTGCAGAAACTGACCAGAAATAAAAAGAAAAATACCCATGGTCATGAATATTTTTTCATATCACAATTGTCATAGAAGTTAATGCTCAACTGCAGTGTTGAATTCTGAATATNCATCAATTTTTTTTCTGATATAAGGGCCCTGGAAAAGCAGAACTTTCATCAAATACCATTCATAAATCAATCTCTTCAAAAAAAATCAAGCCAGCACAATTTTCTAAAATTCATAAAAATCACCTCATCAATATCACTGTCAAAACCAAGTGCTCAGAAAAGATGAAATCAGAAATGGCACTTAAGTGGTGTGTGCATTACTACCTACCATGAATAATGTCTCTGTCAGACAGACTCTAAAACAGTGTGGTCAGGAGACTAGCTGTGTAGTCTGTGCACCTTCACCTGCTTTAACCATACTCCTTACTCATACTCCTTTCCACTGGACTGGACACTTTCCAGGAGAGGAACTCAAACTTTTAAATAAATCTCATATTGGCAGCTGAATTCTCGAGGACTTTGAAACCAAAGGTCTGAAAAGCCACTGGAATGCAAGTTATATGCTGGGCCTGAGAGGTGTTTCTTTTAACATCTGATGACTGAAAGTTAACTATCTGGTTCAGGGTGGTTATCTTGGTTCTTCTACATAAAATGAAACACACAATTACCTAGAAAACATGACTCACTACTTTGTAAGTGTTGAATCAGCCTTTTGCATCAATTCCTATCTTAACCTTCAATAAACACGAATGCATGGGAAGGTCAGTCAATGGTTTTAGGAATTAAAGCAGCAAAAATTATTGTTTCTTTATACAAGTAACATGAAGTCCTATTGCTGATATTTATATCCTCTCTGCCCTTTAAGGAACAACTAAATTAAATAATACAGACTTCAAAGTAGCAAAAGGCTGCCTTGAAATGGAAATCTTAAAGAAAAAATGAAAACCAGATTCATTCATTCAAAAAAAGAATGTTTACAGAGCGATATATGTGGATTGCTGAAATGAATATGACAGTGGGTGTTTGTTTTAAAATAGTATTATCTTTAAACTTAATTAAAAAACACAACTCCAAGCCCAAATAAAGTTTTTTATGTAGTGAAACAGATCAATAAAATTGTTAAACAAAATTAATGTGATCTAGTATCAACTCAATACAATCTGCTGACAGTCATATTTATGTATTACTCTTACTCTGAATTTAATTTGTAGAACTATGGAGAGTCTGGATTGGGGCAAAACTGATTTTTCTTTGCAACCTTACAACAGTGTTGTTGCACTGGAATGCTAATACAATGAACGAAATATTTTAACCTCTTTCTTGCAGAATTATGCACTGGGTAGCAGTCTGCATGTGAGAGATCAGCATTGCATTCCACTGCCTTTCTGTAGCAATTATCTCACAAAAATGACCTCACATGAGGGGATGAAAACAAGAAGAAACAGACTGGGTATCTACAAAATTGCAAGAGATATCCCCAACAGTCATTCAGGCTATTTCCCACAATGTTTAATCCTTTTTCATGCTCTACAAAAACCTCTTTGAAAATTTCCAAAAGTTTCAACATGTTTTTCGCTTATTTTAAAGAACAGTCCAAAGTGCCATCTTTCTTACGCCCCTTTGAGGTAAAAACAGTGTTGTAAAAAACAATATGCTACTAAAACATACAAATCTTTAGAAACTCCATCATAAACTTGCAGTATCACGTCAGTGTACCCAAGTCAACATTTTATAACATCAGGGGACTACCTCTGGTTCCTTTCTGCTGATGATATTGTCACTAAAACATGCATTAGTATTGATCAGTTATTCTACCATGATCTTCTTGCTTGTAAGTCAGCAGGAAGACAGACCAGAGTGAAATGTACCTTTTCTGATAACACCACAGATAAAAAGGAAACAATTGCACATGTGAAATATTTTATGTAAATCACTGCAAATATTTCCAAGTTGTTGGAATGAATTCATATATCTATATGGATATTCCTTATAGAGCTAGAGAATAAAAATTTTTTATCAAAATTGTTATGTCCATCCTATTCTAGAAAATAAAAATTAAAATTTAGCATATTTTTGGCATTCATTTTATGTTAGCTATCTGACTACTTTTAAATGGTTTTATTATAATATATCTAAATTAAATCAGTTCACAAATTTTAGTTCTCTTCATTGAGACAATGTCTATGCCTACCTCTAGTTTTATCTGGATGTTTACACACACAGTAACCATTCATTCTCCTTAGAGATTATTCAGATGACTGAAAAGCTAAAATCTTTCCTTAGAAGTAAGAAAAGGGAGGGGGAAAAATTATTAAATTAATGTGATAAGAGTAGGATCAATGAAAATCATAAGAAATTTAAGAAAGACTTGCCAGGGTAATAAATGAAAAAAAGCCAAATACAAGATAGTTTTGCCTGGAGCAGAAGCCTTTGCAGCTTTGTCATGCATACAGGAAATGAGAAGTGTGACAAAACCAGTACTGTCGTGAAAACAACACAGGGTGTTACAGCATACTTTCAGTACATATGGGCCTCAGAAGAGCATGCATGCTTCTTGAAGGCATCCAGTTGACTATTTTCTGTCATAGCTGAATGGTAATTTTACATAATTCTCTGAAGAAAAGCACTTCACTGAAAATTTCCATTAAATCTCCACAGTGGCTAACTTCCCATCAAGACTTTTTAACTGATACTGACATTACAAAGTCTTTTAAAAGAGTTTATGACTACCTGAAGCAAACACCTGCTGTATAATTCTAGTAGTTTACATTATAGGCAGCTTAAGTATCTGAAACATAACAGGGAAAAACTTCAGCTACTGCAAAAAATACAAGGTAAAGATTTCTTCCCACACCAAGCCAAATTTACTGGAAATGTAATGTCTTTCTGTTCTGCTGTCCCAAGTCCTTCTTTATATTCATTTATTATATTTAGAAGTTACACGATTAATACTGGACACTATATGGTTACTTATTAATACTGTACATTATATAGTTACTGATCAATAAGAGTACTTGACTCTCTCAAGTAAGATCACTGAAGTATTAAAAAAAAAATGTTGGAAATATTAACACTGTGTTAACCCCTCGGTCACTGTTCAAATTCATTCTACTTAATTAACGTCATAGAATGGCTTGGGTTGGAAGGACCTTCAAGATTATCTGTTTCCAATCTCTCTGCCATGGACAGAGACACCTTCCTACTGGACCAGGTTGATCAGAGCCCTGTCCAACCCAGCCTTGAACACCTCCAGAAATGGAGTAAACACAAATTCTCTGGGCAGACTGTTCCAGTGCTTCCCCACCTTCACACTAAAGAACTTCCACCTAATATCCAATCTAAACCTGTCTTCTTTCAGTTTGAAGCCATTCCCCTTGTGCTTGTAAAAAGTCCCCCTTCATCTTTGTTTTAGGCTCACTTTAGGTACTGGAAGGCTGCAATTAGGTCACTCGGAAACCTTCTCTTCTCCAGGCTGATCAATCACAATTTTCTCAGCCTTTCCTAATAGGAGAGATGCTCCATTTCTCTGATCACCCTGGTGGCCCTCCTCTGGACTCACTCCAACAGGTCCGTATCTTTCCTGTGTTGAGAACCCCAGAGCTGGATGCAGCACTCCAGCTAGTGTTTCACAAGGTCCAAGTAGTGGGGTAGAATGACCTCCCTTGACCTGCTGGTCACAGTCCTTTTGTTGCAGCCCAGGAAAAAATTGACTTTCTGAACTGCAAGTGCACATTGCTTTGTCATGTCCAAGCTCTTATCGACCAGCAGCCCACATCCTTCTGGTCAGGACTGCTCTCAATCTGCCTCAGACCATCTTAATTGTCAATGTGAGAATGTCCATGGGTTTCACAGATTTTTCTGAAGAACTTACTGTAGGTGAAGAATCAAAAATCCTGGTGATAGACTAGAGCTTTATCAACCTACACTATCACTTATTTAAAAAAACATAAAAGCAGCTGTTTGACCATTCCTCTGTCTTGAGCCAGTGACTCAATATATGAGTAATCTGTAGTAGAAATGAATGGAGCACTTTGTGAGACTAAAAGAAGTGGATGGGAAGCAAGGAGGGAGTAATATAGAATGCAAACAGAAAGATGCAAATAATATGCCAATGGAAAAATATAATTTGAAGACCAAAAGATTCTCAGAATGCTGTATACAAATACCTAAATTAAAGGACTCTTCTTAAGATATAGAAGTAGATTTGTAATGAATTGTTGAGAATGAAAGTTTCTGCAATTCTCCAGAAAAGGAGAAAAGTACCAAAAAGCCAGTGAGCTTAAAGACCTGTGACCTATTGGACATTTCTAGCACATGTCCTGGTACGTTTGTATCATACCCTGGCATCTGCCTGGTGAATCTTATACCCCATCTCTCTCAATTATTGCCTAATCCTCTTCTTTTATCTGTAAAAACAGGAAGCATAGAGGAGAAGTTAATGCTGTTAGGCATTATAAGGTGCCACTCTTTTTTCCATTGGTTATCCCAAAAACCTGTCCTTTTTATCCTCTCTATATGGCCATTGTATAGCTTCACTGCCCAGTTGCCAATCCCCAATTTGGGGATACTCAGGTCTTTACTGTCCTTGGAGCACACAGTGAACACGTGAACAGTTAATCAACTATTTTGATAAATATGATGGATAGGCTCTATATCACCAAGGAAAGTTTAGAAGAAGAGCTAGGAGTTGTGGGGACAGATATAGAAGTAGAAATTTAGTAAGATGTTTTGGAGCTAAAAGAATAGGGTCTTTGGACCAAGTATGGAGGAAGGGAGAACAAAGAAAGAGAATTCAACTGTGAAGTAGTTGCAGGGTCAAGTATATTTTTATGAGCTGGTTGTACAAAAATAGTCCAAATAATCCTGAATAACATGGAAAGGCTTCACTTTGAATACATAACTTAAACAATGATTGAGATTTTTCTTCAGAGAAAAACAAAAACAAAACAAACAAACAAACAAAAAAACAAAACAAAACAAAACAAAAAGTAAGAGAAATAGAGCTGACCTTTACCACTGACATATTTAGCTGGTTTTACAATTTAAGAAAAAACAACTGTTATGCACATTAATGCACCTTTGTATTTTGGAATAATGCTCCCTTTAAATAACTACCATCTATTTTATGAATTTTCCCTCCCATCTCATCTGTTATATTAAGTCACATGTTTATAAATTATGTGGTTTTTTACTAAGTGTTGTACTCTCTCCCTCCCTGTCTGTAAAGTGAGATGAGAGCTTGATGTTTATATGGTTAAACACAATTTGTGCTTCCTGCCTTTGAGATGCAGCCATAGATCATGCTGTGTTATTTATCTTGCTTACTCTAGTTTTTTGTGATGAATTATTAAAATATGCCTGGAAGCATGGAACCCTTCGGAAGAAGGGTCTTACTGGAGAGTAGAACAGATAAAAGCACTGAGATAAAACAAGCAACCCTGTCACCAGCAGACACGAGTAATATTGCAGAGAAGAAAGAGACCATTTTATTGGTCAAATTCTGCTTACGTTCACACTAGTGAAACCTCATCTACTTCGGTGAATATGGTGGGCTTCTTGAACTCAACAGCTGCTTAGAAAATGATATAGTGAATACCCAAAGGCAAAATTACCACACGAAGCATGGAAATGTAGTTTACATTGTTAGCATACCTGCAGCAAGACTGCAGGACAACTGAAATGAGAGACTAGTTCAGGAAAAAAAAAAGTCTTTCTGTAGCTGTAGTCTTCATACAGTTTCTTTTTCAGCTCAGGAGTAGTGAAGTACTACAGGATTTTTCTCCCAGGGGAAACACTTGAGTGGTCCTGCTATTGTGTTGGGTGAAACTATGCCTGGTTTCTGAAATAATCAGGAAAAAAATTTCTGACAAGTATTGCTACCTCTAAATTCATAATTCTCATTTTATTTTTTTTTCCATTTAGCTACTACTAATTTTGAAATAACTTAGAGCAATAGCATCAAAATTTTGCAAGCTATATGACTCAGATGAAACTTTTTAGACAACTCTCAGGCAAAAATACTCAATCATTTCTAAGAAAAAAAATCTTTTTTATGGCCTAGCAAACTCTTTAGAGCCACATCCCACAGAAGACCTAAAGCCTGCAGCAGAAATTTCAACTTGAAAAGAGGACTGACTAGATTTGCCTTTTCATGTTTCCAAAAGATTTTTCTAGATTATAGGTCATAAAAATGAAGTTTGCATATGCTAAAGTAACATGGGGCAGAATTTAGCAGTTAATTCTGCAGAGATTTGCCTTCCCTGACTGTATTCCCATACTGTGCAGGACATGCACAACCATTGCATAACAATTCACTGTATTTTCTGTACTGCAAGTGGAAGTTAAATAGAGGGAAAGGAGATGCTTTTTCTTCTCTACATTCTCCAAGTAGATTCTGGACTCCAACTGCTAGGGGATAATTTGATGACTATCAATGGTAACATGCCTAGAGAGAAAGAGCAAAGGCAGGAGTTAGAGCATGAAGAAGGAAAGACAATAGTAAATGATCAGACTGGGACAAGCTAGTCTAGAATGAGGTAGAGGACAGGTTGAGAAAAAAAAAAAAAAGAAAAAAGAAAACAGTGAAAAAAAGGGGGAAGAATGAACTGAGGAATTTACTTGGAGTTGGTTTTTTTTTCTTGTCTGGTTTGGGGTTCTTTTTCTTGGTTGAGAAAACATCATCATATTTTACCAAAATAAGGATTCTGTTTGACTAAATACAGGATATTTTGGATGAAAGCCTCCCTTTTAAGAAATATTAGATATTAAGAAGATTATTAGTTAATACTAAAGTCAAACAGACAAAACAAAAAAAAATCATCAATTTCATTTCACAGGGAAAAGAAAGAGAAAAATCCTTTTTAAAATATTTTTTAAATATAAAAGAATATTTTCTTCTGTATTTATGGGACAAAAATATATTCTGAATTTAATCCAATTCTATGGGAACTTTTATTTCAGTCCTGAACTGTATTTTTAGTAGATATATTACTTGATTAAAAAAGTTACTCTAGCATTAGAAACAATGGTGATGAAATTGAACTATTTGGAATGGAATTACTAGAAATAAGTATATTCTATAAACAAAAAGTTGTGAATCACAAAGGTATTAGGAAATAATCTGCACATGGCATGGATGTTGCAAGGTTGTAAATTTAACAGTTGAGAAGAGTCATATTCACAGTTATCTTTGCACCTTAGCACTGTACATGAGCTGTGCATAAGCATTAACTGCATGATCTCATTCTACTCCACGAGACTCCCCCTTCTTTTATAGCATAAGACGAATGATCTCCAAGGTTTCCAAGGAGATGCAGTTGCCTGTAACACCCCTCTAATAATGAAGTGGTTAACAAAGGCTTGGTATCCCCTTTTAAATGTGAGGATAATTGGATGTAGTGTCAAAAAACTGGGTTCTTGTCTGGCTTCTTCTCTCTGGCAATGTAACAATTTCAAGGAATGCCCTTGACAGGCAGACAGGATTTACATGTTCCTGTTTTCTGGGAACTTTGCTTGAAATCCAAAGGTCTGAGCTGCTCAAACGCAGACAATTCACAGTTGCAGATGAAGACTGGGGGGGCTGTAGTGTTCTTCACCCTTTGCAGAGTGTAAATCACATAATTCACTCAGGACTTCAGCAACACAAATTCAGCAGATCTGCTTTTGAAGCACTCAGATGCTTCAAACCAAACTGCTGAGAAACCACAAAAGTTTATGAGGAAATTAATATTCTGTTCTTCGAGCAAGATATAGAAGATTTCTAAGTCAAAACTTTAAACCACATATTTCAAGATGAAACTAAACTACAATAGTGATTGCCTTTCCCTTTTTTCATTTAAAGAGTCTTGTTCAAGTGATATCCTGAGTAATAAAGCAAAGATTCAAAAAGGGGGAAAAAAAATAAAGACTGAAGATAGTGATGGTATAAATAACTATAAAATGTACGTTGCACTTAACACAGTAAAGTCAGTATGACATGTTAGTTTCAAGGTGCCTTGCTTTGGTAATTTTTATTCTCCCTGCACACACAGAGGTTTTTTTAAAATGCAAAGTAACAATGAATGAAACTTCAATTATTAGGAGAGATTACAATACGAAAGTGAAATTCAAAGTACTGTTGACTTGATTTTTTGTAGTGGTCGGGCACGGTCCCCATTTGTGGGGGGGCAAACAGGAACCTTTATTGAAGTTACAACATACAATATATAGATTCAACGAGTAAATATTAATCTCAGGGACTGGTTTTATGCTAAATATGGGAGGAGATATTACAACCAGGAAATTACATTATGGTTGCTATGGAGGGCATTCAAGAATGTAAGGCCAGTTTATATTTAATGAACACAAGACAGAAGAAACAAAGAGACTGATAAGGAGAGTTTCTATCTGGCCTAGTGAATACACAGAAACCCACAAGTCTTGTCAAATACAGGTGGCTTGGAGATACTGAGGCATCAGAAGTATGCAGACTTGATTGAGTCTTATCAGCCAGGGAGGCTCTTTCAACATTCTCCCAATACACTTTTCCAAGGCCTCTTTGACTTTCCAGACAGGTTTCTTGAAACCAAGATATTTTCGACTCCTACAATTTTTCGTACTTTTAATAGATCCATCCATTAATTTAATTAATAAATAAGCAAAGAAAACAGTGATGTTGACACTGTCCCTTTTCTAAAGATCAACTCTATTTTAAAAACAGCCTGTGTTAGAAATTGTGAAACAGAACAGTCTGCCTTCTCTTGAGTGAATTTTGTAACAGCAAAGGGGAAAAAAGAAAAGATTTCAAAACTGAATGTTTACCATTACTGCATTATACATGAAACTGAGCTCTGCATAAGTCTGAGAAGCACACTCCAGTGTTTTTCCTGGTTGAGTCATCAGGAGACTTTAGTAGACAAAGTTCTATTAAGAGCAGCTAAACATGAGTTGGACAGGAAAATATACCGATGTAAGAAGATTGTCCTTGAAGTTGAAATCAATGTACAATTCTCAGTTTGGACCCCTCTGAGATTAGGCAATAGCTCAGCAGTTTCCAGGACCACCAGTTTGGATTTAATTGTGCAAGCTCTGTTCAAATGGCAATTTCAATATCTGCGGTCTAGCCCAGGAAATCTTTTCCATTCAAACACTCCACAGATCTGATAAAATGACAAAAACCACCAAATCCTGAGTGCAAGTCATAGTATGGCATGGAGAAATGCAGGAAAAATAATTACAGGACAGAGTTCTCTCCAGAGGAAAGTTTAAAAAGCCAACAAAGTCCAAAAACACACAAAAAATACCTCTTTCATAATAGAACATGAATAGGAAAAGAATTTTTGGTAGTAGTACCTTAATACTCATGAGAACTGCACCTCGCATGATGTGCTGTAAGGCATTTGTGTGTTCCACTGATTTCCAAATTAGTCAGTCATACATATTTCTCTTCTGTCAAAGACAATAAGAAAACTAGATTACTAATTCTATAGAAACTGTGCTAATATCTTATTATACAGCTACACATATTAAAGATTTTAGATACACTGAGATACCTGTATTAAAATATTTAATCGCCTTGTGGATTCCTAAATGTTACTTGTCTCTTAATATCACCAGCATATGATCTGTGCAGTTGTAGCTTGTTTGGAATGCAAAAGTAATGAGAAAAGCGATAGATAAATGAAATGCGTGCAGGTGTGCAACAAAGAGACAGTAACACATCAGTTACAGTATGGTTTCCAGAATCTACACAGAAACTCAGAGGTGTTCTTGCTAAACTAATATGCTATAAGTGAAGTGCTCTGAAACCAAATAAATACATTGCAAGTTTTGCAGTAAACTAGAAGTAACTTAGCATAGACATTTAGTTTAATTAATAAGCTAAATGCCACACAATTTGTAAATAAAGACAAAAAATCTAAGCATACATTTTCCATGAGATTTATAATAATGAAAGCCAAGAAATTAGTCTCCCCATTTAATAAATTGCATGAAAATCTTCAGTTGTGTCAGGATATGTGGCAACGCTGCTTCTATGAAGGTAAGCTTCAAACTCTTCAATACTGTTTGCTGGTACATGTTTGCTGCTATCACAACATTTCTCAAAAAAAGTGTTTTGAATGTCAGTTTAAAATCTGTTGGCATTCTATAAAGATTGACTGCAAACAGGTCACATCTCAGAGCAAGTATTAGTAATAAAGCCCAATACACTAAATGCAATTTGCAGTGTTTTTAGCAATAGTATTTTTTTAGTAAGCAAGCTCATGTACGAAAGTTGTGTGAATGGAGCGCTTAATAATTTTGATGATAGAGGTCTGAGGGCTTACCTTTACAAAACTAAAACATCATCAAGTCAAAGAAATCCATCTGCCAGCAGAATATCCACTTACTAAAAGCAAAACAAAATATGAACACATCCTCAATTTAATCAGTTTTGTTATAGTTTTTTTGTCTGAATTAAATAGAGACAAAAGAAATGGGGGGAAGATAACCCTGAGATTAGCTCAGTTGGTTAAAGCATGGTGTTTAACAGCACCAAGATCATAAGCTTGATCCCTATATGGACCATTCACTTAAGAGCTAGACACAATGATCCTTGTGAGTCCCTTTCAACTCAGAATATTATGTGATATTCTGTGTTAAGAGGAGCAGGGAGAAAAAAGGATCCAAGTGGATTGAACGGGAAAGCTAACATATCATTTTCCAATAGGTAGCCTTCTCTGAGGAAGACAACCTGCGATACAAGATATGATGAATGCGAGTAGGATCTCATAAGGAAATCAGGCCAGGGTCCTCCGGAGATGATTAATTTCATCTCAAATAACTAGTTTAAACTCAGTTTCTTTTTCTTCCTCTCTGATGTTTTTACAGATATTTGTATCTGTGTTGTCTATGCTGGCAAATGTAAATGGATGCTTTTTGTTGAATCTTTCCTTAGCTTGAACCCTACAGATAATCTCAAGATCATGATTTACCTTTTCTAAACATATTGAGAGACTAAAAATAGCAGCCATGGAGCCCAGTGTTACAGATTTCTTACATAAAGGTACAGCATACCAAAGAAAAGTAGGATATTTATATATATATGCACATATATATATAAAGTCTACTGAATGATATCTCGTATCAAAGGGATAAGGAAAGAAGTGGGGTCAGTCACTGTTACACAAGTTTTCTGACATACAGTTAAATGTTTCAACCATGAAGGTTCAAAGGAAGTTTTCTGGAGAAGTGACTTACTTAAAACAAACCTTCTCTGAATCTTTTATGTGCTTATATTTACTAGAGAGATAACCTAGAGCTCTTGATTTGTCTTGCATCTCTCAAAGAGAGATTTTTACTTTTCAGAAGTTTTTTCCTACCCTCCTTTGTGACAGTCAAAACTGCATTCAAATGAGCAACATTTAATTCAATTGCTTTCTGCAAAAGATCAAGTTTAGGATATATCCATCACTGAGTGAATAATTGTTTGTTTATATTTTTCTGTTCAACGTTAGAGGACATGAATAAAGTAAACTGTAAAGTTAGCCTGTGATGCGTGTCCTGAAAATGTTTCTGTTTGAAAGACTGAAAGCACCTTCTATATACTTCTAACACTGGAAATAGTTAAATAATTATTTTGAATTAATAATTTTATATTTTTTTGGTCATCCTTCTACCCTCCAATATTTGCATGAAAGATGCAATTAGAAAGCAGGTGGGTTTTTTTGAGATTTTATCTTCTGCATTGTTATGGAAAAGACTCAAATTATGGATATTTCCATCATCTAATAAGACCCTGATCTTACTGGAAACAGAAATCTTTCTTCTGGAAATTCATAATTTTTGTTTCAGTATTACTCTGGATGTTGTTACCTCTCAGTATGCTTTATTCACAAGCTGCTGAAGTCACAACATAGATTAAAACAAACAAAAAGTCACTGGTAAGTCCCACCAGGCATTCCTTTTTCATTCTTTTATTTCAAAGGATAGATTACATCTAAGAAAATCTCTTCACATTTCTAAGTTATATATCTGTATTTTCATTTCCTAGTTTGAAAACTAGTGACCATAACTCTTCTGACTATAGAAAGTGTGAGAATATTTTGGGCATATATTCCCAGACATATCATGGATATATTTTTCACAGACAGAGCATGGCCTTTTCAAGGGGAAAAATAATAAGCAGATTGAGCCAAACATTTTAGTGAAAAGAGTTTTACAGAACAGTTGCCCTACAAAACAGTAAACTTTGTTAAAAGTTGTGTGTAAATATATTTCTTTCAGGCAACTAGATCAGATAAATACAATTTCCTCTGCAAGTAATTTAAAGGTTTTACATAAGACCAGCTATGAAAAAAGAACAAGATTTTAATTTGCTTATTAAGGAATACTACTTGGCTCTACTGAGTCTTCATTTGATGTCCCTACTGCAATGTAGCAGTTTCTACTCAAAGAGAATGAGGATTGGCAGTGTGTAACAGGAATCATCTCAACTTTTAAAGAAAATTCAGGCCCCATTAATTAACCTCCTCACAGGACCACTGATAACTTCATGCAGGTGTGTAGCTCAGCCCTGATGGGATATTCCGTTGCTGAGATTGCTGACACAGCAGCAGGCAACAGTTATATGTTATTTAAAAACTTCATTGATCTAAATTACATACAGGTTTAGAGTAAGGACTCAACCAGGAAGAAGGGTCTTCAGCCAGCCTACCTTCTTCAAAACAGCCTCTTTTTCCTGTATTCAGTTCCAGCTGCACTAATCTTCTCCAGAACCGAGACAGAGATTCAGTGTTCAGATGCTCCTAACCAGCGATACTACCACCCCTCTAAGGATGCAGATAGAAAAATGAAGAAATAAACCACACCAGCTAAATTCCCTACCATGAGAAATACCTCCAAATTTTCAAATGCTAAGTTAGTTCATGTTTAAATAATCACTGTACTTCAGGGGGAAAAAAAATTAAAGGAAATAAAATAGCAGCTTCAGACATCAGCAGTGAATGGTCCCTCAGACGACATCCATAATGAAAATCATCATGGTCATTTTCCTACCACTTTGAGCAGCTGCCAGAGCAATCTGATACTGCTTTCTAAGAGTGGTTATGAATAGTTCATAACCACTGTGCAAGCTTGAAGGTCTCCAGGTGCTGGACTTTTCTGGAGAGCTTTTCCAGCACAAAAGAGCCCAGGTCTGTTATCAACTCTGTAATCCTCTGCCAGGAGGCAATACATGCTGTAGCATTAATGGCCTCAGAAAAATGGCCCATTCTGCTCCATCATGATTTGACTGCTTACCACTTGCAGTAAGCCCTCAGTGGAAACAGATGCACAAGATCCCAAATCTGCAAATAAAAGAGAAGTTTCTGCCCCTCCACTGTCTCAATTCAAGGGTCTTTGGCACTATTATAGTATAGGAATGCACTGTTAAGAGTAATCCTTACACTGCTAAGAATGGTTCTTAATAGGACTGATAGACCATGCTAACATAATTTTCAGCAATAGGATATTTGACTCAACTTCAAAACACTTTAAATGTTCAAATAACATATTTGCAAACAAGGTCTTCAGATCCAGTTGCTTCTCTCTGCTTGCTTGCCAAGAAGAATGCTAAACAACAATACTGATAAAACTGGGTTAACCAGAAAATTCCCAAGCTCCCACACACCTAATGAAAATGACAACTGGCCTCCCTCCACCTGTTAAAACCTGGCAGGAATGTCTTGGAGGGTCAGTGCTGGAGTGAGGCTGCAGTGCTGGCACAGGCAGTTAGAGCAGGGCTGTGGACTCCCAGGCAACAGCAAGGACCCACAAGACATCCCTTCTGGATCCAGAGATGAGACCTGGTCACTGCACCTTTGATGATGGTTTTAGTCCTGATATACTGAGATGGTGGTAGAAGCCCCATGGAGTAAGGGAAGGAGATCCTCAGTCTGCCAAGCGAAGTCCAAGTGTGGTCTTTTATTGGGCTCAGGGTATGTGGGAATGGCTCTGGTACCTCTCCTGGGGTGGAGACTTCTTCATTGGATGATTAAAGCTGCATCCCAGGACATTTTAAGAGTCTTTTACACCTTCTAAGGTGTTAAGGCTGACTGTTATGTCAGCACAGGTGGCCCCATTATAGCCATCAGCAGAAATAAATATCTTCAAACCATGTGCATGAATTGTCCTGATGCCTCCATGAGGGGAGTTATTTGTGTAAGAACAAAGAAACAGCACCCAACTCCATAGCCTGAGGTGGCACGTATGCACACCCTCAACACCTGGACTTCTGAATCAGCAGCATTCCAGTTTTCACACTTGTAGATGCATTCTTCTCCTAAGATAAAAGAGTACCATCCTTATGTTAAGTCCCTCCCCACAGTCTAAATTAGAAGACATATTTGGGGAAAAGAGAAATGATGGATACCAGAGTCTTTGCGTAACCCAGGACAAGTATCAGCAAAAGGGCCGAACCAAGTTTTATACAGTGAGAGGTGAATCTTTTTACTAAATGAATCCTTTGCTGGAGATTTTTGACTGAAAGTTTACTGATATTAAGCCACATGCTGAAATTTACAACCATATGTCCCACTGATTTCAATAGGATGTCCTTGCCTCTCACAGGAAAATGTCCTGTGCAGACTAATACTAAGAGGCACATCATATCCGTGCCATGTGGCTGAACTTCCAAACAGATTTGTATTCTGGCTGTTAGTTTGTAACTCCTGTCTCGCTCAGCTTAAAAACTGATATTATCAGAGAATTGCTGACATAGCAAATTCAAGGGAATAAAAGTATAATATGTCACTACCAAAAAAGTCCTCACAGTATTCTGGGTGCATATTTGAGGCTGTAATCCAATACCTAGCCCATTCTGTACAAAAAGATGCAAATGGCCCATGGAAACTGAAATAAATTTTAAATTTCACTAAAGTTATAAATGAAATCTACATATTGAACAACAATGATGTGTGGTCCAGAATTCTATCTTTTAATGCAATACATCCATCACAGCTGGAATGACACAAGAAATTGTTTCCCTGCTTGATCACAGGAGAAATTCTTTGTTTCTATCTCATCACTGTTGGATTTTTTCCCCCATTCCATTAAGAAATCTTAATTCCAGCTTAGGCCATTTGATTTCTTTTTCTTAGTATCTTTAAACTTCTGTTGCAATTGAATCAACAGAAGTACTATCTAATCATATTGTTCTGCTATTTATGAAGTTTTATAAATCTCTCTGCAAGTAAATTGTGTCATATCAAACTGCTGAGCCTGAGTTTTGCTGGCAGAGACAGATGTAGGGCACTTTCCTCTAGCAAGGAACAGCAAATCCTGTTTTACAAATAATTCCTCCCCCTTCTCTCCCTATGTAGTGTATTCAGGAAGACTACTCTTATGTGGGTCAGCTACAGCTAAGATGAAGCTATCTAAGCTGCAGCTTCACTAAGTGTATGTCACCTATTCATTCTAACATATTCATTACTGCTAATTTAAAAACAGTAGCATTTCAACTCCTGATAACAAAATTATATTAAATCTTACTGCTTTTTACACACACACAAAAAAAATTCCCAAACTCTTCAATTACTTTTGACAAAAGCAGCTTCAGTGAAAGATGATTTTGTGATAGCATAACAACAGCAAATTAAAATCTTTCCATATCTAGTGAAGCCCATAAAAGAATGTGCAATTTCATTTACAAAGATAATTTTGCAGTCAGAAAAAAATGAAAATTATTGTCATGGGTTTCTGTAGCTGAATTTTAGTATAAGGGGGGGCTTCCAGAATGGTTTCTGTTAGAAGTTGCCAGAAGCTTTTCCTGTCCTGTGGAGCCAATGACAGCCAGGTCCAGGAGGGAATCACAGTCACACCACTGTGATAACATATTTAAGAATTTAGGAGTGTTGCACAGTTGAAATTCCAGCCATGAGATAACAACACAGAGACCATGGTCGGAGCAGGAGGAGGCAAAGGAGGGACCCCACGCTGAAGCAGGGTTGGGGGGGGGGAAGCTCTGAAATCTATCCCCGCCCCCCCTCTCCTTGAAGCCTGTGGAGATCTTTCGGGGTACAGAGACCCCCCTAAGCCCCTGGAGGAGCAGGTGGAGGCCCGAAGGAGCTGTTGCCCTGTGGGAGGCCCAGGATGGAGCGAGATCCTGGAAGAGACTTGCAGCCATGACTCTTGGAGAAAGAGACCCACTTGGAGAAGGTTTTTCCCCTGGTAGAAGTGTTGCCCAGGGGGGTGAACTCACGTTGGAGAGGACTATCGAGGACTGTCTCCCGTCGGAGGGACCCCATGGGAGCAGGGGAAGGACTAAGAGCTGTGACTCCCCTGCAGACTGTGGCGAAGACCATGGTGGAGCAGGTTGTCCCCCTGCAGCCCACGGAGACCATCGGGGTGCAGAGACCCGACTGCACCCCATGGAGTGACCCACAGGATAAAAGCAACGGCAGAAACAACAACGGCCTGCAAAACCCCCATTCCCTGCTCCCTTGAACTGCTGGAAAGAGGGAGGAGTGGGAGAAGAGGGGTGTTCTTAAGACTGATTTATTTCTTACTTTTTAGTTTCAGTACTTTTAGTTTTAGTTCTTATCTTCTTAGTAATAAATTTAAGTATTTAGCTACTCTGAGTTTGTTTGCTATTGTCTCTCAGCTAGCTTTTTTTCCCTGGCCTTTCATCCTTTTCCTCTGGGAAAGGGGGGGACCTGGAGGTTTGGGTGGACACCAGGCAAAAACCACCACAACTATAAAATACTCTTTTATATACAAGATTTGCAGCCTAGGTAAATCACTATAGTGAATTTCAAATAGAAAGTTTACAGCACTTAATGATCTGATGCTATACATATGGAGAGAAACACTTCACAGCTGGCCAACCTCTACAAGCAAGGCTATGCCTACAGGGAGACTCTGCAATAAAGCTACTGATTGCCCATCAAAAGTAACAATGAGAAAGCAACAGCTCTGCCCATCAGGCCACTCTTATTTAAACAGTTTAGAGTGTATTATATAATATAGTGTAAAGAAATTGAGTTTGAATGAATACATACATCCTAAACGCACAAGAGTAGGCTGTCCCATGAGTTAGAAGTCCAGCCATCAGGGAAGATCAGCCTGGCTGAACAGAGAGCTTTGTCTAGAACTCAGAGGAAAAAGGAGAGCTTATAAACTTTGGAAGAAAAGACAGAACACTCAGGGCTGCAAGGATGCTGTGAGGCAATGTAGAGAGAAAATTAGAAGGGCCAAAGCCCAACTGGAATTTAATCTGGCTACCACAGTAAAAGTCAATAAAAAACATTTCTATAAATATTTCAACTTCAGAAAAAGGCCTAATGTCCATCTTTGTTGGATGCAGGGAGAAACACAGTGACAAGGGATGAAGAAAAGGCTGAAGTACTTAATGCCTTCTTTGCCTCAGTCTTTAATAGTAAGACCAGTTAACTGAAAGTTAAATGTGATGCCCATCTACCAGAGGGATAAGAAGAAAGAACTGGGAAACGAAATTCCTGTCAATCTGATGTCAGTGCTGGGGAAGGTCATAGAGTAGATTGTCTTGATGCCATCACACAACACATGCAGGACAACCAGGGAATCAGATCCAGACAGTACGTGTTTATGAAAAACAGGTCCTGCTTGACCAACCTGATCTCTAGGGATGTGGATGNCAGTCTTTAATAGTAAGACCAGTTAACTGAAAGTTAAATGTGATGCCCATCTACCAGAGGGATAAGAAGAAAGAACTGGGAAACGAAATTCCTGTCAATCTGATGTCAGTGCTGGGGAAGGTCATAGAGTAGATTGTCTTGATGCCATCACACAACACATGCAGGACAACCAGGGAATCAGATCCAGACAGTACGTGTTTATGAAAAACAGGTCCTGCTTGACCAACCTGATCTCTAGGGATGTGGATGCCCACTTAGTGGATGAAGGAAAGGCAGGGGATGTTGTCTATCTGGACTTTAGTAAAGCCTTTGACACTGTTTCCCACAGCATTCTCCTGGAAGTGGTTGAGTTACCATATCTGCTTTAGTGGTGGACTTCGCAGTCCTAGGTTAATGGCTGGAATCGATGGTATTAAGCCTTTTCCAGCCTAAACAATTCTATAGTCTAGGATTGTACAAGCTACTTTTAATTAGCACCTTAAACTTGCTATTAATACACAAACATTAAATATTTGCTGTCCAAACCCTTCCAAACTAAATCCTAGGACTTTTGTTTTTAAATAAGATATGCAGTCAGACAATTAACTCTAAAATAATATATTCTCACAAGTGCAATACATACAGTCACTCTCAAGTTACTTTCACACATTAAATTCACGTGGCTATTCACAGGCAAATAACAAGTCCCAATGTGGTGAAAAAGAGGTAAAATATTTAGATTTAGTTTTGAGTGCTTTTTGTTGGCTTTGTTTTTAAATGTCTGCTGGTGTTCTGGTATGTTTTGAGCTGTTTGGCTTTATCCCAAACTATGAAAACACTATGGTCATGTCTGAAAATATCTTGCCATCCTTCACGTGGTCTGTATTTGTAATAGTTTCTCACTGTTTGTGCTGTTGTAATAGGCCAGTGTTGTTTCATCTTGCTTTATAGATACCTTGAAATGGTTACAATTTTACAGGATACTTCAGAATTTTCCAGAGTACCCAGGTCCCTTGACATTGAAGTTTCTGATGAACACTGGGTATCTTTCAACATATAACCAAGACTGAATAGTCAGAATATTTGTTACTACTTCAAAATGGTACGTAGAAAAGAAATATTTTAAGAGACTAGATTGGTAGTATTGAACGAAGTTATTAAATAGTGATTAAATACCTTCTTATAGAAGAAAAACTTTGCATAGGTCTTAAATTCTAGTAGAAAAACTGCCATTCCTCTCTATAAACAGTGTAGAATTCTAGCCTAAATCTGAGTAAGTTAGATATAAATCTGTCTGTGGTCTAGAGTACTGTTGACAAGGCCTACTAATAAATAAAATGCTTCTTTTGCTCCAATAACTATATTTACACAAAAATTATTTGAAATGTTGTACTATGCTGATCAATTCTTCTAAGAAATTCCTGTTGACAATAAACTCGCTTTCCAGCACTTTTCTTTTAGTTTGCTGTATATTCCACATAATTCTGTGAAAGTCAAAAGATATTCTAGTTATTCCAACAGGAAATTTCTGTTTTCAATTTTTTATATATATACATAGTACTTATACATGTCTTTTTTTTTTTAATAGGATTTTTTTAAATGTGTTCCATCATTTCTTTCACTTCTCATCATAAAGCCGTTTCCTAACAGTGCTGGGTATCTAAGTTTTCCAGTTTTAACACTGATCATTCCATGTTCTACATACTAATGTTGTGACGCATCTGGCATATGGAGGAAGATAAATTAGTTTATGTTATTAATCTTAAATTGTTTTATAGCTAATCTCAGGGGGTTTTGTCTCAGCTAAAGCCACTGCATTAAATAAGGCACCTTGATAAACATTTCTTTCATTCTGAGTTTGACTAGGCTATCACAGGAGTTAATGAAAATCATTCCATTGACTTAAGTAGAAGTAGATTCAGACTTTGCATATTTGAAGGAAAAAAAATATCTCACAACACTTCTAATTATACCCTGGGGAAAACTGCCACTGAAATCTATAGGCAACAAATTCTGCTTTATGTTCTAATCTTTAAAGTTATGTTGATTAATAAAAATATAAAATAAAAAAATGTTTGAAACTAGCTACAAAAACTTCAGCATTTCATTTACTTCTTCTCTAATTGTGTTTATGTAGAAGATACACAATACTTTTGTTATTGTTCTGCTTGATGTTGTTCCGTTACCCTCCTTCTAGATCCCTGAGGGGGATTTCAAGTTTTGAGGTAACAGGCCTCATTCCTCTGTGTCTGCCACCTATTTCAGTTGGGGGGAAGTAATTTACATGCTACATTTACCCTAATGATTATGAATTCCTAAGAATATGAAACTCTATTCTATTTAGGGTATAACGCAGAACCTTAAGGGGATATGAAAAACTGATGCATTAAATGTTTATAATTTTATAAAGCAGAACTATTCCTTCAGCATGCAGGTCCTAAAACATAAGGCTTTTTAGAAACACACACTGTCTGTTTGTCATGCTTGTAATGACAGAGAATGGCCCTGCTCAAAAGCCTTCAGTTGTCAAGGCTTTTGAGCCTAGACTTCTTTGTCTAGTCCCGCAGACAAAGACGTGATTTCAAAAACAACACTGAGCAGAGAATTTTGATCCCAAGAAGTTTTCTCTTGAAAACTATCACATCTGTAATGGCTTGAGTACTTTCGAGAGACTACACCCAAGAACCAGTTTTTATATTAAGGCCATCAAATCCAAAGAAGAAGCAAAGAATATTATGAAATTATTTTAAAGAAACTACAGGTTTACATACACTCAGGGCAAACAGGCACAGAGGAACCAGCCCTCCCATTCAGAACTCCAAAAGGGTTCCAGTGTTAACCAGGAAAGCTCACTGTAAAGTATTCATGCTGCCTGGCCAACCAGAGCACCAGTTTCCAGTGGTTGGAAATGGATTACTAAGTGCAATTGTGGAAGAGCTAATCATCCAAGAGAACAAAATAATACCAAAAAAAAGGAGGAAAAATGAGGAATACAGCTATGTGAAACTAAGCAGGGCACCTAGATGCATTTGATTCAAGATGCTGGAAATGATGTATTACACTAGAATAATTAATATAAACTAGGAGAGGGACAGCAATTAAAAGAATAATACTGAAGTTCAACAATGATCCTCATGAAGTCTCTTCTTCCAGGACCAGAACAGTAAATATAACACACTGAGGCAAAAATCTGGGAAATCAAATAATCTCTTCATAGCAATCTGTCCACTAGTTGGGCTATTTTCAGACTGTGGAATGAACAGAGTGGGGAAATGAAGTTGAGCAGTAGTTGCCTTTTCCAACAAATCCTGTAACCCTAAGGAGTAGAACAGTAGGCCACTTTGTAGAGTACTATTCAGACTAATGGGGAAGAAGAAAGATGGGAAATAAACTGTCATTTCACCTTTCAGTGCCTATTCGAACAAGTATTCAATTAATTCCATCATCATACTAGAATGTTCAGATTTTTTAGAAAACAGATATGGTTGGAAGAACTCTTTGTGTCTACTTGCTCAGGTTCTTGCATGAGAGTGAAAAAGCATTGCTCTTTGGTAATGTACTATCAGTGCCTGCCTCAAGTTTCTGGGTGGGTTGTTATTGTTGCCTAAAATGGGAGAAAAAAAGAACTTTCAATGTAATACAATAGATACAATAGAGATCTGCTCTTTAATGAAAGGACTTCCAGGTGCTACACAATATATAGGTGCATACACCAGCATAGAATTCTCACCATTTTATAGCTTTAACTAATTACAATATCTAGTGGGCACATCCGACAAAAACCATTTGTCCCTGGTACCACCCTCAGAAATCCCCCACTGGAACCTTTCCAAGGGATCTGAGTCCTCTATTTTGTTTTGACTACAGTATGTCTTATTCCCTTCCAACTGTACGCATCCCAAACAAGATGTCCTTGCTAAAATCCTCTTCCTTGAAAAGACCATTAAAGATAATTTCAAGAATGTAGCACAAACCATAAGGAAAGGGTTTTAAGTTATTAACTGCTAGCTTAAGTGTGAGAAACTATATAGCTAAACTAAAATCTACAAATAAATAAAATTATCAAGGCTTAGGTTATCAGTTGCTCAGGAATTGGTGTTGCCAGTCAGGGGCAGGAGTAGCCACAAACCAAAGTGCCTTCAGCTAGAATGTGCCATTCATCCAAAGTAAGATGATTGTGGAATCCTGGAGACTGTGACATGGTGCAGCCTTACCTAATGTGCTAGGACAGCTATGCTGCTTCTGGTACCCAGCCTGCTATGAGATCCAGCTTCCTTTTCCTCAAATGACCCAGAAGAAGGGTCACAGTGCAAATCTAAACCAATTTCATGATTTTCTTCAGAAAAAAAAAAAAAAAAAAAGGTTAGGGGGGAAGGGAGGGGAAACCAGCAAAAAAACATCACCAGACAAGAAATTATGTCTGCTGTTTACCAGTTTCACATAGTTTTGTTCCATGAAGTAGTGCATATAACATTTTGCCTACTAATGGGGCCTTGTCATGAAAAGCAGAGCTGCTAATTTGCAATACATATTGACTTAGCGGAAAATGGCAAACATTCACTGTCTTTTCAAATTTGTTTTTGTGTCACTTAATATTTTTGAGAGCCAAGGTAATAAACAAAGAAGAAAATAGGGCAATAAAGCTTTATAACCTGGCTTGAATCAGAAAGAATAAACAAATAACAGATTGAGTGTAAGGACTAGGGTATTTTAAGCTTTAGCTTGATGTTTACAACAATGAAAACAGGGAAAATGGAGTAACACATTTCAATTAATTGATGTTCTGAGGTTTCTAGAGCCACAGAACTTTAAAAGCAGTACTTTGTCTTGAACTTTACTCACATTGACACAAATATGTGTTCACATACTACCTTATTTTTCAGTCTCCCTTTTAATCCTCTACTACAAAAATTGCATACAATAAGCCCAAACAAATTACTGTCCTTTCAGTTTAGTTTTCTTGTATCATTTCAAACTTTCATTATTTATTTGATTGTGGAAGTTTGGTTTTACAGTATTTCTTTCAACCACAGAAATATTTCCCGAAATCTGCATTTTCACTGATGCTGTCTTTTAAGAACTAAACAGTCCTTTAATATTTTCCATTTTAATTACCTAGTTTTCAAAATTTTTGTACTTCTATTTCTTTGTTTCTTAAAAATATTCCTAACATATACATTCTGTAATTTATTCAGCTGAAAAGTATGCTCTTCCTTTACAAATCTGATGAATGAAGTGAAAATAAAACAGTAATCCTAAATATGTTCTGTATCTAACCTCAAGGGCACATACAGTAAAATCTTTCTGAAAACAGATATGTGTGAAACTAGGAACATACTAACTCACAATAAATTGCTCCTTTTGTTGCCACTGGTGCAATTTATTGTTAAAAAACTAAGCCTACCCAAGAACTGCTCAAGAAATGTAAGTTAAATGTCTTTGTCTTACAGATGAAACAGACTTTGAATCATCTTTGCGTAAAGTTATGAGGAGTTCAGAAGTTGCAAGGAGCCATGACTGTTAGACTGTCACAGTTCTTCAAAGTAGCACTGCTCAGAGCCTCTGAAGTAATTTATCTGTGCCCTGCTGATTCCAGCTCAATATGCATTTTCTTTTCCATGTTCATATGCCAAGACTTACAAGAGTGTCTCTAAGTCAGAGCAATCCACTTGTGTCTGTACTCAGGGCATCTGACAACAGTTTAGACAGTATATTTTATCTAAGACTCATTCTTTTTCTTGATACATAGAAAAGACCACGATCACCCTCTTACTTACTAAGAAAAGGGGTTTTTTTCTTCCTCAAGCATGCTTTCACATAACCAGGTTTTTCAGTAAGGTATTGTGGGAAAATGGCTGCCAGTAAAAATTAGGGGAAACTGAGAAGTTATACTGACATCCTAACAGGAGTTGTAGCAGTACAGAAATTACAGAGTAAAATGCAACTGCTACTGCCTGGATGGGACATGGCTGGCAGCTCCACAATGATTCCCCAAACCACAGTAAGCGCCTGCTCAAGGGGATGGAACTGAGAGTGGGGTGGTGTGGAGGCACCTGAGAAGGGGAACTCCCTCACACAGGGGAACTCGATGGTACTTTGCAGCTGATAAACTGCATAGCACCTGTCAATCAAGAGAGAGAGAAGATGCCCTGCTGCTGAGCCAACAACTGTGACGAAATCTCTCTCCTCAGATGAACTTGGTTCATTAAAACCTACTTGTAATAGTAACACACACCTCCATCCCAAGGTACAACCAACCCTCACTTGGCATGCACTATATACTTTTTTGAGTGTACCTTTAAAAGCAAAGCCGGAGAATTTTACAACAATCAGCAATAAGATATTTATAACTAAAGTCACTCAAGCTCCACCTAAACATAAAAAAATAGTATAAAAGTAAGTTGAGAATGGAAGAAAAGTTAGGGAAGACTCCATCACAACTGCTGGTATCAGCTGATGGGCTGAAACTGTCTTGTCCCCCTATAGGGGGGGTATGAGCCATACTCTGCACACTGAACACCTTTACTGGGCATTAGAGCTTGTCTCTGTATTGCTTTGAATATGTTTTTCCAGTCAGATGCTATCATTGGCAATCTTTGAGCCTTATTAATATAAAACTGTGACAGGTTAAAGAGTGCTATCCCATAAACCTTTAGTGCTAGCTCTTCACAGATGCTGGCAGTTGCCAGCAGTGGATAACACACTTGAATAAAGTGGGAAGACCCACTGAGGGGTCTCCCTTATGCTGTTGGCTTAGCATCCTGAAAAGGGCAGTCAGATCACTCTCTGATCCAGCAGGACTATTCAGTGCGGGGTTCCCAAAACAGGACACTGACAGACAGATCAGGCACAAAGGTCTCGGCTCTCCTGGGGTGCTGACAGAAAACTAAGGGTCAAGGAAATCTCCCCTTTTCATGTGACAGGTATAAAATTACTCCCACTGAAAACTCCTTGCTGATCCTCAAAGAGGGATGTTTCTTTCTCTGAAGTTTCTGTTCCTTTATATTTCCTTATTTCCTTATTTCTGCAGCCCAAAGACAGCAGCAATCTAACTAGGGAATAAAGTGGGTGCTTACTGATTCCTACAATCTCTTCTTTAGACAAGCCATAAAGTCTGAAAAAAACTAAAAGCAAACATGTGGGGAAGAAGGATGCAAATTCAAATATTACAGAGTTATTTTAAGATTTATAGATAACTGTAGTTAAATTAATAGCCCTGCAGTAACAGTGACATCTATCAGGTTTTACTCAAAAAGCATGCACACACATTATTCCAAAGAAGACAAATGGATCAGGTTAGATTGCTACTTCATTTTGCCTCATCAGGGTCTGGAGCAAAACACCATTAACCCAGAAAGTTCTAACAACATCCGTAGCAGCAACCCAAATGTAAAGTTTGACCTACAATTCTCAAGTTTGTGTACATGTGTGCCTTCAGCACCTACTCAGAACCCCAATGCTATCTTTCAGATGCTTCCCAGTTCTGTCAAAATGTTTTGAGAAGAAACTACTGCTGAGAGTGACAAATCCATTGATACTGTCACACACATTGGAAAAGAACTCTGTGGAAGTTTCCTGTCCTTCAGTACTTTTTAGGTGAAAACTGTTAAATGGGAAAATCTGAAGTACTGTATTTGATGAAACAGAAATTTTATGCAAGACCATGGGCCCCAGTATGCAGCTGGTAAATTAATGCATAGAAATGAATTAATACAATTCCTTACAAAAAAAAAAATTACCATATTTGAAATGCAATAAACAAGCAATTTTTTAATTTTTCAATGATTATTCAATACTTTAAAATCTTCTTTGATTTAGAAATGAGGAGACCCATAGCCATGGGGTATTCATTTTCCTTTATGTGACCAGTTGTCCACAATTTCTAAACAAAGCAAAGAAGGTCCTTGGGTCTGTCCCATTCATGCTGTCATATATACTGTAACATCTTTCAGAAGTAGGGTAGATTCACTAAATAAATAATTAGACTAAGCAAACACTTTCCAAGAGCAAGACACCACTGCCAGTGGTCTGGTATGATTCACTGATGGTACTCCCAGAATGTCCCTTGGTCAGTTGCTCTAATCCTACCTGCTCTCAGCCTGCCAGGTCTGCCTGTCTGGTTCCTTTTCTGATAAACCTGTATTTAAAGCTCATAGTTACTAGCCCTGACTATGCTGTAGACATAAGTGTTTCACAGCAAGAGAAGACTTTAAGAACACTTGACAGAAACCTTAAAAGAAAGGCCAAAAGCTTTGTAAAAAAAAATAAAAATAGCTGAAAACAAGAACAGAATCTCACCTACTGATAACTTCAGAATGGTATCTTCTGAATGCATTACAGTAGAATGCTTCTGACAGTGTGGCACTGTCTTTTGATTGGCAGATAAGTGATTTCTTTCACTGTAGCTGGAGTTATATATTTGCACACTCAGAATTTTGCTGGAAGTGAAGGTACTGAAAAAAAGACCTATGTGACATTTCAGTAGGAAACTCATTTACATGTACATCAGGGTCCTGGAGATAAAACCTCATATTTTGAGATGATGAATAATGCATTTTATTAAATTCAATCATCTTAAGGAAACAAACAACAACAAAAAATTTAAATTAACTCCAGACATGAGAGCGACTGAAGGTAGCTGAGGAGAAACACAAAGACCAGACTGAAGAGAATGGTATTTAATCACGAATACAATGGAAGATAAAAGAACAGTATAAAGTTTGAATATATAGCATCACAGAAATAGCATCCACAAAGACTGAACTTCAACAAAATGGATTATAGAATGTGCACATGCCTTTGTTGACTTTTATTAAATTAATTTTTATACAGTGATAGCGCTGTATAAAGATCTGTCTTGACAACATTAAAGTATGATTTTGAAAGTTGCAAGAGCTCAACAAGACACTAAATGTTTGAACTCCAATAAAATTTTTCTCCCTGATTATACTATTGCTCTTTTAAAGGAAGAGGAAAGTTTCTTCTCTTGTAAAATAAGTAATTTTATCACATTAATACTGATGATTTTAATATATTACTTGATTACACTTGAACCCTAGACAAAATTTCTATCTTTATGAATCAAAGGATTAGTGAAACTGGTAAGAACACTAAAAATCACAGACATAAGGGGTGAAATACAATTCTTAGTAGACATAATTCACTCTCAACTCAAAACTTGAATTCAAATTTTCAGTCCTTTCAAAGAAGAACATGTATTTGATATTTCTATTAGATTCTCAGCTTTTTCATTGCATACTTTATTTCATGGACTTTATTTTTCTTGTTTTGAAGAATTTATATAGATAGATTAGATAGGATGAGTAGGGTAAGATACGATGAATGAAGGTTAGATATTTTAATTTGATTCATACTTGCATTGCTCAGTCTCCAAAGCATTTTAAATATATTACAAAAGAAAAATGGGTTTCTCAGGAGACTGATGCTAAAATCGATAGTTAAAACAAAAATGTAAAACTTTCTGCTAATTTTTTATAAAATCTCATTGAGCCCTTAAAATTCTAGCTGACTTTCTTCAAAATATTTTTTCTTCTAATTTAGACAAGCAAGAATATAGATACACTTTTTTCAGTCTTCTGTGCCTTAAGAATTTCCTAGGTTTTTCCCATGTCCCAATTTGCAATGACTGTTTATATTCTACCCATTTTCCAATTCAGAAATTATCACACCTTTCTTGCTCTTACCTAGCTTTAAATACAAACCAACAATGATGCTTTAGTTTAAAGTAGTTAAGACTCCCTGACCAGAAATGCAGGCAAGGTTTCTAGCTCAGGCCAGGAACGTGACATTGAAATAGGCAGAGAATCATAGGAACTTCACAGCATCAGGCATGGACAGTCACGTTAATAGTGCCAGTCACACCTATAAATCACACCCTCTGTAAGTAAGATTAATTAATGATAAAGATCTGTTACTCTTATATTAGCATTTTACCCTATCTACTATATGTCACTTTTTGCCAAAAAGTAAAAAAAACCTTCTTCTACCGTGTTATTTCTCCTGTAGAACTGTTTATTAGACTTTCTGATTTTAGTAATTTCTCATTATCATGTTTCCATCTTCTAGTTTTTGTTCTTTATCCAACATAACAAATTATTTATACCTTGTTATTTGAAAAGGAGTTTGTACTTTAATCCCACCACTAATTCTTTCTATTTCTCTCACATGCACACACAGATACATATATAAAGTTGTGAATAGGTTGTGAAAAAGGTTTGCAATGTGAGATGCATCCAGTACATTTTTAGACTCCCTTATGGACAGCTTCCACGAAATGCAGAGATGAGCTCTAAGAGAGTTTGTCATCTTCCTTTGAAATCTATAAGAAACAATAAGATGCTCACCGAAGAGTTACAAAATATAACCACTATCAAGGTACACAGAGTGACTCAGAAACTGAAAAATAGAGAATGGATCATCAAACCCACACAACTGAAGTACTACCCCCAAAGATACACAGACTGTTTCTCGCTCACAAGAAAATCCTTCATCGAATTTCTGCCACAAAAGAACAATTTTGTACAGTAAAGGAGTGGGAGAGACAGAGTATCACAAGGGTCTCAATTTTCTCAAACTGTTATTATTTTCTGTTGCTTTTTAAAGGATTTCCCTCAAGGCTTTAGTTATTTTTTTTTTTCCTAGGAGTAGTAGTATTTAATTGTATTCCCAAGCTCATAAGGTTTTAGGCTGGCTTCATAACATGTTTCTTAGAGTTTCTTCTTTCTTGAGCACTTGAAATATAAACATAGTTAAAATTGTAAAGTCCTTTTTCTACCATGCTCTGGCAGTGTCTCAGCAAGAAAAACAGAGGAAACTTGTCTGGCTGTCAACAGAGGGAGGAACTACAGCAGCCCAGCTGAATACAAAAGCTGTGGCAAGGTGTAACAGTGGTGACAAGGGTGTGCAAGGTGTGCAAAACTCCTCAGCTCTTGTGTCAAAGCTAAGGAACAGAAAAGGAGATTATTGGAAATGTGGGAGCTGGATGGCACACCAGAAAAATGTGCAGAAAAAATAGAGTGGAGAAATACACAGTTAAAGAAGGGAAGAAAGTGTATCAGATAGGAAGACTAAGTCTACCAGAGGAAACAGGGGGGGAAAAAAAAAAAAGGAGTAGCACCACAATATAAAAACAACCAACAAAAACTAAGGAATCTGTACACTAAAAAATTTCCATCAATTGAGTTGCATTCCTACCAAGACCATTAGAAGCATAGATTTGAACAAATCAGGAATGATACCTTCTGGATGAGATCTTTATAGTGTGTCATAATATATAAATAGAGCAATCAAATTATATCCTTTGCAGATTCACCTTGTTACTTGTCATAATACCTGTTCTAATAGCAGAAAACTAGTTAGTTTCATTATTTTGAATTACGTCAAAGGAATGAAAACCTGAGTTTTAATTTCTTAAACAACTACCAACTTAATTCATACACAAATTAAATACTGAAAAAAAAATTCTATCTGAAAAACCAAATATTGTGACTGATAATCTGGATGTTAATTCAGTACTCTTTGAAGTTCAGAAGGAAAGTCAACCTTTCCAAATGTGAAGTCCTCCTTCTATTGCATATTGGATAGAAAAAAAATATTCAGACAGGATAAATAAGTTACTTATCCATCCATGACAACAGCAATGTGTTGATTTTAGTATTAGTCAAAGAATGAAAATAGCATGACACCATTTTCCAAAGCTGATGATCTGAAAAGTACTACCGGATCTCCCTGAATGATCACCCCAGACATAAAAACACTCTGAGAAATAATTTATCAAATAAAAGTGGACATTAAAGAACAGACTGCAACAATTTACACCATAGATTGTGGAAAGAAATACTCACTCATGTTGCTGTGCTTTATGCATTACTAGAAGGATGAATGTACTACGGGATGTACATTAAATCAAGTATGTTATAACAAGAACAAAACAGAGCAGAATACTCCGCACATTTCTGTTGTTCACAGAGTAATTTTTGCAGCAAACTGATAACTTTGTGCTGATGATTTTCCCCCCTTATCTACATCAGCTTTTGAAAAGTTACATGTTACTTTGTTTATTTTAGTACTCAATTATATTTGTATAAGAAGTGATGTCAGTACCTGAGATCTTTCTACTGAGATGCAACCTGCATTACAAAAGTTTTTTTAAATCACTTTTGCTAACCATGTGTAACACTATGGTAAAAGAGCAAGACCCAAAATTTAATGGCACACCACTCTATCTGTAGGTTTCTGTAACCTATAGATAAATTACAAGGTATTCTTTGGTAAATCATATTTTCACATAAAGATTGTTGACAAGTAAGAGCTTATTTTTGCTTAAGCCTTTTTCTATGGAAGTTACCTGTGAACACTTACCACTTTTTAAGAGGTTTGCTGACAAAATATGGAAGAGAGATCCTCCAAACTTTTTCCTAGTCAATGTCATCTTTAGATGAAAATATAAATTTTCCTGTTTCCATCAGTGAAAACAACATGCAGCGAAAATAAAAGTAGACTTAACATTGCTAAGATGTCATTCTGCATTTGCTCATGCTAGGATAATGAATTCCAGAGAGAAATACTAAGATTAGAGAGAGATTTATATTTCTCTCCTGACTGGCCCCCAAGAGTAGTCACAGTAGATAAAAAATGATGAAATTCTATCAATTACAGTGAACTTCATAAGCCACCCTTATTCATACAAAAAAAAAAGGTATTTTTAAGGAATCATAAGTGTGTTTTCTAACATATGAACTGAGATAAATAGCTATAATAATAATACCCTGGATCTTGATGAGATAGATTGTCTAACTTTTCTCATTTGAATTTTATCTATCACATAAATATTGATGATTTTAATATATGACTTGATTACAGTAGTTTGTAGTAATTGCATTTCTATATCCTGGCTTACACTTCACAGCATCTTATCTGTTGCATATAACTATGAAATATTTCACAAAGTTTCCTTCAGAATAGCTCAGGTTGGACAGGCTTCTCAAGGCTTATCTCTGATTCAAGGTTTGTCAAGGGGAATTGAATTATCTTTTAGTGGATTTCTGAAAATTCCTTCCAAAATACTTTGTTTCCCACCAAGTCTAAGAGAAGTTACTGACAGAAACATCAGCCAAAATGCAACAGCAAAGCTGAAATGTAAAGTTCTTTCACTAAATTGCTTCTTAAAGGACCAGCCTGTAGAGACGTTGAAAACAGGATATATGAACATGTTGTGACAAACATGGAATTGGTCATACTGACCCAGCCATAGTGATGTAGAGCTGTTTATTTGGATTCACCTTGATAATGTCCCCAGTATTATATATTTATTTTTTAATGCAACATACTTTAATAAATTTTAGTAGAAATATAAGAACAAGTTGCCCAGTAAACATAGTGCTTTCACATGAATAAGCAAGCTTTTTAATCCAAACAGTTTGAGCTTGCTGAGATTAAATAATATGAAAAGTAAATCAAAAGGCTACAGATGGGATTCTCTTTTCCATTAAAAGACTCCAGGAAACTGTTTCTTCCCCCAAAAAAAATTAATTACTTGAACTTCATGCTGAACTAGACTGTCAAAAGGGCCAGTTCACTCATCCTTATCTAAAGGGACTTGTTCGCAAGTGTTTGAATCTCTGGTAAACAGCCTCATGCAGTACTAATCAAAAGGTGCATGGCTTCCTTAGATGTGAAAGATGAAGTTTTTGCTGAGACTGTCTGATATTCATTTCAGCCTCAAACTGCCAGTAATAGATTTCCACTAGCCAGTAAAAAGTTCACTATAAAGAATTATATGTCCTTTCTGTCCTTGGTCACAGTTACTGTGCTATCTACAGTAGGCAATTTTCTCATATGTTCTTCAGAAGGTCATTCAAAACTCTTACTTGGCAAGATGATGGGGATCTAAAAATATTATGATCTCCAGGCATATAGCTTTAGTTCAATTTCCCACTGTTCAAAATAAGATGAAAATCAACAGGAAAGGTTACATTCAAACAATCTGGTGCTTATAATTTACATCATATAACCAGAGCCCAATTTTGTAATTTTATCAGGAGTTTAAGTTGTCATAGTTAATAGAAGTACCAAGTATATAATATGTACACTCCAATACATTCCAGTATAAACACTTCTAGAATATCCATGCCTTTTAGATATATTATTCTGACTTAAATACATATATGTTTGTACTTCATAGCTTAATTTTTCAGTAACCAAAAAAGCAAATAACCTGGAAAGTATTCATANAAGAATATTTATAGAAAAAAAGCCGCAAGGTGTGCAAGGTTTTATGAAAGGTTTGGTGAGTTGTTCAGGTTTGGTGTTTTGGGGGTTTTTAAGTCATGATTATAATAGATGATGGCCCAAAAATTTTAATAGCTGTCATATTCATATTCAGTGATGACTTCTTTTAAATAAATATTTCAAATTAACCTTTGATAAATCAATACCTATATTTTGCTATTTACACAGAAATGGATTACATCCAGCTTTCTTTTGTGCACATATGGTTTTTGAGAGCAACAATACATGAGTTCCAAACTTACAGTTTTGCTACCTCTGATAATGTTAGCCAAAAAAAATGCCATAGGGAAGGGTTTCTTGCAAAGATATGCCTCAGCTAACAAGGACTAAATAGAAATGAGAAGGAAAAAAAGGTTATCATGTATAGCATATAGAGCTGTTGCTCAGATATCAACACCTATTACAAACTCACCTTAGAATTTAGATTCTTGGATTACAGTTAGTCTTTAATCTTCAGTAAATAAATGCCTGTAATTTGACTGGAAATTTTAGGGTGTTATTTGTCTATAACTGTACTGGTTACTTGCAGGCCAAGGTTTATTATCTATCTAATAGGCCCTCATAAAGCAGAAACCCTAGTAAACCTAAAGCTCATCAGATAAAAGGATTATGGACTGAAGCACTACCTTTCATAAAGCTCAAGTGCACTGAAGCCTTACTTGATGAAAATGGTGCTTGGGCAGGAAATAGAGGACTGTACAACCTCTGGCATTTAAAGGTGGACAAGTGGAGAGACCGGGTTATTCAACCTGGTCATGAAATTACTACTGGCAGAAAAAAAGGAAGATTCTTGCAGTTTTTGACCAATTTATAATTCCTCTGGCAACATCAGTTAAAGATATAGTCCCATTAAATATCACTGTTGTGAAACTGAATGTTGTCATATTTCTGCCAGAATTGCCACAATGCTGATGTAAAAGCAGCACCTGAGTTTAAAATTTTGAGTCTCAACTATTTTAAAGAATTGTTTTAGGTTTACAGCTGAATATTTAAATGGTGTGTAGTACAAAATGTTCCTGGAGATACTTACTTTGCTTAGTTAAGAGAGATTCACTCTAAGTTAAGAAACAAGAAACAGGAAAATTGCCACATAGAGTCAAGTTGCACTATCTGTCGTTGGACTTCCAAGCTATGAACTACTATGGCCCACTTTACTAAATAAGTATATCAAGTTGAAAAACACTCTTTTTGCTAGATGAAATACACTCAGCTCTGACCAAAGCAGGTGAAAAAAATGAGGTGACAGTGTGGAAAGGGAAGAAAACTCCCAATAACTGAGCATCATCCTCATCCAGTTCACGCTCTCCCTCTCTTCATTATCTACGTATCTATTGTGCTTAAACCAATTGGCAATCCAAAGCAGACCGATCCTTTCAAGTACTGACAAAATAAATCTGTTACAGCAGACGTCCAATGTCTTTCATGCATTCTATCCTACTAAGATGGCCATAGTGAACTATACAACCATCCTACTCAGGCAGCATTGCCATAACTCTATTTAGGGACAGATTGTGAGAATAATAGTCAGAATCCTTCATCTGCATCTCATCCAGCTGTCTTCTGCCTCATTGAGCGAAATGTCCACAAACTTGTTCTCTAAGTGCCAGGTTTTCCATGGATTCTCACTGCTTTTCTGTTCTCAATTCATAACCTTAATTTTCCAACTGATCAATGGATCAGGATTTTAGCTACTCAGTGATAGTGATTTCAATGAAGCTTTTAGCTTTTGATCAATGATGCAAAATGACTTTGTTTGAAATTTAGGATTAGGCATAATAATGTAAAGCAACAATAATAAAGTGGTGTTCTCTCGTAAGAGGATACAAAGCACTATGGTGCTTCTCAAGGAAATTAAGATAAATCATATCATAGAAGAATCACTTGTGGCAGAAATGTAGAGCTATAAAAATTAAAAGATTTGTACAAACTGTCAGGTATGCATTAGCACAGGAAGATTAACAGAATGTCAAAGTTCATAGGAAAAAATAAACATAACATTTTGGAAAAAATATATTTTAAAGAGGAAGAGAACAAAAGAAACCAAAATTGCTTTGAAGAAGAAATATTATTGCCACAAAAAAAACCAAAAAAACCCTTATTTAAAGAAGTTCAAGCACTTCCATAGTTTAACAAGATGTCAATGAAAGAAATATGAGGAAACTAAACAATGCTTCCTTGTTCAAGTCTAGTTCCACAATGTTTAATAGAAAAGACTATCACTTCTTTGTTAAAACATTTCACAGGTAGATTAAAGTTATTTAGGGGGTAAAAAGATATTAAATTAATTTTCTCAAATAGAACTGCAAAAAATGAATTAATTAATTCTTGCCTGTTTTCTTTTGACTCTACTTCAGCTGTATAAAGAAGATAACTGAGCAAATAAATAACAGAGTTGCTAGTGTGTGCAATGAATGTTTCCAATTAAAATAATGGGAAAAACAGTAGGTCTCCTTGAAGTGTAAGAATCCCTGGAGCTGTGATAAAGGGTTTGTAGGCAGTCCCTCCAGTGGCATTAAAGTTTCACACAAAAACTTCAAATTTAAAATTCTTAACTACGTAAATTCACAGCATTTGGGGAGTCTACTAAAGTAAAGAAGACTTCCACCCACAAGGAGTCAAGTAAAAGAAGCTCCATAATTTAGTTTTTTTAGAAGGAAAGGATCCTACTTTGCATTCTCTAGATGACTGCTCTGTGTCTCTCTAGAAACATCAGCAGTATAGAGTGGAAATAACTAGTAAGAGTATAATAATCACATAGATAAACAGAGTGAAAAAATAATAATTTTTCCAGCACATCCTTTCTTGAATGCTTTCTATGCATTTCCCTTGGGGGGCCAAAAAAAAAAAAAAAAAGACCATAATTTATGAGCTTTTGTTCAAAGTCTAGATCTTTACCATTCCATTAAGTTCTCACAAGCTTCTCCTAAGGGTGAAAAATTCATCTTTCATGAAGAGTTTTCAAAGGGCTTTTATAGTAATAGCAATCATTCCTTTTCATTTCCATTCTCCAAAGACTGTTCCTTTTTTGCGTATATTTGGTTAAAGCTATTAGTATTCAAATATGGACATGACAATTATGTGAATCTTCATTATATTCTCCATACCTCCACCATTTAAACAAAAACTCAGCATTTGTCAAGATTTAATCAGCTTCATTTCACACCATTCCTTCAAGATACATGAGGAATACATGAAGAATTATGAAGTGTAATTATTATGAAGATCAAAACTGAAAAAACAATCAACATATGCATGTTATATGTCAACATTTGTTTCAAAAGAAGGTACAGTGAACTGAAGCACTGCTTCAGACAAACAATCTATGCTTGCAAGGACACAGGGAATGATACCCGAGTGTCCAGAAAGCAGAGTCTTTGATAAGCAAAACAAAAGATGTTGAGTGGATGATGAGTTGAAGAGATGAGAGAATTCTGGGATGTGTTAAAAGTTTAAAGTTAGAGGAGCTATTAAGCAGGAAGAAGAGACAGTGAAGCAAACAACTGGGAGATATTCATATGGACAAAAAGAGAATGTTCAATTAAATAAAATAATTATTGGGGAAAAACTTGATAATTTTGATTATATTATGCAAGTTTATATTCCTAAAGAAAAATATTGACCTATTTCTGTGTATTCCCAGTCAAGCTCAAATTACTTGGAAGTATGAGCACCTGTCGGAGGTAGCGAGACTGAACTGTCACATGAAGAAATATTAAAAGGAGATTTTGAGAGATGGAAGAGGATCTACTCACAGCATGAATGAAGATGATCATTGAATAAGCAGGAATGATAAAAAATAGGATTGTTACTATTGGACTGCTGTTAATATGTTTTAGAGTTTCTTAAAAATTGGTTTTTCTGTATTTTTCCACAGTTCTATTGAGTTGTATTGACGAGTTCTTATTGGCTGATTGCACCTGTTCCATATTTGTTCATGTTCAACCCCTTTATTCCCTATATGTTCATGTTCTTGCCCCCATTTTCCCCAGGTGGCTTATTCACGCCTATTATTCCCTTTATTTGTAAAGTTCCACCTCTTTTTCTAGTTTGTTCCACAGCCTCCCTATAAAAGGGAGTGCTGTGGGCAGAATACAGGCTCACTTTTACTCACCTCGCGCGCGTCTTGCCTGTTCTTACCACCTTAAGAACCCTTTCACTATAGCGCTAGACTGCTATAGTGAACCCTTCCCGTGTCGAGCCATAAGATCACGCTCAATAAGCACCTTTAAAAAAAAAAAAAAAGTCATCTATTTTTATTTCATTATTTGAAAATGTATGCATTTCTAAGACAATGATCTGTCAGTCCTATCTTCTATCTTCTGATAACTACTTACGTGTTTTGTGATGGCAATGCCTCTATTCCTTACTATCTCGACTATGCTGAAGTGTCTTCTAATACCCACAGCTGGATGCATTTAAACTAGTTAATTAATTTCTCATTTATTGCCACATACAATTAGATGAATTAGACTCACAAAAACTCATTAAATTATGATTTTTATTTGAGTTTCCAGCTCTTAGAATTTCAAAACTCCATCTTAAATTTTAGATTTTAATTTCTGTATCAAGAAGATTGATATAAAGTATCACCATTCAAATGAATCCTTCTTCTTCATATTTCAAAAGTTAATGGGATATAAACATGACTGAAAGTTTACAATGATTTTATGTTTTGGTTTTACTTTTGTGTTTTTTTAAATCTATGAGTCAGTTTCTTTTTGGATGGAAGATACTCACTGTCTGAAAATTTTCCCAACTCAGCGTCACAGAGGTATTCTTAGAAACTCTGATGACCTTAGCTCTGATATTATTTAAATCAATGCAAATAATAAACATAACACCTAAAGTTAATAAAAACATACTGTGGAATGCTCAAAAAAATCACTGAAAATATGAAAGATTGAATTTGTCCTGTATGTAAATTTTTTTCTCTTATCTTTCATAATGAGATTTGGTGGGTCTCGAAATGAGAAATTGCTGGATTTATAGAAGGACCTAAGTAAAACACAAGGAGCATACAGCAGAAATGTTGTCTGGTGAAAAACAACTTACAGAACAATAAAAAGTACATCTGCTGCTGTTGACTAGGAAAGTTCAGGGAAACCAAAAAGCATCTTAGCAAACTGCAGTCCTGAATAATTTGTCTATACAAACTAGAACCAAAATATTCAAATGCACTATATGCCATAACTAGTTAGTTCTGAATAGCTATAAAATTTTTCTGCCTTAAAAAAACCCCAACCAACCAACCAACCAAAAGTTTCTTATTTACCTTTAATAAGAGAAAAAAAAGTATGTGTTATGCAGAGGCACTACTTGCAAATTAAAAGCATAATTAATTGCTTTTCAGGATCTATTTTGCTGCTACAAAACTAGCAACATCTTTTTTCAGAGCTATTAACAGGTAATGTCAACTGGAAATCAAGAAAAGCCACATGCATCCGTGGTATAGGCTATACTCACTGTTTAATCCCCATAAAACCAAGTAATGAAACAGTATGACTCTTCTTACAGTGTAACTCCACATGCTGTAGGAATT
>VXAU01003696.1:25941-133092 GCA_013399695.1 Formicarius rufipectus | reverse complement strand
ATTCAAATAACCTATGACTATCTTTTCAAAGAAGATGTCTCCTATCCCAGGAAAAATAAATTTAAAATAATTTATTATGAATCAATGGAGTGACAATCTCTCTCTAGCTCGTTCTACTTGCAACTCTATATACTTTGAAAGTGCAAAATAAAAGATTTAAATCTATCATCGCTCATTAAACTTGCAAAAGGCTCTGTTAATTGCATGTCACCCTTTCTAATTCACTTACATGTTTCCTGGCAATAAAGACCATACGATTTAAGAGCAACTGATTCAAAAAACATTATTTACTGACTTCATTGAAGTTCATAGTCTGAAGCTGAATCAAGGGTGTTAAGAACTATCCCTTAGATAGAAAGTAAAACCATCAAAGAAACACAATTATTCCAAATCAAGAGCTGGCAGGGAAAAAAATAGAAAGTGTAGAACTTACACTAATACCTTCAGTATTTTTAAAGCCATAATTCACTGTCAACACAAATAAGGATCATATAATATTTAGTAAATCCCACTGCTATTAAAAATAAAAATCACTCTGGAAGCTAATGCTCTTTTTGACAAACTGGATACAGTATTTTGCAGTAGTGAAGTATATGTAAACTCAAGTCTTCCTAAGGCATCAGTTTGATTCAACTGCTCATAAGGGAACTAAAAGACAGATAATTTGAAAAGCTATTCTATCGTATACCACAATATTTAGAGATTAAAAGAAAATGCATATATATATATATAATACACACAATAAAAAATTTAAAGTAACTAGTAGATTATTTCAGGACTATGGATAATGTCAACAAATATATGGATATTATCACCAAAGTATTCAACAAAGTATTAACAAAGGGTTTAGAATTATTTTGAGAACACTGTAGTGCTGTATAAGGTTTAAAAGAGGAAAGGACCATTAGGTGCAAAAAGGATTGCTTACAGCAAGCTTCAAACATGAAGGATAAATAATAACAGAGGGAGATGTCCGACATGCTGTTAGAGATTTTATTTAAATTGTCTTAAAAACTGAATCTCTCTCCAGCATAAAACTACCTGTCAAAAATCACACCACAAAACTGAGTCAGGGTTTAAAGCTGCGCTAACTTCTCTGTGGGTTAGCACTGCAGTTGACAATCCACTCTCTTTCTCTTTTCTTGGCATGAAGTAAAACCTCAGAATTTGCTTGTACAGACATGACAAACCATGTACTTCATGTTGTTTCTCTTCTGAACATCATTAATAATGAAGATTTTGGATGATGTTATTGAAAAGGAACATTTAAACCACTGTTCTGCTTCACATTCAAATTGATTTGATCTGTAATACTACATCTACTAGGTCTGGAAAAAAAAACAGTAAAATCACCGATAATCCTTTGGCTACCCAGCTTTCTGTAAGAGAAATACTAGCTTTCCTTTCTACTCATCTCCCCTGCCAAGAGTCAGCTTTGTAGCTTTATAGAATAAACAAATGCATGATTAATAAATATATAATGGCTCTATTTTTTGTCTGACCATTAAGAGAAGGGGAGACATCAGAACAAGCATTAAATTTTTGTTTAATTTTTGTTTAACTATTCAAATCTGCAAAGTGAAAACACCTGACTTTTGCTGTCTCCAGAAGATAGTTCTTTTTGCTATTTCTGCAGTTTCCTTTAAGGACTTGTTTTTCATATTTAGGAGAATACTAAATTAGAGCACATTTCACGATTAAAACAGACCAGGAAGTAGTACCACAATCCAAAGGACCCTGAATGAGAACAATGTGTTCTTAGAAAAAAAGTGCCTTTTAAAAAGCATTTTTAATTGTATTTGTGACACTAAAAGTGACAGATGTGCACACCTCTTATGTAAACTGGATTTTTTGCATTGGTTTGTTCACACATGCACATCCAGCCCTTCTCCAGGAAGTGAGTTGAGGAGGAGATACTGAGCACAGCTCTCAAGGTGGAGCAAGACATTGACTCGGAACAAGGATGCCCCACCTCTGCAGGACCCAATCACATCTTTCCTGTCATAGCAGTCAGAATATCTGAAACAAGACATGCTTAAGTCTGCTCCTCTACAACCTGTAATTATAGAACTGACATAATATGTTCATTATAAAATAAATTATAGATCTGAGATATTAGTTCTACAAAGTAAACCAAACTAATTCTAATTCACTTATTAAACAAAACAATTAGAAATAGGGAGATGTTCATTTTAGATAGCCCCGTGTTATGGAGATCACGCACAACTCTTCTTAGATATTGGGAACTTGATCAGAACATCATAGATCTTTCACCTGAGAAAGGGTGTGGCCAATGAAAGAAAAATTTCCAGAGTGAGATGGATATTCAGAGATTATCCTGTACACACTGCACTACAAAAAAAGTCCATCACAAGCAGCTGGGATATGATGTGAATACATGGTAATTGTCTGCAGATAAATGAGTGTCAGATGGCTGTATTGCACAGGATAGAAATAGCATATTCTATTTGAGGGTAAAGGGAATACAATAAAAAGCAGAAATGTAATTTTTTGCAGCTGCAAAGTCTTTTTGACAGTGATTTACTTGCATTCACTTTCAAGTAACACATGAATAGGACAGTAAACAGTATTAAAAGAATTGACTATTTATCAGGAATAATAAATTAATAATTTTCTATGCCCATCCATTTATTGCTAATGTAGACACCTAAAATATGTGGCTAAAGACAGCACTCTAAATGCTAACATGGCAGATGTGTTACTGAAATCCATTCCTTAGTGTGTGGGTTAGACAAGGACTCTTAGACCAGGAATAGTACTGGAAAGAGCAGTGACTGGAATAACTTCAGTGATACTTCTCAGCCATTTGCCAATGAATTTCATCAACATACTGCTCCAAAAATGAAGTTTTGAATTATTAATCAGACTTTACTTGACATATTGCAAACATGATATGAAAGAACATAGACCTTCATACACAGACAACATGTATTGAAAGGAAAACACCAGTAGAAAAACGCTTAAATCCAATTTTTGGCCTTCCAAGGACATTTAATACAGGTCTGCTGATACTTCAGAGAACTCTTTAGTCATTTTTAAACAATTTAATAGAGAAATAATTTTTTACAGGAACAAAACTCTAGTCACAGGGCAGTGGCTGTGACTGAAGTACCACTGCAGTCCAGTAGCAGTACTTCTCCCTCCTGTCATGGTGGCTTCTGCATACAGATGTGGACAGGATGATCTTCGGTAGCAGTCTATAAACCTGTCCAGCTCAAGAGACACTTAAATCCAGGCCATAGTCTTTTTCTGTAGAGTGAAAAAAGTGAATGACTGCTTAAGAGTAAAATGCTGCAGACAGTGGCATGGCTCTGAGGCTGAAGACAGACCCTCTCACTGCCTTTGCTCACTGCTGCAGGGGCTGTTTAATCATTATCAGCTGCCCACCTCTGTGCCAGACAACAGCATCAGCAGCTGTGGAAATCCACTCTTACACTTCTCCTACTCTGGATTCAAAATTTCGTAACTGAGATTACCATAAAGGGATCAACTTGTTCCACGTCCAATGAAGAAAATAATTTTGCATGATGATATCCACATACATTTAAAAACAAAATTTGGCTAGATACAGTACTCATCAGCAATGTTATAAACTCTCGGTACCAACAGAGAAATCAGCATGGTTTTTCAGGCTGGTAAAGAGTCAGCATACATCACGATAGACTTCAAGCATTCAGGAGTCAAAGCCTGAACATTCAAATTTCACACAGATCATTGGGAAACCAGTCATTGAATTCAAAGGATGGATGATTTAATAAAGGAAATTTATAAGTTTTCAGGGACCTCTGGATTTTAGTCTAACTTCTCAAAGGCTTCTTTGTGTGCAAGAGGAAAAAACAAATTGGCTGTGTCACTTTCTCGACTTAAAAATTTAACTTTATTTAATTGGTTATCTTAAGTGGAGCTAAAAGCTAAAAATATATAAGCAAAGCCAAAGAACAACTAAAACATTATGGCTACTTTATAAATGTATCTCACTTTCAAAATGCATACTTTCAGTATCTTGACCTGAAATATACCTGCCTATGTCCTGCATATGAAGTAGAAATTTAATCCCATATTTAAGTTATTAAATGTGCTTATAATTATTCTAATATTACGTGGATGTTATCTAGCTTTATCACAGTAAGAGTACTGCGTCCACTGGAGGTGAGGGAAAGTGTTTGCACTGTTTTCATTACAGAAATCCTTATCCTGGCTCTGTATTTTAAATTTCTTGGTTTATTCCGTACTTAGAGAAAACATGGAGTTCCTCTATGTCTTAGAAATGTTCCTCTTCAAAATTACAATACAGAAAGAATTTTTTGTGAACTGACAAAATATTCCATTTATTAACTCCACTATATAAACAAACAAAACATAAAAATAGTATCTTCTGCTTACATACAAATTAGCAGATAAATGGTTTGTATGTCATTTGCAGGGGGAGGGGTCAATAACTTTTTAAATATCATACCTAAAAACTTCAAAAACTTCTCATTAAGTAGAAGCGAATAATCCCTTTTACATAAATTCGCCATGAATTGCATCATCCTCAAGTGTCTTTAACCTCCCTCTCCTTTAAATAACACTAAGAGCACAGTGAGCCTCTATGTGGATGTCATGAGCACCCATAGCTCATATAGTTCTTTGTGCTCTTTAGTACAACCGTGTATCAACCTCCCCTTTTCTCCTTCCTGTCCTGATTACTGACAGCTGAGAAGAATAACACAAGGATTTGCGCACCAGGAACTACTAGAAGAGGTGACAGGTTTTGCTAGTTCTGCCCTACTGCCTTCCAACAAGTGAGAGCAATTTCAAATGGCAATCTTCGCTTGAAAGACAACATACATAGCATTTGCTATTATATTTTCTGAAAATTTATTAATTCTCGTGTGCAAGATCCAACTTCTATACATGAAATGCTAGTTTAATATACATCTCAGAAAACATAATAAATTTATTCAAATAAATGAAACACTACATTCATTCTGCTTTATTTATAAGAATATGTTTCTTCTACATGACTCAACTAGTTATGTACCAAACTCTGTGAAACGAAGGCCAAAAAAATCTTCAGTTTTGGAAATAGATAGGTGATTATAATGAGTGAAACAAAAAGAAAAAATGCAGTACTAAATAATTTTGCCCAGTCAGTTGTGAAATATACACTAATGTTTCTCTCTACTTTTCCACCTTAAAAAAAACCAAACCAAAACACACACACAAAATAACCAAACAAACCACAAAATAAAAAAAAAGGAAAAAAATGCATTAAACTTCCTTGTGTCAGTTCATATTTTGAAACATGAATAGAGTTCTGAAATAAGTGTATATTTTATACATTATTAAAAAGTGATCGAAGTGCAAAACTGACTTTTTTAGCTTATGGTGGGTCACTGCTCCTATAAGTAAAAAAATTTAAAAGCTATGTTACTTCTCTACATATAAATGAGTATAAAGCAGAGAATTAGAGAACATAAGAATTCTACTTTAGAAAAAAAAGAATCAAAGGATAACTTATTCAGATTGGAAATCTTCACCTGTTTGCAAATTCCAAACACAGAAAACTACAGAGCAAAAACATTTTCAGTTTACTATCTTGATAAATTCATCTCAAACACTAAGAAATATTCAATACCTAAATCAAAATCAATTGGCTTGGAAATGAAAAGTATGGAGATTGGGACAGATAAGGCTATAATTAACAGTAAAGTTTGCTGTTACAGAAATCTGTGAATATGGACACAAAATAAGTGTAAAATTCAATATGACTGATTCTATCTGAATAACAGAAACCCAAGTTAGTGACCAACATCACAGATTGAGATTTTTGATACATGCTATCTTTATTTCACAATCAGTATAAACTAAGGAAAAATACATGACTAATTAGGTGAACGTGCTCAAATACTCTTTTGTAGAGAGATTACTAATTTAAGTATTTCTATGAATACAAGATACATTCTTTGCAAGATACTTGTTTGATATTATAGCTGGTCACAATACGTCTTTTCCTAATCTTCATAAACCTCAGAAACCCTGTGAAACATGAGACAACTAAACTTCAAATCATTTGCCATACATAGGCATGAGATGCATCCAGTTACCTTAGACAACCTCCAATGTCAACTTTTGAAGTCAACGGCTCTCCTACAGGTTCTACCTTATATGTACCAGCTACATCTACATGTCCTAGAGCACCTCAGATGACACAAGACACCTCTGTGCCGGCAAGAAAACAGCAACTTTCAAGATGCACAATGCCTTCCTCTTCCATTAATGCATTGGATATAAATGCTGCCAGCATACTACCTGGCACATTTGAGGGGAGTGTCAGTTCCTCAGACAAAGGTCAGGTCTCAGAGAATAAGCAAGTATAGGATAAACACAGTTTCTCCTTAAATTTTTAATTCGTATTCATACAACAAGTGTGAGACTGTTCTCAGCAGCTGTCATGATTGTTTTTTACAACCGTGACAGCCAGGTTTTCTAGTGATGTGACGCATACACTGAGGGAAGGTGAATCTCACAGCAGAGTTGGAGGAGCACAGGGTGGTTTTCTCAGTGCCTTCTCTTTTGACAGCATGTGTATGAGTCACAAACTGTCTGAACAAGCTAACAGATGTTGTATCAGCAATCTTAGGAAAAAACGAGCATGAGTGCCCAGGACTCCATAGGAAGTCTTGCTGATCTTTGTCCTAAATGTTCACCAATTCAGACAAACACCACAGCTTTGGGTGTCACCTAAACCAGGCTTCATATAAAAATGTCAAAGAGCTAGTCATAACTTGTTTTCTTTACCAAAAAAAAAAAAAAGAAAAAAGGAAACATACACAATGGGCTAGTCAGCTTCTGTGACAAGAGATCTATTGTCTTCATTGGCCATTTTTGAAACAGAGTGAAGAAGATTAAGACTGCATATTAAGACACTCAGATGCAAAGACCTTTGATCTCCTCATTAAATTGTAGTTCTGAGTGAGATAATACAAGACAGATGAGAGCATATATGTTATATCTGTTTAACACACAGACATTCAATCCTTTGAATTAAAGTTCTCTCTTCTTGCTGCAGGAAAGAAGGACCATGATATCTCAGCAGGAATTACACTGAGCATCCTAAGAGTATCAGTTCTATATGAATGTCCAGAGGTGAAGTGCAAGCCTAATTAATTATAAAAAACTGATTTTTCATTAATTATACAAGGCAGAACCACAGACAATAAAGGGCTACATTCACTGTACTACATTCAAAGCCCCTTCTACGTCAAATGCCTCAATACTCAGTTTCTTTATTTGTACTATATTAGCACCACAAGATCCTACTGTGGTAAGCACCACAATTAGGTGTGCATCATTTCACAATATTGACTTTCAAAGTGACCACAATGAGTTTCTGCTAACTTAGTTCTAAGTTTCCTTGTTTTCTGAGCGAGCCCACACATGTTGGTTTCTCATGTACAACCCAGAGACTTCCAACGCAACTTCCCTGGAAGAACTGCAAATGTACTAACCTAAAGAATATATGAGAATAGAACTTCCAACTAAACCTGAAATGGCTTTTGAATGATTTTGACATAGTGTTTCACCTGAATGGTGGATTGAGCTGCTTTTGAAGAACAGTGTAGACAGAAACTATCAATGGGAATAGAGGACAGCATTTGCATTGAAGAGTAATCCCTAAATACAGCAGAAAGAAGACCAAATCAAAAAGCAGGCCAAGGCAAGACAAGGTCACAAATCAGATTATTGAATATCTGCAAATGGAGCCCAATGGCCTGGCTTTTGCATGTCTAGGTCATGCCACCTCTAAGTCAATGACCAGATAAACCAATCATAGTTTTTTTTTCAGAGTTTTGAATCATTAGTTAAAGGAATTAGAACATAAAATCCATTTTTCCCATGCAGAAACATCACAATAAAAAGTGCCCTACTCTTTCCTCACAAATAGGTCACTAAAAAAGGCTGTGGTTTATGACCCTGACATTCTTTCCCCTAGCAATTTAAAATGGGAACATCGTTCAGACAAAAGCATCCAGCTTCATATGTACTTCTTCTATTTAAAACAAATTACGTTTTGCTCTGTAAATGAAGTGCTTTTTTTCAGAGTTGTTACCTGGATCCTTCTGTCTCATGATTTATTGCCTAATACCTTTGTATCTGTCATACTATTATTTGTTACTAAAATAAAAATGAGCATCATCTCTGCATCAATAGGTGTAAAAGCCATACTTTTACAGCCTTCAGAAATGACGGGTTTATCAATCAATATTTTGCTCACTAACACATATCCTTTATTCACTACTTTTTCTAAACAAATATTGTAGGTGTCAAAAGTCCTTGCAAAGATTTATTAGTTTATCTTTCATAAGCTGTTTCCAGCATGATTAGTTTTTGTGTGGATGAGGATTAAATAGCAAACACATTTGTCCAAATATCTTTACAGAGCCAATCATTTCCCTCAAAGTATAGAGCAACTTACATTATTTATATGTTAATGGTCAGGATCATACTGTCAACACATTCTTAAGTTACCACTCTCTAAAAGAAAAAAAAAAAAAAGAAGTCCTAAATAATTCACATATCATTGAAGAGAAATGGGAAAAGTTCTTGGGCAAATACCAAAGTGATCTAAAGATGGTATGTGTAGAAGACATAGTGTGCAAAGGCATGAATGGAGTTATTTTGGGAATACTTCTGCTTGCACTGTAAAGTTTAATAGAGCACTGACTGTGAAATGAGATGTCTTCCTCTTATATTTTTCTTCCTTCCACTTTTTTATAATTCTGAACCTTCCTCTAATGAATTAATTTTTTAAACTATTGCTTGACTTTACTAGTCTCCCAAACACAATTAAACAACATTAATGGAAATTCAAAGATAAATATATGTTCAAATGATGTGCAAAAACAATAGATAAGTTGGGTAAGAACAAATTGTTTAAGAACCATGTACTTAACAACAGTGCATTCTTACTTCTAATACAACATGGTATAATCCAAAAGACAGTATTTCAAGTGTGAGAGAAATAATTATATCTTTATTGGTTGCAAGTTTACATTTTCATTGGGGGGAGGGGTTGGGAAGAAGAGGAGAGGGGAACTAAGAAAAGAAAACAAGCAAACATTTTATTGTGACTCAGTATTTGCTGAGTCTGACCTCAAGATTAGACACCCTTCTCTTCTATGACATGCCTCTTGGAGCTGTCCATGTGTTACCCTGCCTTCTCCACAACCTTAATTGCAGGATCTTTGACTTAACTAGTGAAAAAAAAAGCATGGTTCAGGACACACCAATTACCAATTTTACTTTCCAGTTTCAGCATGATAGAATGGATTAAAATGGAAGGGGCCTTAAAGATTATCTAGTTTCGACTCCCCTCCCACAGGCATGGACACCTTTCATTAGATCAGGTTGCTCAAAGACCTACCCAACATGACCTTGAACACTTCCAGGGATGGGGCATCTACAGCTTCTCTGGGCAACATGTTCCGGTGCCTCACCCCCCTCACAGTAACAGATTTCTTTCTGTTGTTGTTGGCTGGACTTCATGAACGAAGATCTTGGGATAAGCCTGCGCAATGGATTTTTTAGGTGAGGCACAGTGTGCGCGGAACTGGTCCCACCCCCTTTACTCCTGAGGTTCATCTTACCACGCTGAGCAGCTCGGACGGTGACAGCGAGTTCCTCCAGGATTCGAACCAGCATCCTCAGAGGAGGAGCCGGCTCCAGAGGTGGAGGCCTACGCCACTCGGCCAACGCCCGCCGCCTCTCAAGTGTAACATCTCAGATTAATATTAAGGAAAAAAACCCAGCAAACAGAAAAGCAATAATGTCAGGTTGTTGAGCAATCCTGGGAGCCCACGTGGGTCAGAGCACCAGGGGAAGACCTCGCCTTGTCCTCTCTGCCACCGAATGACACAAACATGGCACTGCAGTCATGCCTGCAACACAAGCTGGGGCCAAATTTCTTTCTAATATTTAGTCTAAACCTCCCTATTTCTGTTTAAAGCCATCCCTCCCTTGTCCTGTCACTACACACCCTTGTAAAACATCCCTCTTTGATTCCCTTGTAGGCCCCTGTAAGTACTGTGAGGCTGCTATAAGGTCTCCCTTATGTTCTGCTCCCCTGCATGATTCAATTATTAGTTCCAAGATCAAAGCACTTGGAGACCAACTTAGCTTTTGACTCAGGCCAATATAAGGTCTGATGTTTAGATTCTCCACCATCCATTGATATTCACAAGTCCAAGTACAGTACCTGATCTTCTCACTGCATAGAAAAGTTTAGATACTATTAACAAGAGTTACAAAACATAACAATGAATGACTTACTGTTTAAGTGACCATCAGTACTTACAAAATTCATAGCCCTCAAAAACAACAACAACAACAAAAAAACCCCAAAAGAACAAAATGAAAAATAAAAAAAATAAAAAAAAAAACTAAACCAAACCAAAACAAAAACACACATATTTGCAGGGTAATTTTCCTCTCCAGGTACATCTCTTCTCAAGATTGATATCCAGGAACTCTATTCTGTGTCTACATCAAGTAAATAACAGTATTTTTGCAAAAAGGTGGAGAAACTGTGACATATGCTATCCTGCTGGTATAGTTATTCTGTATACACACATGTACAGATTTTTTTCTGAAGTAGGTGGGATACTAAGATTCAAACTTTTCTTCTACTCTTCCAGATTTAACCCAAAATTTACTTTTTCAAGAGATTGGTCTAAAACTCGGATTAAGGGAGAACCTAAACTCAAACACTTCTTTGTTCTGCTCTTGAAGATATTGCCCATGCAAACATGGCACAGGTATTCAACAGCCCTGCACATCAGGTCAGAGAGATAAGCATATCTCCCATTTTGAGTCAGTCCAGTTTTTTAGCTTTCCAGGCCAAAAAACCACAGTTTAGCCCAAAACAACCTTCTAAGGGTAAAGCACAATAGCCTGCTCTCATAGTCCCTTGATGTCTCCTCAAGACACTAACAGAAAGGCCAGCTGGTGATCTGAAATGTCATATGAGTTCAATGAACTGCATACTTCAGGAATTCGCTAAAATGGATGGTTTTCTGCTCCTAATGCTGACCATTTCAGAAAGGAAAATGTTAGTAGTACTGTCTCACCAGTTCTGCAATAAAACTGCTTGGTTTATCAAACTTTAACCTTCCAATGAGATTCAAGAATGTATCTCCCATGTTTTCTCTCCAATAATAAATGGGGTTTATTTGTTTTTCAGAATCTTTTAAATCACAGTCCTAATAAAAAAAAAAATTAAAAAAATTGAGCTAAGGAAAGAAGTTTCACAGAATGAAGTGAGCCTCATTTTAAAATTAAGTAACCACAGTCAGAATTCCCTTTCTTAATCTGGTGGAAGTCTATAAACCACAATGGGGGACTAAAATAATCATAGATAATCATTTCTTGAGAAGCCCTAATAACTTCTTTGTTTGGAGCAGCTCTTTCAAAATCATGTAGCACAAAAGAGAATAATAATGAACCTTTTACTCCATATTTAATTCTAGCCTTCAGATATAGAGGTCTGGTGCTGTATTCAGTTGTCAGCTAGGTTCATAAAGCTGTGCTAATGAATAGTCTCATGGTGTTAAGAATATTACCCTCAGATTTTCCACTACACAGTTTTCTGAATAACCTCTAATTTCCCTTCCATATCTGGCTCTCAGCCTTTACATTGAATTTCTTATTTCAGTTTGGGACCATCTCCCTGTTAATTCCAGATAGTTTGAGACACAAAATCTTCAGCTACTGTGGGGGGGTAAGACAAACCCATGTTTACCCCTCAGAGTTACCATGCAATTGCACCTGTCTGGTTTTCAGACACTCACATCCTGTGTTGCATTCCAGTCAAAGAAAAACAAACAAAAAATTTCAAAAACCCTTTCCTCCTCCTCTGCCACATCCTTTTTTTTCCTGTGAGAAAAGGTAGACTTCACATCTTTGAGGATTTAATATATGAACACAGATGTTTACAATTCAGGTTCCACTTGTAGTACCTGTGAATTTTAGCATCCTTATCATACCTTGGTAAGGTCAGTCAGCATAACCCCGAAGACCTTTCCCCTCCTCTCTTTGTCCTCTCTACACCAAGATACTGACTGACAATTTTCCTCTACAAAAGCATTAAGATAGGAGACTTACACACACTATTGGGGGGATTTTTGCCACCTCATTCTGTTCAGAATTTAGTCCCAAATAAACCCTGGATCAGCTTTAGGACTAGCAACAATTAGAGTCCTCACTATTTATTTTCTGAAACTTCCAATGCATTTTGTCAGTCTAAAACTGTATTGTCTTTGCAAAGAGCCATAAAGAACCTTCTAAATGATGCACCATAGCATACTTTAAACCTACAAAAAGATTTCAAAGAAATGTTAAAACTGCATTCTAATTTGGTACAGTTTTGTTTATACTCTGTATGAATTTTCAATAATACTGCACACAATTAAGATTGTAACAACCATTCATAAATTATGAAGTTTTTAATATTAAAAGTATATGCACTGGAAATCTTATATCCTTTCTGTTCCCTGGTCATAACAATGCTTTCATTGCATCACCATTTCCTGGTTTTATATTTAACAAGGAACATGTCACTTTCTGTAGCATAGATATTGGAACAAAGAGAAAGAACAGTTCTGCTATTTATGGACCTAATCTTTACATGAACAATTTGAACTGCATGACATCTAACTTTTTATGCAAGAACTGCCCCTATGACTATGAATAGCACATTCTATGAATAAAACAAGGATCAAAATCACGAAGGAGCTGCTAATATCAGTAAAATCACAGAAAAACATTGATTTACAATCTGAGAAAGTAGGTTATAAAATGCAGATTGTTTCCAGAATGCTTCCCAGTGTATGGTCAAAGAGGAAAGTAAAAGCACAGGAGAAAGTAGCCCACACTCTGGATACAGGGTGAATGCTACAGTGTAATTGCTAATGAATCAAACATAAATCCATGAAAAATTGAGGAATTTCTACATAGGTAAGGATTTTGTCTGAGAAGCTAACTGGTATTTTAATACATTTTTGAAAACTGATTTAAGCAAGAAAAATAGAAGAGTTTGCACATCTTCTGAATGAAAAATGACTATAAATACCTTCTTTTGCTTTGTGATTATTGTCTTTCTGCAGTTTAAAAAGCAAAATGAAGTCTTTCTAATCAACTCTCTGATTTCATATACATCAACAGATGCTAAAGATCATTAGGCACCCCAAAATTATGAGGAAGTATAAATCAGGTTAGAAAGTTCATTCATGAGATGCATTGCTATTCCCTTGATGTTATTTGCCACAGTATGACTAATCCAAGGGTTACTCAAGTTTTGCACATCAATGTTTCCATTTGCCATCCATGAATGCAACCAGCCTGTATGGTAAATTACACATCAGTTGTTCAGGGTACATGCCAAGAAGAGGGCACAAAGAGATATAAATTACTCTTTACTCTAATTTGTACTTATGCTAATGGTATTTTCCTGCATTGCATCTTTAATTTACTCATTCGGTTATGGCAACTCATTTAATAGCATCAAGCGCATGCAAGAGAATTAATGTCTTAATATTTCATGAAAACGTGGTTAATTAGTAATTTATTTTTTTTTGTTTCATCTTTGCATGCAGGCTGTAAGCAATGCTTCCTGGGAACTGTGCTCACTGCCACACAGCACAGGTAGAACATAGTGGATATTGTGCTGGTTTTAATGTGCATGTAAGGTAGCAAGACCAAGTTCTGAAGTGACTATCCTCTAATTACATGGACTACACATGTAATAATAACACATGGACTACAACATTTAAGCACCATAAGGGGTATGACTACACAAAGCTGCCACTCTTATATAAAACTGACTACATTCTTATTCATTAAACTGCTCCCTGACACTTGCCTGTCACATGGTTACAGAACTCACCTGCCACCCCAGCTCTAGCAGAAATTACTGACTGTGTATGTCAATTTTGCTGGGCAGAAATGAAAACCTTTTCTTTAGTTATGTGAACACAGCTCAAACACTTCACAAAATACTAAGTGTGCAAAGTTGTTTCAGCGAAGAGCAGCAGTGAGGTCCATAAACCAGGAATACCCAAGAGTGCTCTAAAATCACTATATAGTGAGAATTATCACAGTTCTTTACACAGGCTGCTGCATTCACTTAAGAATATGCTGCCTCTCTAAAACAGCTGACTTAGTAGTCCTCTGATTTTCTTTGCAAGATGTTTTCACTTGCTTATTCAGGCACTGTATAAATATGAGATCTCCATTAAAGCCACCATAAACATTTTTAGCCTGATCCCCTCTAAGAGCTCTGCATTCATGTAAAAGACTGTTNAAGAAGAAGAAGATTGGTCTAATGATGCTACAATCCAGCACTTTTTTCCCAAAGTTAAACACTTATAAAACCCCAAACTACAACAAAGGGCATTTTTCTGTCTATGTGTGTGGGTACAAGTAGTAGGAAATACTCTAAAGTACTGAAATATACATGTCCAGCATGCATAAATTAATGTTATAGAGTTTTTGTGTACATGCCAGGAATGGTACAAGCAGGAAAGACATGGTAACATGTTTTATTTGATTAGTATTGGCATAAAAACATTACATTACCATTTGTTTCCTTTATGAAACTCAAGACTTAAATGGAAATCTTCTGTCTAACATAATATATTTACACCCAAGGAAAGTAAATGTGCAAGTGAGCACTAAAATAACAGTTACAATAAAAATTATAAAATACCTTTTACATTGTAATGTTATTTGTGGTAAGAATATTTGTAGGGAAAGTATTCCAAAAAACAAAAATATGCTGTCTGTTGAAAAGCATGATCTTAATCTCATCTGCTTATGCAAGATGCTTAAAAAGCTATACTTGAAAAAGGAATATATTAAAAACTTTATTCTATGTATACCATTATAACACTCAGATACACATTGGATGATTTTAAGCACTACTAATATTTCATACGCAATTTTTATTTAATACAATACAGAATACTATATGCAACATAGAATAAACACATTCAAGTATGTTTACAGCAGTCAATTGCTATTTCCTGTTTGATTTATACTACAGGGCTTGGGGTTTGTCATTTATATTTGACATTGGAAAATTTTTCCTTGTGCCCTAAAGCATATATCCTTCGGGGGTTATAAAGTATATTAATAAAAATGAAAACTTTAGGGGGAAATACGAACAAGTTCCAACAAGCAAAATAAATAATAGTTTGAATCAGTATACAGTCTTTTTCTTCCTTCCCTCTCCCCTTTTAGAACACTGATAAGAAGACTTGTGAAACAGGCTTTTCCTCTGAAAAACTACCTTAATAACACATTACTATCCAGAGCTCTGGCATTTGGTATTCAGTAGTTTATATCCCAGCTTTCTTTTCAAAAGCAAGACATAGGCCCTTGCTATTCTGTATAACACCTTGAAAACACAATAACCTCCCTTCACTCACATGCCACCACTTTACATGTCTGCTGAAGTTGGTTTACTGACACTTCTGTCCTACACAGTAGGTATCCTGCCCATCTGGCTACTCACCTTTCCAAAGGCTGCAAAAACTCACTCATCAGACTAAGAAAAAGCTGGCATCCAATACCTTCATTGTTCTTCAGAAAATGCTGTTTGACATGCATATAGTATTTTTTAATGCAAGTTTTGGCCTTATCAAGAGAGCTCAAAAAGTTCAGTAGAAAATTCCATCCTTCTTTGACATATGAAAGGATAAATAATAATTCCTAATACTTTAAAAAGTGTAGCCTATATACTAAAAAACAGTGGAATTTTAGCCACACATTTTGTACCTCTATATTGTTGTTAATGAGAATTAGCTTGGACAGAGTGGCTTGTTTTTTTAGCCAATTAGCATCTGAGAGATAAAACAGTAGGAATTCAATTGGTGGCCCTAAATTGTAGCAAAGAGAGTGCTTTTGACATCAACATTCCTGAAAGAGTCCGCAAAACAAAATTAATTTATAAGTATTGTTGAATCTGAAGCCGATACATAACAGAGACCGTGCCAGACATTGTTTTTATTGTTTTAATCAAGCTACTGGCCTGACAAAAAGCCTAGTTAGTAAATGAGGTGTGAGGTTTAGAAATTCTAACTTAATAAAACAGTACTTCTGGTTACAGGATATTTTAAACTCATGTCTGTTTTGCTTGCTAATACATACAGAACCTACCTAGTATCAACAAATTCTTTCTACAGAATAGAAAATTAATTTTCCCCAGAAAAGCTGACAAGTGACAGGAGCACTTGGAATATTAATCTATATTATTCAGTCAAATAAGGTACCTTAAAAGTAATGACACATCAGATATTAAAATATACAGAATTATTCTAAAATAGTGCCCTAAGCTAAGGTGGAATGGAGCTGGGGGGGGAAGGTGCGAGGAGGGACAAGAAGAGTGAGAACATCAAAACCTCAAGCATTTGCATTTCAAGAGAGTAATTCATTTAGAGGATACTATGAATGGTCCAATATTCATTACACACCAGCCCTACATACTAAGAAAAAACACCATGCAAACTATCTAAAATATCAGACTCAGATGCAAACTCTGATTTATATATTATATGTCAATGATGGTCAACGGAATTATTTTTTCTGAGATCAGAGACAGTATTTGTATTAGAAATTCAATACTTTCTATTTTCTAATTATAAAAAGGATCAGATCAAATCCCTTTAGGTTGATCCCACTTAGAACCTTAATTTTCTCATTGAAAAATATTCAGGTGGCCTGAATGGTAATGTTTTGTTAAGCACTCAATTGTCTTTACCCTTACACATTAGAGGAAAACCAAAACAAGATAAAGGTGTCCAAGGAGTTATCAGCATAACACCTGCTAGCTCACTAGCCTATTTTCCACTTTCTCCAGCATTTCCTTTCCTTTTAGGCTTAATCAATAAACTATCTTCAGCTAGAATACTATCATTGTGAAACAGTAATCTTGAAACACTGAAGATTTATGATAAAACTATCCGCATATTACAATATCATATCTGAAAATGCAATTTTCAAGAGCTCTCTGTCCTCTCAAGACAGAGAAACAACTTCAACCCACTTGATTCCAAACCACATTTCAAAGGTTGATACACAACCTATCCACAGCTCAGATCTACGATTACGTTGGAGCAAGACACAGTGCCATTTTATACCAGGAGTTGAGGTCACGTGGTTACACTTAAATAATTAGAAGACCCATTCCTGTCAGGAGTGGGTGTTGGCTTGAGAGAGAGAGTTATACAGGAAGTGAGTGAACATTTTGTTAGTTTGAGTGTGTAAGGCTTTTTAGAGCAGTTTTTTTAATTCATTTTTTTTATTTTTAATAACATAAAGGAGTGTTTAAGATGGGGAAGTCATTGTTGCAGCTTTAGATTTATAGCCATCTCAGTTTATTATGCTGTAAATAAGACAACTGAACAAATGGTCAATGTTTATTTGAATTTAGCAGCACTTCTTGGTGAGATATACAACATGGAAATATCATCCTTACTTTATTCTGGTTTCTCAAGGGAGAAGTCATCGTCAGAGAGAGTTCAGAATTATTTCCTTAGCTGCTTATGCTCAAAGCATAGTTATAAGACTTGATGAGTACATTTAAAACAAAACTATGGATGTTGAAATTGCTAAATCATTGTGGATATAATCCCCTATAATATGTGGCTTTCAATACTCTATGTCACATCCTGACTTAGAAGATAGCAGTGTTTTGTTATGGCCTTTAAAATGCCCTGCACTTGGGAGGAATCAGCCACTTCTTTTTACAGAAGCTAAAGAATATATAGAGACTAAGTAAAACGGGTCAAACTCTCACACTAAATTTTCTCACTATCCATTTAGTAAAAATGTCTTTGTGGGACAATTAGCATATTTGGAACTGAATATCTTTGAAAGTCAACTGGGTGCTTTTACCATACTATAATTTCTCTGCCATAGCAGGTTACAGACAAGAAACAATGCCAGAATCATAATTCAGCACAAAACAGAGCAACAGAGGAAGTATATGAAAGAAAAATTGAAGTCACCGTTCAGTGCACTTCACTAGAAAAAAGTCATGTAGTCAAATATTGTTTCTAAATGCTAGTAGAGAACACAAACTCTCTGGGGCAGAACAAGCAAGAAAGGTGAAAGCTTAGTGAGGAATATGCATTGCATCTTATAGACACAGAATACTTAAACGGGCTACAAAATCAACTTCTGCAAATTACATATGTTTTCAATTGTTAAACAAAATAAAAGCACCTGAGAATATATGCTGGTAAGGTTATGCACACAGACTACAGATAAAATATTTTGCCTCAACCATTGCAGTGCTAACTGCTGGCTATATGATCTCCTATTGATCATCTATGAAAATAGTGTGTGACAGAGTATATATGGAGCCTGATGTGTACCTAGACTATTGAAACAATTAAATAATCCCCCTTTCCTTTACAGTAGGGATAGTTCTGAGAAGCTTTGATGCCTAGATGGATGGTGCTCACTTGTGAAAACAGTGGGCAAATGAACTACACATTCAGTTTATCATAGGCCTGACTGAAGAAAATCTCTGTATCACCTGGGCTAACCTCAGTACTAGGCAGTAGAAAGCTCAAGAATGGGATTACAGTACCCAAGAGAAGTAGTTCTTGCACGACAAACAGGGAAGAAGCCCACCATTGTTGATTGCCATTGCAGTTTTCAGTATTAGAATATTTTGTGGTCAAAGGTCTGCCTCCAACACTTTTGAGATGGCAAGTTTCACTTCCATTAAACTCTTTGAAAAAATGGGCTATTAATAGTTCTACTAAATTACATTAATCCGAAGTGCAGTGAATTCAGACATCAAAACACTAAAAGAAAATTATATAAGAAAGACTTTTACTAGTCATTTTCAACACATGGAATTTGTTCCCTTAAAGACATAATTTCATTTTACAGACTATTGCATATAGTAGTAAACATCTACATACTGCCCTAAAGCCCATTCCTTCCTTGCCAATTCCATTAAACTCTTCAAGGAAATATGCAATATAAGCAAGATATATTAAGTTTCATCTTGCCAGGCAAAGCCCTTGCTCACAGGTATAGAAGTGTAGTTTGAAATGAAGAAACAGGATTGTCTCAGTGCTAGTCCTTATCTCATGCAGCCAGAGCTACAGTTAAGATGATTTTGGAAGCATTTTTTTCTCCTAAAAAAAAAAATACTACAGTCTGAAATGAACTTTGTGGATTACTGTAAGTTTGATTTTTTTAATTATTTTTACTGAGCTGTTCTATGAAATGCAACAGCACAATATTTCTTAGGTTTGCATATAAGTCACATGAGGGGTTTTCATCAAATAGTTTTTTGAGGGGACAAAACTGAGGCTGGGTAATTCTTGAGCACCAGCTTCTGTTACAGTCAGTGTCAGTGTGGTACTAACAGCAGCTCCTGGTTTCTCTATAAGAAGCCACAAATCAGGCAAAGCAGAGCAGCCCAAAGACAAAATACAACCAAAGCCTTAATTCTGCCTTTATGTGCCTCTGGTAATAGCAGAAGTTCTCAAAAAGAAGTACTAGGAACATTAGCAGTCTGTCCAGCAAGTGCAGCCAACTAGTCAAGGTACGTTGTTCTTCCCCTCTGTTCAGCATTTGCAAGGATACAGAGGAGCTGGAGACAGATCATTCTTGATGAGAATGGTGGTAGGACAAGGGGAAATGGTCACAGGTTGGAAATGGTCAATAGGTTTCCCATAGAGCTTATGTAACCTCCATCTTCGGAGGTACCCAGAACTAAACAACAGGGCCCTGAGAAGCATCATCTGATGAGACCAGTGTTGAACCAGATGACCTCCAGAGGCTCCTTCCAACCTCAACCATGATTCTGCACAATATACTAGCAAAAAGCATAAAGTCATATCAACGAGAATGGTGAAGCAAATAATTTGTTAGTAAATGGAAACCCAAGAGGAAGCAAACATGGTTGATTTGGAACATATAGACATATTATCAAAGATTATCTTATGCAAGACAACATAAGAGAAAGAATGACCGGCAAAACAAGAATGGTATTAACAAAATACTCAAAGAGTATTTATTGAATAGAAGCATAGATAACACTCTTAGAGAGGCAAATACTGTGAAAATAAAGTAGCCAATGACAGGGGAAATATATCGTTCAAAACTATCTGCTGTCAGAGCCTGCTTTTGCACTTCTGTAGTATTGCTGAAATAAGCTTTTTTGTTTATAACCAGCCCATGACCAAGGGACACTGCAAGCTTGACATTTTACCACTAAAAATGTATTTTATATTAGTTAGCAACTTTCCTTTAAATTTATGATTTTCCATATTATGACATAAAGTAGTGAAGGCACATTTATTTATTGCCTGCCAGGAACAGAAGCTGAACACCTGGAGAACATTATCCTGGACTAGCCCTTAGTTCAGGAGTGAAATTTTGCTTCCTCAACTGCCAATTATGAGCCTAACTACCCAAAATATATGCAAGTTGAATGGCTGCAGGTTAGCTCTTTTGTACAAAGAGAAGTCATTGTTAGGAAGTTGTCTGTGTCCCAAACTTTGCGAAGAAAAATTAAACAAAATAGTCCATTCATAACTGCAATGCCTATCATTTATACACAACATATAATATTCAGTTTAATAAGGTCTGAAGCTATGCAATTTGAATCTTCTCATTCTGTGGACACATCAAATTGTGATTATAACTATGCAGCAGATCTGCAAATGTACTTCCTCTACAAAGTAATCTAGGTTTTTAACAGTGTTATCAGAAAATTTAAGTCTGTCTGGACTTCAGTTAGACCATATCTACATATGCAAATTTTTCACTAAGATTATGCAATCAAGCCAATTATAGTTACATTGAAGAATAATAACACACAGCAACTTCAATGCTGAAAGCATTTTGAAAGCATCCATAACAAATTTCTAGACACAATCCATCTGATTTCCTGTCTTTGAAATAGGATTTTCATCTTTTCTGGAGGTTAAAAACCTATTTCCATTTCCAAGGCTCAAAACTGAGTTAAACTGCATTTTAATGTAATTTGCTTTCTTAGTATAATTACAACAACAACTATCTTTCAATAAATGCATTAACAACGCCAAATGTGAAATTTATTAACATCTTAATCTCCAGTTTTTATTTCCAGCCACAATTTTTCTCCTTCTAAGGCATCTCTGAGAAGAACATATTCAGTTTCTTTCTAAAGTGCCCTGAGGGAAGGTACAAGTACTGGGGATCCTATTGACAAAAGCAGAACCTTTCTATACAGCTGGTTATTTTGAGATCCTGTTCATTAAACGACTCCAGACCTACCACATTATTTACTTGTTAATAAGAGTTTTCTTTTGGCCTCCACCCCATTCCCATCTTTCTGAATTCAGGTCATCGTCAGTCAACCATCTGCCTCCATAAAAAGTTATCCATACAAAATGGATCAGGAAAAAGAATAATTTCAATTACAATTACTTTGTGCTACTTTTGGCTGCAGTAGAGTCAATTTACTTAACAGTAGCTGATATAGGGCTGTGTTTTGGATTTGTGCTGGAGAACAGTGTTGATAACACCATGATCTTTTGGTTATTGCTGAGCAGTGCTTATATAGGGTCACGGTCTTTTCAGCTTCTACTGCCCTTCCAGTGAGGAGGTTGACTTACACAAGGAGTTGGGAGGGGACACAGCCAGGGCAGCTGATCCCTATTGACCAAAGGGATATTCCATACCATATGGCATCAGGCTTAGCATACAAAACTGGGAGGAGGGGGGAATGTTAAGAGTGATGGCATTTGTCCTCACAAGTCACCATTACATGTGATGAAACTTGGCTTCCTGGGGAACCTGCCTGATCATGGGAAGTGGTGAATGAATTCCTTGTTTGGCTTTGCTTGCGCGTGTTGCTTTAGCTTTACATATTAAACTGTCTTTGGCTCAACCCTTGAGTTTTCTCACTTTTAAGCTTCTATTCCTCCCACCCATCATGCTCCAGGTGCAAGCAAGCAGCATTGTGGGGCTTGGTTTCTGGAGGAGGTTAAATCACACCAGACTTCTGGAGAGTTTCAGAGATATATGCTCTTTCATCTTGGTGATTTTTGCATTCAGTATTAGTGAGATGAGCATTTTAAGATTGTTTTATGTTTTGTGATTTGCAAGAAGCATTCTGGTTTTTGCAGCACTAGGCTTGGCATGGCCTACTAAAATCCTTGAAGTAAAACTACATACAACTTTTCCACCAAAAAAAAAAAAAAAGAAAAAAAGAAAAAAATATCAACCAAACTTAGGCAAGAACTTCAAAAACCAAAAGACAAGTAGGAAGAACTTTGATTTTCTGAAGTCTTATATTGCCCAGGAATGATTTTTATGCTGGAAACAGACAGCATGACAATATTGTCTACATGGAGAAGTCATTCTTTTATGCTGTACACACTGAAATTTTTGCCAACTATCCCATGTAAGTTCATTTTCACAGTCATCCTAGGAAAACTTTATAGATTTTAATATATGGACTGTCCTGGTTCTGCTAATACTGACTTTTTAATTAATATCTAAAAGAAAAGCTTCACTATTTGTAACTACTAAACAATAAAATCCACTTTAAAGTTACCAAGAGATTATTTCTACTGGCAAATAACTCTGATTCTCAAAGCACCTTATACAAAATTTTACATCATTTTTTGATCCACTTACATTGAAATGCTTTATGATTTTTTTTGCAGTTCACAAACTCCTTTAATAAATATGAATGGGATCATTAGGATCTTTGGAAATCACAACAGAGAAGTTCCATGATGCACCAGTAGCCTGATCTCAAAAAGGCATTAAAATAACAACAAAGAAAAATATCTATGCTCCCTTTTATGGAATATTATTGAAAATAATAATAAAAGAATTCTCCAGCAATTTCCAAAACCTGTGCTGACTTTAAAATGATCAAAGAATATTAAGAATGAAAGTAAGTTGAACTCCAGAGTACCTTTGGATATCTGCTTCCTAGTTCAGCACTTCCATGCTGCTCTGAATGATTCAAAATACTGCAAGGAGCTGAGAATGCTAAGAAACTCCTTTTCAATTTTAGACATTTCTGATAATTTTAAAAACTATGAAATAGAGACTATCTTTTAATCTTCATAAAGTTGCTTGCAGTATGCTGAATGGTTTCATTTAGTTAATATAGAAATCCAACTTCCATGATACTGGACATTTTTATTCCGAGCCATTGACTCTGTTTTGGTAGCGTGTACACTTTCACATTTACTTTGTTATACGCAGATCAAACTCCCTCTCTTTTTTCTCTCCCTCCCAGATACATGTCATAGGACTATAGCTTATCACCATTGTCATCTTTGTTTGGTGAGATTCAGAGGCTGCCATCATCAACAAGGTTCTTACTGTGCAACTATAGAGAAATACCTTACATAAGCACTAGAACTGGTCAGACTCAGGCTAACTCTTATGGGATAATCTATTACTGAATTTTTACCTTCTTCTGAAAACCAGGAGAGGTACTGAATCAGAGTAGTAGAAAGTTTTCACTTGCCTTACTTCAACATTTATATGACACACTCCTCCATTTCCACAAAATTGTATAGTACCTGTATAATGCTGTTGGATCACAGGAGTCTCTTCTACAGGACAAACCTGCAATGTGCTTGTTCTTCTGATGTATCCCACGGGTACCAAAGGGCAGACCATAGTGAAATGTGGAAGCAATTCTGCAAGAAATATTACCATTAGGAAACAATTGGGCATTCTCCATGATACCATGGGAGTTCTTTTAGCACAAGCTAATCTCAGAATGACAAAAAATTCCAAATTCTTAGTAAGTCATAGAACTATAATTTCATTTTTTTTACCTGGTTCCACACAAAATCTTATTACTTTCATTTCTAATGGGATAAAAATAGCAAATTTATTATTTTTCTTGCAGAAAAGTGTATTTCTAAGCTCTTAATCATTTGTTGAAAAACCTTTTGAAGGCACTAAGGCTTATGAGTAAATATATACTCTGGGACTGTGATTTATTTTAATAAATAAAAGGCAGAGGTCTTCTTTGTTTGAGTTTCAACAATATTGAATGCAGGCAGCAACATTCACTTCAAATTACTCTGTTATTCAAAGCTATTTCGGGACTTCAACGTGAGTGCATTCACACACTAAGCACTTTACAATGGCAAGATTTTCTGAAGTATTTATAATTCTACCCAGGGCCTTCCTAATTGTATATATTAAAAATAAATGTTTCTCTTAACTTGCAACACACTTTTGAGTACTGAATTAAAATCACATCCAATTCATGACTATTTACAAACTGCTCCAATTCACCTTTCTAATTTTTAACAGCTGCCATAATAGACTGTGTGTTATACCATGTTCCCAACCTCTATTATTTTCAGCTGTAGAGTTGGGCATTGTTAGCAATATTTTACTTTTTAATTCAACTACATGATTTGATTGAATTTCTTAGTGTGTACCCTTCATTTTACCTCTGAAAACAAAAGGTTTAAAAGGGATTTTAGGAAGGGATTAAAGTATTTAGTCTTTCAGACAGTGTTAAAGGTAATTTATCACCTGAACTCATGTGAAACTCAAAAACCTATAAATCTCTCACCCTGTCCCAAAGCACAGGAGTGAGAGGAGGCAAAATTAGAAAACACCCAAACTACAACAAAATATTTGATATCAAACTATGTGTGACATAATGTCAAATATCTCATCTACTATGTTATTCCCATCAGCAACTAACTTAACTAAACTGGCACTCAAATCCTAAGACTTTTCCACACAGAACCTGGCTCACCAGACAGTGTTAGGGCTACAAAACCCATTTTCTTCAAAATCCTATACACACTGCCATACTGTTGAAAGTATCTTGTCTTTTTTGGACAAATTATGAGATTTTTACTATGTAGATAGTAGAATTTATAATAAAAATTCATGTTGGGGTTTACTGGTTTGGCAATGTTTACCTTAAATGCCTGTTATCTTCAAGTTTTCTATTTCATTTGAAATTCCTTTTAGGAGTTATTGTGCAATTATTCTTGCAGGAACTATACTGCATCAGAGTTTGTTTGAATGTTAAAAAACACACCAAAATTAATTTTGTACATTCAGTAGTGAGTGTTCAGCACAGGTCTTTGCTTAACAACATTATTCATTATTTCCTCTCCTGCCAAGGAATTTGTCCTCTTTGTGCGTATTCAAGAGTAGTTAATGGAAGTAGAACTGGTGGAGAAATTCTGAAAAATAGGCTCCTTAGCTGGAATCAAAGCATTTATGAAAACTGGATTATGTTCTAATTTAAAATAGAAAATAGAACTCTCACAAGATGCAAGCAGAAAAAATACTTTCATCTTTTAATTTTCAATTCATTGTTTACTCCAAGTCACTGGTTTGTACAGTAGTTTAATAAAATAATTAAAATTTTAATATACAACAGTTTGATCTTTTCAAAGAAAATACATTTTGATTATTCTAACTTACAAAAATCTATGTTTTTCCTAGCAAAAATATTTAAAAGTGGTAGGGTTTGTTCATTGGAGGTGTAGGTGGGGCATGGAGAGGCACAAACTAAACACATTTCAGTGTCTTCAAGTTTTCGCAAAATTTTTCTTCTCTTCGTGCATTTAGCCTGTTCTGCAGACACCATGGTAAAGAAATTATATGTTAGGACAGAATCCAGCAGTGTCTTGGGAAGTGAGTGAAAGGAAAAGAAATGCAGTGAAAACGTCTCAGATTTCCAGGGTAATCAAGTGACACAACAAACCATTTTTGAAAGGAAAAGCTATAGTGAGGTTAATTGTGCAAGACTTAAGCATCGTACATCAGTGTAGCTTGGCTTTTATTGTTTGTAGGCAGAACTACCTTAGTTTCTGGTAAATATCCCTGCTCTAATCTCTGTCTAAATGCCCTCTGCCTGTCCCAAATAACAGAATGTTCAGTTCTGATAATTGTAGCTTCTACATCAACCTGATCCATAAGTGCCTTAGGACAAACTTGATTAAATACATCAAACTTTCTGAGTCATCCTGGACATGTTTAGAAATCAACAAAGGAAATGACAGTGCACAGACTTGGCTGTTGAATTTACATAATGGTACACATGGTTTGTGAAAAAGAAGCATTTATTTTAAAAAAGTTGTTGAAAGGTAAAAAAAAGTAAAGAACTGTAACATTCACATAAAATCAGTCAGAAAACAACTAAGAAGGCTTCCAGAGGAATTCTGAGACATCTGAATACCAATCTTCTCAGGAGGATTTTTGTTTCTGCTAAAGTTTCAGTCTTAAAGAGAAAGAGCACCGTGTAAACCAGACAAGACACCTTTGCAGACTATTTCAAAATGCTCCTGAAGACCTAATAACAGTCATGTCAGATGATAACAGCTCACATGAGCCAAGGTACACATCTGTTTAAATGCCAGCAGAATCACAGCTTTAAATTCTAAAAATGTAACTAAATATAATGAAAATTTAATTTATTTTGATTATAATTAACTTGACATTTCTTCCAGCATGAAAGGAATGCCAGTCCTGCAGTAAAGGCAGCAGTCTCAGTCACTTGGGGTTTATCATTAGACAGAATACAGACTTCCTATGAGATTTCTGATTAAGATTCATAAATCTTATTAAAAAGGCAGCTGCAACACTCGCTTCTTAAATTATATATATATACACACACACACCTTCTTTAAAACCTCATTTGTTTAATGTCTAAAAAAAGTCAGGTTGAAGTTAGGCAGATCATGTAGCAGGACACAACTTACTCTACAATTTAACACATCCCACCAAATCCTCAACTTTTGCTATCAACCCTCATTTAATGCTTAGATTATAGATTGACAAGAGATCCTAATTTGGTTTTGCTCATACAGTGTGCAAAAGGGTGGAACTGTAGTTCATCATAGGATCCTCTTTGTGCCAGGAAATGGCAAATCATGAAAGTAATAGTATGTGATTTACTATGGAGACCTCTCTCAAGTAATTTTCATCATAAAATTCATCTTCAGTAGCACAATGTTCTTTGGTTTCTGAACAGTAGGATATATTTTATATTTTATTCTAAATATACTTTATTTTGTGTTAGTTTAGTTATTTAACATTTGTATACATCCTTGAACAGCAAAACACTATGAAAACCCTAAGTATTATTCTTAGTCTTTTATCATGACACGTTATCATTCTATATTCTATCAAGACATTAAATTTATTCTTGGCTTTTTCAATATATTACCTGTGCTTGGTGAGATGTAACTAAATCCATGAGTGTAAATATTAATATTTTCTCAAAAAACTCAGATAAAAACACATCAGAAAAGGAAAGTATATGGGCACACCATTCACATACAGCTCTCAGACAAAGTCTATGAACTAAAGAGCAGTTTGGGGTAGTAAAGCTGTGTGACCTTTGGACAGTCTGCTGAGGAAGATGCTGAGAAAGCTGCTGAGATGACTGAAAGGGAGTGAAATAAAAGCGATGTGAATTAAGAAGTCTGAAAATACAGAAAAAAATAATGTATGTGTAGATATAGGGATAGTTAGCAGTGTGAGGACCCAGGGGGAAATTCTGACATTAAAAGGTTTAACAATCTTAAAAAAAAGAAAAAGCGGAGCAGAAGATGGCAACTCAGCGAGATCAAGGATCAGCTCAATCTAAGGAGAAAAGACTGTTGACCTCTCCTCACCTGAGCAGCCGGTGCTTGTTGGATATCTCATCACATTGGTGAGTATACTATGCTCAGTATGGTAATATTAATCCTTACCTACTAGCTCACTAGTCCTTGCTATCCACAGTGTGCTTACCAATAAACAAATACTCTGCATTCTTCAGCTGTGTACATTCTGTGCTTCATTTTCACATTACAAAGAGCAAAAGGAATTAGAGTTGTCAAACTGAATCAGAGAAAAAAGATTACAAATTTCATTTTCATTAAAAAAATAAAATGGTGGGGTGGAGCTCCTTAGAATTAGCGGAGGGGGGAGGGGGGGAAAAGTGAGTTATGGTTGCAGTACCATAAGTCTGTTATGTCCCAAAGGCATTTTCATACACAACATACTGCCAGGAGCCTTTATACCCACACCAAAGTGATTATTACAAAATATGCAATCTCCTGGATTTATTGTGCTCATTCCGTATAAAATCCATGCATAGAAACTTTCACCTACAAAAATTATGTTTGACATATAAATGGGTAAGATGAAATAGGGTTCTCATACTAGAAAAAACACACACCATTGCAACCAAAGTCAAAGGGTGGCCTGCATGGTACTGAATGGAAGTTTTCTAATCAGCTTCAGCAGTAATGTCTATATTACCTCTGACATGGCTAAATTCAAGCTTAAATTTATCAAGACAAGTGTTCTCCATCAGCAATATCCATCCTGTAAGCTGCCTTTGCCCCCAGGCTCAAGATGTTACAACACGCTGTAAAGGACCATCCCTTTAACGAGCCACTCCCAGCAGCACACTGCGAACTGCACTCCTTGACTAACTCCTTTGCCCTCTTAAGACTCTCCAAAAACATCCTCTTTGAGGAGGGTCCATCTCAGCATTATAATGTCTATGTTAAATTTGCATGTGTGAAGTTTGTACCAGCTATTGGTCTGATAATAAGTGATCGGAAGCTCTTCGTTAGAGAAGACATGAAGTCCATTTCTTTCTCTCTGTGTAGGCCAAGTGCAATAGTCTCTCTAACTTCCTGGTATAGGAAGGCACTGTGTGCACTCCAGCAACGAGGGTGTCTGTACTTTCATACACTTTACAGAAGACAAGAAAAGTGAGAATCATCTTCCTTCTGTGCAGCATCACCTGGGAAATCTGCAACACAGGCATATAATGTTTTAAACCCTGTTTTAGCTCACAAAAGGACATCCTCCACTCTCTAGTGTAAGACCCCAGACTCTGATCCATCCCTGAGCTCCTTGGAGGGGCTTTACTTTAAAAATATACAAGGCTACAAAAATTCACCCACCAAATTTTTTAAAAGGGCTTTCAGTTATTTTGATAATTTAGGAGAGGTTAACAAAGGAGAAGGTGCTCCAGGGGGTGTGAGGTGAGGCAGTGTTTCCGTATGCCAGTGACTGACAGCTGCTCCAGGGCTAACCCAGGCAGAATCAAGGGGTTAGACTGAGGCAGGAATCACCTCAGCTTCATGAAATTTGACCTGTCTCTTACACACAGACACTCAATTTGGTCATAGCCAATAATAAACAGAATAATCCAGTGCCTCACACCTAGATTCTGCCTATTTCACTCAGATTAGTGTGGAAAAATGTGTCACCACACCAAGAAACAGGCATAATCATCCAGCACGTCTTTCATCCCTGTACATTTATCTCTAAGATGACGCCAATTGCACCCAAGTTGGCTGTCAAAAGGTGTTTCCCCTTTAATTCACTGCCCACTGTGGGCATCTATTGAAACCTATCATGGTAGTCATGCTAACACCTTCAGGCTTACTGCCTCCCTTGCTTTTGGCCTCACCAGTTGAAAGTTTTCACTACAGCTAGAAGCCTGCAAACTGCACAACTTTTCCAGCAGGGTCTAAGATTCTGCATGGGGTGCTGTGATGTGAATGCTTAGCTGGCTAATTTCACAGATGTGAATTTCACACTATCACCTGAAGAGCAGAACCCTGACAGATGACTATCACATTTTGCTCTAAGATTACAAATTGTCCAGGGACTTCTATATATCCATCTGTCAACAGTGAGGTGTCTAGTCCTTCCCTATTTTTCAGCTGATGGATGAGGAAGTACAGTCTGAAACATCTGGATGGTTCAGCTTCAACACACTTTGTGGTCTGAAGTCATGGAAAGGAAGTCTGATATGGTCTCCCACCTACAACAGTTTGAAGCTCTTTTTGTGAACCAATTTATTCCAGTTATAACTCACAGGAAGCACTTAATAATCTGGTACTAAAAAATGTCTTCGTCACTTTGGTGCTTAGGCCTTTATCTAATCTATGCCACTTGAATAAACCCACAACAGGCACACAACTTTTCCAAAAGATAATGTTCTGAAATGAATTTGCTGAATATGAGGAGGAATAAGACAGTCTGCTACAAACGTCTTCATAATCTCCCAAAATTTTATATAACATATGGATTCAGAAACCTTGCATTCTTCCTCTCCTGATACACAAATGTTCACATCCCTTTACTCAGAGAGCTAAAAGGAGATGTTTCACCTAACCAAGACAAATGTTCACACACGTAAGTTATGTACATTGCAAGCAATACATGTTAAAACTGGTCACTCAGAAATACCCAATATTTACCAACTACCTGCATTTCAACACTGGTAGAGCTGTCACTTTCAAGCAGTTTTCATGTGCTAAAATATCTGGATCAACACAGTGAGATAAAATAACATTTAGGCTTAAAAGTCACATTGACCCAACCTCACCACCACTGTAAATGTTTATGTTCCTGGCATCTCATATACATGCAAACAAATTCAGAATAAAAGCACTGCAAAATGCCTTCTGTGGAGTTACTTTTATTAGTACAGATTTTCTGAAGAGAGTACAATGTACAAAAAATGTACTGGGGAAATATGCACTTGACTTACAGGTAAAACCTATCTCAATATGTCTAGGGTTAAAAATTAGTTCTCTAAAGAAGAAATACCATTAATAATGTATCTTATATGATCATCTTTGGCAGCATTAATTATGAGCCATAATATATAATTATAAAAATCAGTTGGCACTAATGTGCTCTATAAGAGCAAGAATGTTTCAGAATTAATCCAGAATTCAGTATTATCTTCTAAAAAATTTTGCTTTTTATCAATAATGAAACTAAGTTTTCAACTTGCAAGCATTTTGATCTATTGTGTAGGTCTTGGTTTACAAATATGTGAAGTGTGTTTTAGATCCACCATGTCTGGTCTGTAGTGAATTAATGAAATACAATCAGATTCATGACCAAACAGGATAACACTATATAACAAAGTAGAATTACTTTTGTACCTTTCATACCTTTAGAAAGGAAAAAAAAAATTGCAGTCACTTCTAAATATGAAGGAATCGCTAGTACCATTTCCTTCTGCTTGCAATAAACTATGAGGTGGTTACAAAACAATAAAAATAGTCCTGGTAGTCAAAGAAGGTAAGTTACTCAAGGATACCCTAATTATCAGAGTACTCTCTTGTCATTAGATATGGTAAAATGATTAAATTAAGACTATTATTCACTTTTTGGGGGTTTAACTCTGTGAATTTAAGATTTTAACCTAAAAAAACCCAACCAACCAACCAACCAACCAAAACAAACAAACAAAAAAAACCAGAAAAAAAAAAAACCCAAAACAAAACAAAAAACAAACAAAAAAAAAAACCAAAAAAAAAAAAAAAAAAAAAAAAAAAAAAAAACAAAAAAAAAAAAAAAAAAAAAAAAAACCAAAATTTTCTGTACTATTTTCTATACTATTTCACAAAGGTGTTTTCAAACCTTTTGCATTATTAATTTTTTTTCTGTAGATGACAGTGCTGTTCTAGAGAGCAATTTCTAGCAGCTACCTATGTGTTTTCCTGAGTAGAGATGAACTGATAAAGATGTTCAGGTTTTATAAATCAAAGAAAGGAAGACAGACAACTTTTAAGTTCATCTAGGGGGACACAATCATAACTGTCACTAACTTGAATGCTCAAAACCAACGGAAAATTGAACAGTATGTCCCTGAATTTTCAAACTAGTAAATCAGAAGTTTCTCTTTCACGTAGTATTGGAAAATATTTTTCTTCCTCAAATATATTAATATTCTAGATATTCTGACCAACTGTGATTTATTCTTTAGATATCAAGTGCTACAACCAAGTAGGTTGTAGCAGAGGAGGAAGCAGATAAATATTATGTATTACGTGCCTTCTGAAAATGATATCTGTTCATTAGCCCTATATGTGACAGCTGTCCTGTTTCAAGCAGTGTGCAGGGAAAAATAGATGCCTCAAATGACAGAAATGCCTGGAAATGTGAACAGCTGTCTTTTGCTGACACTGCTCAATTGTCTAGCATGGGGAAGCTGGGCAACACTGTCCTTCACAGAAGCAGAAATTTTTCCCTCCACATCTTTCCTCTGGCAGGGAAAGAGCAGTAGAGAAGTCTGGTCCCAGCCCTTCTAGGGAAGGAATATCCCAAACCCTGGCCCCATCCTTCACCTCAGGGACACACATTCAGTATTTCTTGTCTGGCAGTCTTGCTTAGAGTCATCCCCAAGAAGGCAGACCTTTTCCAGTGGGCTGATTTTTGACCTCTGTGAGTAAGAGACAGATAATGGGAATTTTGAAGCTGAGTGTTAGAAAGGGAAGTAGAATATCTAAACTCTATGAAAGATAAGTCCAAAACAAACTCGTAGGTAGTGGAAGAGAGGTATAACTATACTTAGAGAGGCTCTATCCATGTACATCATCCTAGGATAAGGTTCTTTGTATAGCCAATAAAGATGAACAGAGTAATATCCAAAGCTTTCTGTGGTTTTTTCAGATGCTGTCAAGTTTCCAGATTTATTTTTTTTAAGTGATGCAGTGCTTACCTTTTAATTAGTAGCAAAATGTATGGTTTCCATTCAATTGGGTTTTTAATCAGGTAAAACAGAAGTCAGGATCTTGTTAAGCAGAATGGTAAGACACAATGCACCTTCAAGTCCACAGACCCTACCTTCCAGTCCACAGGATAACCCTGAATCTTCTGAGGAAGCCAGACTTCTTAGGGTGAAACTGATGGAGTTTCAAAGATTCTCCAAAGATGGGTATTTCCTACCTGCCATCAGCCTACTCTGCAACTGGATATGCAACCTCTTCATTTGCAAGCCTGAAGGCGTTTTGACTGTGCCAGTACTTGGTAAGTCTTTAAGAAACCAGCTGGGACTCCAGAAACAGAATGCATTAATTCTTGACACATTTGCACATGCTGTGGTTCCAAATGTGAAAGAGTCAAAGGCTTCTGAGATTCCACCTCCCCTGACTCAAAGAGCCAGATAATGCTTTATTGTGTTATCAAAGAGCATATTACTGGAGAAGAAGAAGGGTTGTAAAATGAAACAAACTTGTTTGAAAACTATGCAGTGACACTTAGTTTGCCACTTCACATAAGAAAAATGAGAGGAACATGATGGGGAAAAAAGTCCCTTTCAGCAGGTAGGAGTTCTATCTCGACACAGATGGGAAATAAAAATAACTCAGCCCAAGATTTCTATTTCATTTGGCTCTGTGGGTAGTGATATGGAGGACTCCAGAGAGAAAAATAACAACTGACACTTTCTTTGACTTGCTTGTCTGTACAAGTTTTCAGGCATAGAATCAGCTGGCCTCCAAACTCACAGTATTAGATGAAGAAAAACAGAAAGACATTTATTATACTTGAACCAGCAGCAGTTTTCAAGACATCTTGCCAATAGCAAGAATGCTGGAAACAAAAGGTTATGAGGGGACACAGTCAGGCTAGCTGACCCAGACTAGTGAAAGGGATATTCCATATGACATAATGTCATGCTCAGCACTAGAACTGGGGGAGTGGAAGAAGAAGGGGAAGGGCGGATTGGCTTTCAAAAGTGCCCATCTCTCAGAGATTGGCTGGGTATCACTCTGCTTGTGGAAAGTGGTAAATATTTGCCTCTGCATCACTTGTTTGCTTTTTTTTTCCTCTCTTTTCTTCACTTCTTAAACTGTCTTTATCTCAGCTCGTGAGCTTCACGAGTTTTGCTCTTCCTTGTCTTTCCCCTGTCCAGCTGGGGTAGGTGTGGGTGGGGTAGATGAGCAAGATGCTCTGTGGGTGGTGGCCAGATTCAACCCACCACACATTACCTTCTAAAAAAAATTTTCCTTTCTTCAAGAATGCAATTTTGTCTTGGAAAATATATTCAAGCTCCTACAAAGACCACACAGAAGTATTTATTCCAATACTTTCATTCCTCTCTCGTTACACAGAAGAGAAACATATTAACACTAACAATGGGACACAATTTTTAATATGTAATTTTCTTTCACTTCCTTTTTAAAATAACTTCAGATTTATATAAGTTATTGTAAGATCAATTTCTTCCTATAAACAGGATTAAATAGCTGACTCCTATTTAAACCTTGGAAAACAAATGCTGGAGCCTCAAAAACACTACCTCAAGGAGAAAATTGCATCATGGTAATGAAGAAAATAGCACTACTTACTGCCTAGTGTTTCACAGTCCACAGCTTCATTAAATAATGCAGTAAATAAAAGTCCCATTTTTTTACAGGAAATTACTTGTCCTCTTAGTAGTTTTTTTTTAATTAGAAGTGAAGATGGCATAGGCAATTCATATGTATTCATATATTTACACAAATAATTTCCTACTGATCAAATGGCTCAAATAAAACTATATAAGAGCACATTTTCCTGTGTGTGATTTACTGCTTAGCCATCATTCATAGCCTAAATACCTACCAAGATCTAGAATCTCACTGGTGTTTGATAAACATAATGTTTGCATAATACTAAATGTAAAACTTTGTTTCAATTTGCTGCAAATTAAATAAGATTTGTAATAACTTAATAGTCTTGCTTTGCCCCAAGCTTTTCCTTCTTCTCTTTTCAAATTAGCAAAATTTCTGCCCAAAAGCTACCTGGTCTTTCATGTTCCATAACTTTGATCTGTAAGAATTTCCCAGACTATGAACTGTAATTTGAGATAAAGAGTACACTACAAAAATAATCTAGCAAAAAAAGTCCAACTACCCCAGACTAAACAGTTTCCCTATGTTTCAGCCAGTTATTCACATGCAGAAGACTGAATGTCTTCGATATTCAACACTGTTTAATTTACTTTACAAAAGCTCTCAAAACCAATTTACACTGATGATCCAGTTTTATAAATTCACTCTCAGTTTTATTCTGGATTCTCATAGAGAGATCAAAGGCTTTTCTGTAACACCTCCCCTTTTTCCCACACTCACCAAGATAAAGGCAAAAATAGCACACTGTTTATGGCCTGTAAAATCCATATTATCTCCCTTCTTATTGCCTGTATACCTCTTCACTTCTACCTGGCTCTGTCATTCATAGGGGAATCCTCTGTTAAAAACCCTGACATCACACAAGTTTCTTCATGCAAGAAAATAACCAGCAAGTCAAGATCACTGGGAATATGCAGATAATGAAATAAATTGTTTTTCCAAACTATGTTGTAATCAAGCCAGTACTGAATATTCATTTTTGCATTTATTGCAAAAAATAATATATCTGATTTTAAAATGTATGAGAGAACAATTCAGAATCAGGAAAGAAGGTAACAAGTTTTTGCTTTCTTCCAAAAAAAAAGTTGTGTAATTTTAGTGGGTTGTAAGAGACTGAAATGCTGTTAATGTCTTAAGCATTGTCAAAATCATATAAAGACTTTCTTACAAACAGCAAAGCATCCTATCTTCACCCACAGAAGCACAGCACCCTTTTCCCTCTCCAGTATGACTTCTGACTATGGAATTCGGACTATGATGGGTACTTAAGACAATTGTCCAGTTGTCTCAGGTCCAAGGAGAAGTAAACAAGTCTCAGTGGAGAAGAATGTATCCACAAAGAAAGCCAAATTCAGCGCTTGTGTGAAGAATCAGCCCTAGCAGGGCTCTGTGGTGGAGGAGGAGGAGAGTTTGGGGTATGTGATGGCAAAATGTCTGCACACAATGCAGGAGTAAACCCTGCCCTGGGAAGACCACATGCACACAGGCCATTCAAGTGAGAGGCAGCTGAGAAAGGTAATAAACCATCAAAGATCCCTAAAGCATCCCCCAGTCTCATTTCCCAGGCCTTCTACCACCAGAGGACTGTTCGTGATCCAAGTGAGGCAACAAATCCAGAGCCTGTCACAAGAGACTAAAAAGCTTTGCCCACAGCCCAAGGAAGGTGTCAGGCATCTCCTGAACGAATATTAATCCATTGAACTTTGCCCCTTTTGTGGTACCTTAACCACCAAGAGTAGAAAAAAAGAGGATCTATGGGATGGCACCAGATTCCACAGAGTGATGATACATTTTCTTTTTAATCTCACTCACTCTCATTCTTCCCTAACCCTCCTTCTTCCTGTTTCTGTCTTTCTCTCTCTGCCTCACATTTAGCGTTAAATAAAATCCATACTATTGACTTTGGTATATGGTCTTGTTTGCACCTTGATTCAGGCAGAAGCATTTCTAGTAATTTTAATAACCAGATGATAACATGATAACTCATTTTTCCCTTGCACTCTGCCCTGAAAAGTAGTGAGCACAATTTAAGTCTCTCCCTGCAACTCATATTTATGTAAAGAAATAAATAGGAGTTTCTTTCCCTGAGCTTCAAATGGGATTTATATCATTCTGAGTTTAGTTTTGGTGTTGTTTCTTTTTGTTTGTTTTCCTAATGTAAAATGAACAGTGGGTTACTTAAAACATAATTAGTATTGTTTTCAATTGTGCAATTCTACAACATAAAAAAAACCATGACAAAGTTTCAATAAGCTTTGTCTGTACTGGAAAGGCAGCAATGCTGCCTAGGAAATAAGCCAAATGTAAACAAACCCTTCATGGTAACTTGACAAGATTATGTCATCCATTTCAATACAGAAAGTAATACCATCTACTCCTCTGAAGATTCTTCATCTAAATGCATCTTATTTTGACAGTCATAATGTTTACTTACCACATTTTTCTAATGCTTATTACTTATATAACTCAGGGATAAGTACAGACAATGTCTACCTAAAAATGAGCCTTGCTTTTACGAGAATCTTGATTTTCCCCTTGATGACAATTTATTTATTTTAATAATCCTTAAAAATGCAGCACAGACCTCCTTTCTGCTTTGGCCATTTCCATGTCAGCAGCCCACTCTTACATATCACCATGCTCAGACACAGAAGCATTGGACTGACTGACTGAAGCCACTACACTGAAAAACATTGCTTCAAGACAACAGTGAGCCACAAAGTAGGTCCACATAAAAAGAAAATTCTTTAGAGTTGATATATATTCAGATTTTCATTGTTTGTGATGCTTGAGAAGACAAAAATAATATTTTTGCTACTAACAACATTTCTGAAAAAGACAGTAACAAGTAGTTCAACATCTGCCCACCCTATCACCCCCACCTCTTAAATCTATATCTAGTTTGCCATCAAATGGAACAGGTTTTTTTAAAGTCTGTCTTAAAAAGATTTAGTGCTTTGACAATCTAATTAAAAACTCAGTGTTCATAAAATCAGACAGAATTAGAGAACAGGAAAATGGAGCTTAGTAGCTTAAACTATTCTATCCTCATCTGACAAAATTCATTCACTTAGGCATAACTGATTTTCAGCCTGAAATTAAAAGGATTTTCAAATTCTCTTCACCTTGACTTGTAACCAAAGTTAATAGTAAAATTCTCATTGTCTTTAGTGGCTACAAGTCTAACCCCATGCAAATCAATGAAAATCTAGTTCCTTTCCAAAACAGAAGTGTTTATTTATGAGAATGGTACTGTAAATAAAATACCCAGTGTGAATCAAATAATTTCATTTTATGTATAATTCACTACTGCTGTGCTTGCTTAGGTATTTTTTATTGAATCCTTTACTTGGAGTTTAAAGACTGGGTCCCTCTTCCTAGTGAAATCAACAGGAATCTTGGCTGAGTTACTGTTTCAGTTACATCAATTCAAGTTTTAGCTAGTTGAAATGTATGTCCTAAGATCCTATTAAAATATAATTGCAAGGACTTGATATCTTGGCTTAAGGACAACAAAATCACAATGAAAAACAGGAATGCCTGGTTAATAGCATTAAACAGTAAAGAAAACAGTTACTGTAACCTTCCAAGCATAGGAATCATAGCATGTGAGTATACAACCATTTGGCAAAAAAAAACGTGCTTCACAAAATTCAGCTTTAGTCCATATAGACTATTCAGTACAATACAGTAACCATTTTGTTCCTTTCTAGATTAATTTAAGTCCTTTTATTATAAATGCATACTTTAAAAAATCAGTTCAGTTGAGATATGATCTGGTTGTTTCACATTCTAGTGAAGTACCAGTAAAGGTGGTATATAATAAATAGCCAGGCTTTATTTGCTTCTTGCTTCAGCCTTTTTTCCTTCCCTAATTTTTTTTTTTTTTACTCTTTCTTCACATTCTGTACCTTCCCAAAGTGCTTTGCTTTACTGCTCTGGCTACTTCACAGACAAAACTGACAAAACAGCTACTTCAGCGATTTATTTGACAACAAATTCTTATCTGTTCAGAATCCATAAGAAGCCAAACCCTAGTCCTGAACATCCTTGAAATGAGGGGAAATTTTTCTGCTGCATTCTTGCAGTATTACTGGAGTGGGGGGAAGTGTTTCCTTTATTTAACTAAATTATTATTAGCTTCACAAGTCTCATACTCTGAAATTTTTCAGTGCTCAGTCATACAATCTTATTTGCAATCTTATTGCTTAAAACATCCTGCATTACCTTGTCAGCATGAACAATACAGCCATTAAGGCTTTGTCTTAATTAAGAACTCTTCATCTCTCCCTTGATTCCTACCCACACAGTCCATTATCTGGAAAACACTGCGATAACACAGCGGGAAATTCAAACTCAGACATACCCATGTTGGCAGTGTGCAACCTAGTGTCTCACCTGGAAGTGGCTCTACACCAGTGTAGTGTCCTGCTCACCCTGCTCTTCCAGGCTGAGGGAAGTACACAGGTACCAAATATGTCTGCTGCAAGCCCCTTGGCTCACACTGTTCCACTCTGTTCTGCTCACTCTGCTTGGAACAGTGATTTACTGGTGTACTAGAATGCTAAAAAGTCAGCCTGTTTTGTGAAGCAAGCTTAAAGAAGAGTTGGATTAGCCTGTCGCTGAATGGTCTCAGTGTTCACTGAGACAAGAACTCTCCTCTAGAAGAGATTCAGGTTTATGTCTTTGATTTCATTTAGGCAGAGGAAGGACTTGAATTTCTCTCTTCCTTTTCAAGATTTACTCCCAGTTTATGAGTTCTTCTGTAACGGCTCACTGTCTATGCTTTTTTGTCACAGAAACTTTCACATCAAAACATGCAAACTTCTATGAGCAGTTTTTGTATAACAAGAGTTTCCTCGTGGCTTTCAGCATAGAGCCTCAGAACATTCATACAGGCTAGGTAAAACATGGTATGGCATAAATATCAACATAAAGCCCACCAACCTGCCACTGGAAGTGTGAAAATTTATCTTCCTTCTGAGCACTCAGCACTGGCAAGACCAACCCTCTGCGGAGACCATTGGAAAAGCCCTTGCTCAATTGTTGCTTATATCTTATACAACAGCTGTGGAGCAAAAGCAGGAAAATAGCAATCATACATTGTGATCAAAATGGTTTTCAAGCTGTAAGGTGTAAATGAAATGTACCAACACTTTCAAAGAATTAAACACAATTATTGGGTAAGAAAATGGTTTCTATGTCAAATACCTAAAAGTATAGTAATGGTACTAGTCTAGATTATAATAATGGAAATTAATTTTCAATAAAAATAATCTCATATACTTGTCCTTTACTAGTTTTAAACCAAGTTTTACATGAAGCATATATGTTTATTAATATACATTGACTATATATAGAAAATATTTGTATGTGTTTTAAGATTTAAGCTATGAAGTCCTTCACGTGATAAAAAATATTAAAACAAGTAAATACATTATTTAAGGGAGAGTGAATAAATTACTAAAATTCATTTCAATTAAGCATTTCTTTAATGCTTTTACCACATTTGTTTCAAGTCACACTTTTGATAAGTCAGCTGTCATTAATAGCCGAGGTTAGACTTCTAACTGTGCTGATGTATTTAAACACTTAATCATGAGGTGTCAATTAGCGGTAGGTATGGCACTGCACTGGAGGTGTGCAGGTTCAGAAACAGGCAGCAAACAAGACAAAGGAGACCTACTACAGAAATAGGCAGTAGCAGGCAGCTGCCTGTGGGAATGCTGAAAGCACAGTTGGGAGCACGGACATTGACAAGCCTGTTATAAAAGCAAAGAAAGTAAAGAACAAAAAGAATGTGCCAAACTTTCTCTCCTCCCTCTTCCCACCTACACACACTCAGTAGGGGACAAACAATAGTATCTTATTGTCAGCACCTGAAGTCAGACTGCAATGCAATTTTTCTTTCTGGAACCTGGAATACATTCCAGATAGCTCACTGACCAGATCAGTCTTAACATTAATTTCATGAAAAACTAATATCAGAACACGGGAAAGTACTTTTTTCCATGATCTTGGGCAGAATTATTCAAGTTCAAAATTTCCAAACTGAGGTGTACTATTTGAAAAATTATGCAACTCTGTTAGAACAGTAGCTCAGTGATATATATTCAGTTTCCTCCTCAAATACATTGATTGTTTTTATATTTTGCCCCAAATATAATAGAAAAATTATCAGCTGAGCGAAGGGATCAAAAACTAAAGAAAAGGGAAAGGATAGGAGTAGTAGTTAACACTTGGTTATATTATTTTCAGTTTTTCCTATCTCATTAGACAACAGTGTGAGAAAATATCACAGTTCTCCTGAGGTTAAATATGTGACAGAAATTGGAATTCAGCATCTTTCAGTTTCAGGGGCTGCTGGAGAATAGCTACATTATTTATAAAAAATACTGATTTGGATCTTTAACAGTTGTAATAACATTCTTGATTCACCTGTTATAGCAGAGGTTAAATAACTCTCAATATTAAAATTGATCTTATTATATCATTGGCTAACTCAGAGGATAATCACATTCTTATGATGTACTTCTGCAGCAGAAGACTACAACCTCATTTTTGCTGTGTTGTTTACATACCAAGTAACTCAATCATGGGTATTTATTTTAGAAAAACTGTTCATTAGACATAAAAGTAAAACATACTAAGACAGCTCTATGAATATACTTCAACATAAACAAATTAAACAGTATACAATGAATTTATCTCCTGACTTCTTTGGGAAATATGATGAGATTATTACAGAGACATATGGTTCTTTTAATGGGAGAAATGTCATATTAATTTTCTGGGCTAGACTCAGCCTCCTGTTCTTTGAGCCATATGCATGACTGTACCATCAAAATCCGTGCCCAGGGAGCAGTCAAAAGGAAAAAGTATTGCAGGTTATCAGTCTTCAGGTTACCCTAAATTTTACTGTATTTTAGTGATCAATTCTACCTAGTAATGTCCAAGTCTTAAAACTTAGATGCCTACACTATCTAAATATTAAATTCATGCCACAGACTCTCAGTGAGTGATTTACTAATTTCTCAAGTTCACTGCAACATCCTTGTGAATCAATGATACTCCAATACAGATTCAGGTATGTTCTCTAAATGATTTTATGACATCTGCAGAGCGCAAGAAACTGACTCCTGATGAAAATCAGTGGAAATTAGGTACATAGCACAGATTTTCAAAACTACTCATTGCCAGACTAACTCTGTTACACATTCACAGTCACAGAAATTCACCTTTGGCTACAATTTAATCAATGTTTAATGCTCTTTAACGTACATAGTTTTAATTTTTTTTTTTTTTTTATTTGGTAAGGATAAATGGTGCCTGGGAATTGAATTCAAAAGTTTGATGTAGATATAGCAATATATGAAATACAGGATTTACATTTTAATTATAAATACTCTGGGCTTTTAGAATAAACAAGTTTAAATCAGTTTTACTTATCTAGAGGGGGAAAAACAAGGATTTATTAATGCATGTTTTTACAGATAATTTAAAAGCCATAGGGCAGGAAAATGTAAAATTCAGTCAAATACAAACAAGACTAAACCTCAACAAAATACTATGAAAATTTCTAAAACTCTCTGCAGATAAGCATGTATTTTCACTAGACATATGTACTAAAGCAGAGTTAATAAAGAATTTCTTTGTACTTACCACTAGAGATATTTTGATTTAAAGCATATAAATTCAGAGCAGATTACCAGTTGTCACAAATCTTTACTAAAGCCCATAGAAAACTGAGATAACATTATAGTTTATGCATTAGTTTAGGCAGAACTAGTTTCAGGATTTAAATCTGAGTATTAAGCAAGCTTTCTGCTTGTATAATTCAACATTTCAGACAATCGTTAATACTAAGCATATTTCTAGATACAAGTGTCTCCAGCCTATGCACTTTGAAATGGTGTAAAGTCTGTTTTCAGGCTCTTTTGATTTGGGTGTCAAATCCTGGACTGCAAAAAAATGTGGACAGGGATATAACGTACATGTGCTAGATTTCCAGAGTACACGATTGTTGTGGTGACTATTCCTTAGCCATATGCTCCAACCTGTGTGTTTCCTTTCCATCCAACTATGACAGGTTGAAATTGAGCATTTTTAAGTTTCAGTTGATGGACTTCATCTTTATCAAACATATTTCTAACTCGTAGTTTAACTAATGCAGATATTAGTTAAATAATCATAATAAAATAGTTTCCATCTAAACAGTTTTCACAGAAGACTAATTTGGTTCTTTTCCCTCTCTGCAATAATACTATGCCACAGAAACAGTCAGACATGTTAAATCTGCTGCAGCATAATCAGTACATTTTGTAAACTCAAATACAGAAATTATACAATTCTTATATGTGAATTTTTTGAGCAATGTGAATTTTTTCTTCTTGATTCAAAACCAAACACTGTTCAATAAATTGGTTACTGCAATAAGACACCACTCACATATGTAATACTAACAAGAAAAAAATGTCAGGAATTTTGTGCATCAGCTATTTCTTCTTTTCCTTCTGGCTGATATATACATAAACATACTTTAAAAAAATAGGAAAAACAGTGATTGGGACCTAATGTTTAAGTAGAGCTTATGTGATGTATCCCAAACATTTCCAGCTGAACACTGTAAATGTAATATCAAGTTATTCTGCACGTTTGCTACATCCACTTGTCTAATATCATGTGTAGAAGAAACCAGAGCATTTTTAAATATAGGGGAGACTTTTTCAGGAATAATATTATGGTTCATGTTGCTGTTTTAAAGGTTTTTACTATTTCAATGGACAAAGTTGTTAACATTTCCTGACCTAGCAAACTTTCTTGACCTAGTAAACTCTACAGAAGCAGATTCCTATCTATAGTGAAAACAGCACTCATATCTTCTACCTAGAAAAGAGCACATAAGATAATATGTTGGAATACTGAGGGTGCTGTGAAAAATGAGCTTACTTCTGCAAGGAAGGATTAAGTTCTGTAGTAAAATTTCAGAACTTATCATAAAGAAAAATATTTTAAAAAAACTAATTTATTTTCTCTTAATCCTTTGGATTTTCAGTTCTAAGACTTGAGCGAATTAATACAAACAAGTGATGACTCATGTTTAATTGAAAAGCAGCTTATCCACCTAGCATATTTCATAGACACCTTTGACTCTGCTGACAGATCATCACATATTAACTTCCTAATATGAAATGAGAAAGATTTTCCTCCAAAGATACATGTCCTATAATTTACAGGAGAACACGAGTGGTTACAAACTATGAAAAATCTATATAAGGAGAAAATATTTTTGCGAAATATTTTGTTTAAAGCCAAGCTACTAATCAATTGCTTCCAGAGGAGATTGATAGGGAGTTATCTTGAAAGCTACTACTTGGCAAAAGCCTGCTGAGCTGCACTGCAAGAATCACACAGAGGTACTAACACTGCATGTACTTTAGAAAAGAAATACCTAACTTTGAGAGGATCCTGCGGTAAAAAGTCTCCTAGGAGGCTAAAAAGCTAAAACACAGTTAGAGCTGACTACAAAGAAAACAGTAATGTCTTTAAAGCTGCAGTCAGGAATGACTACTGTTTTATGACACCAGTTTATGGTTGTTCATTTCTTCATTTTCTATACACCTCTGAAACTCATTCTACATCACTTTTCACAATATGTAACTGAAATGAGAAGACCTCAGGGGTAAATGAGTCAAACAATCTACTCAGTCATTAGGATATTACAGTTGCATGCAAATACATCTGCACATAAACCTGCATGAAAAGATCCCAGTAAGAATATTATATCCCCATTTCTCTTGAGAAATAGTTTTGTATCCAAATATATATAACTAAGCAACTTATGAACAAGAATTTTCTTGTGATAGTACACCTACATTTCACCTTTTCCTTAGTATCATACCGTTAACTCTATTTGAACCACTGTGTTTATTCTAAAAGATTCTTCTTCCTTGTTGTCTCTACCCTTCAAATATTTATGGCTTATTTTTATTCTTCCCAGAACTATTTGGGAAGACTATACAATTTACCTTCATAGTATGCAAGGTCAGGAAATGTCAGCTGGTTCGTGATGTTCTGGAACTGCGCCAGTGTTATTTAGAAGTGGCTGAATTTCTAGGCAGAAAGTCTTGTTATTGATCTGCTTTTTAATAGTTTAATCAGTTACTCAGCACAGTATAAAAATATTTTCCTGACATTTCTAATTTTCCACATTTAAATACACTTTACTTGGGTTTGGGGGCTTGGGGGCTGGAATGTGTAGATATAACTCTTATTTGATATGCAATATTAATGGACTTTTTTTCCTGGTTTGTAATGAATGTCTCTCATGCATTTTAATAAACTTTTAATGGCTATAAAGGAATAGCTAAACTGCTTGCAGCAAAAACAACTTACATGGTACATCAAATGAGATTTGTGGTTTTTTTCACCTCTGCTTCCAGATTGCTACTACACCAAATGTTGTGAGTGATATGAGATTATCACTAGAAAAACCTTTCTACATGTGTTTTTCTAGGATAATTATCCAAATTCTTTTCACAGAATCATCAAGGTTGGAAGAGACCTTCAAGATCACCTAGCCCAACCATCAGCCTAGCACCACTATAATCATCTCTAAACAATGTCCGCAAGTGTCACATCCAGATGACTTTTGAACCCCTTCCAGAGGTGATGACTTCACGACCTTCCTGGGAAATTTATTCCAATGTCTGAGATTTTTTTTTCTAATATTTAATCTGAACTTCCCCTGGTGCAACTTAAGGCCATTTCATCTTGTCCTTTCACTTGAGACAGGGCAGAAGAGACCAAACCCCCCCTCACTATAACTTCTTTTCAGGTAGGTGTAGAGAGCAATGAGCTCTGAGCCTCCTCTTCTCCAGATTAAAAAACTCCATTTCCCTCAGCTGCTTCACACAGGACATGTTTTCTAGACCCTTCACCCGTTTCATTACCTTTCTTTGGCCACACTTCAGTACCTCAATGTCCATTTTGAAGTGAGAGACCCAAAACTGAACACAGGATTTGAGGTGCAGCCTCACCACTGCAGAGTACAGCAGAACAATCACTTTCCTAAATCCTGCTCTTCACATTATTTCTGATACAAGCCAGGATGCCCTTGGCCACTTGGGAGCACTGTGGCTCATGTTCAACTAGCACACCTGGCTTCTTTTCCCCTGGGCAGCTTTCCAGTCACTCTTCCCCAAGCCTTATATCACTGCATAGGGGTTGTTGTGACCCAAGGGCAGGACCTGATGCTTGGCTTTGTTGAACCTTATGCAGTTTCCCTCAGCCTATTAATTCAGTCTGTCCAGGTCTCTCTGTAGAGCCTTCATACACTCCAGCAGATCAACACTCCCGCTCAACTTGGTGTTGTCTGCAAACTTGCAGTGCACTCAATCTCCTCATACAAATCACCAATAAAGATGTTAAACAGGGCTGGCCCCAATACTGAGCCTTGTAAAACCCCACTAGTGACCCGTTGCCAACTGGATTTATTTCCATTTACCATCACTCTCTGGGTCTGGCCATGCAGACAGTTTTTCACCCAGAGAGCACTGCACTCCTCCAAGCCATGAACCATCAGCTTCTCCATGAGAATGCTTTAGGAGATGGTGTCTGATGCTCTACTGAAGTATAGACAGACAAGATATAGAGCCTTTTCTTCCATCTACTGAGTGGATCTCTTAGCCATAGAAGGAAAGCAGGACCTGCCTTTCATAAACCTATATTGGCTGAGCCTGATCCCCTGGTTGTCATGCACACACCATGTGTAACTTTAATAGAACTTATCCTTCAAGAGTAAATCAGCCTTATAGCTGAAATACTCCAAATATGCATGGAAACAGGACAGTGACAAATCTGGAGACCACTGAGTGAGAAAAGCAAAATGAGCATCACAGTAGCCACTCACTCCTCAACTAACCTAACAACAGAAAGGAAGCACACATGAGACAAATTTGAGAAGTATCAAATCCATCTCATGGAAAAACTCTGGAAAACTTAGAAGATATAAGGGAATATTAAATATTATAAAATATTAAAGGAATATTAAATATTAAAGATATAAAGGAAGTAAACAGTGTCACAATTTCAAAAGGGAAATGCACAAGCTACTTACATATGATATTTTATTTGTTAGAACACTTACTAAATTGAGATTTCAACCTTACTTCTTCCTCTCAGGATATCTTAACTACAATGTCAATTGACTGAAACATCTAGGTAAGCAGCGCCTGCTTTTCAGTTTCTTCCTCAGGTCTTAAGGGTCTAAGTGTAAAGTTCTTACTTCAGTTAATCTATGCAGAAGTCCTGAGTTCTCCCACCCCATTGGAAAGTGAGCAACATGAGGGCTCAAATTTTCACTCCTCCTGTAGATCAGTGATACATCAGTGAATAAATTTCAAGACTGAAGACTCATTTACTCCCGTGGAAAGCAATATCACTTGTGGGTAACTTGAAAACTTTAATCTTTTTTTTCTGGCACAGAACCACATCTGGTGTTCTGCATTGGAAATTAATTACACAGAAGGAACCAGTGCCTTTACATCCCCTCCATTGTCCAGCCTCCCTGTTTGTTTCCTGTGATATCGCTATCATTACTCAAACTGTATATTGATGTGCATATGAGTCTCTTCAGTTCTGTTTTCTCTGATTGCTTTATGTTTTTGCTCTTTGACACATTAAGTCCAAAAACATGGAGCTAGTGTTCCAAAATAACATTTCTTCTGTTTAAACTTCCTTAATTAACAGAAAAAAAGATGACTTTTTTGAATGCTCCCAGCCCCTCTGATCTCTGAAGACCAGCTGGAATGCAAGGGGGTTTGTTTTCTACTAAATTTCTATTTTCTTATTGTTACAGTGATTTTCTTTGTGCAGTGCTTTTGAGTATCCCTAATAAGAGAATCACTCCAACTTGGCAACCTAAGAAAGCACTTGAGCTGTCCTCAAGTTATTGAAGAGAGCAATCTTTAGAGAAAGAGAAGGTTTTTATGGCAAGGTGGGAAGAGTGTTGTTGAGAAGACCCTGATCCCCAAGGGAACCTGAACTGTGTGGGAAACTGCACCACTGGAACATTGCTGGGGGAGTGCTGCTTAACCTTCGCTGCCTTCTACTCCCAAGTCATGACTGAAAGGATGTGATTTGAATATAGATCAGGATGTCAAATAAACCACCCTCAGTCAGGAACAGAGCCCTTAATATTTGGGGTTTTTTCAAGTGGAAGACAGTACAGTTTGGATGGGACGATATTGGGGTTTCTTTTAGATAAATTCATATCTAAAGGGCATAGATATAAATCCCCTTAGGGGAAGGTTTTTAATATTAATAAGGGATGTGAAAATCTCTTTGTGTTTAACTCTCGTCCAGTAGTCACCCTTTTCAACTCTAACATGAATCTAAAATACCTTTGCAATCTTTTTATTGCTGTAACTACAAAGTGTACTGAGCTGTGAGGCAATGTACATAGTCTAAGAGCTCTGTAACAACCAGTATAGAGCACAGTATAAACAATACAAAACACAATATAAATTATATATATATCAAATGCATAAACAGTACAAAGAACAGTACCAGAAGAAGAAAGCAAATGAACAGTTATTTGTAAATCTGATGAAATATTGGAAAACAACATATATGAAATATGTAACAGCAGAAACCATTTCCACTTGGATTAGAACCAGTTAAAGTCTTATTGTGGGTGTATGCTTCTGTGAATGAACAGCTGATGTGCTCTGCACAGGTGAATATTTACAACACAAGGTTTGCACTCCCTGCCCATTTGTCTACAAGGGCTTGATCTGTATAATGAGGAACATAGCTTTTGAGACCAATTTTCCAAAGATGCCCAGGCTGGATTCTTGCAGAGTGCAAAGCACGGAAAGAGTTCTTTACAGAAATCTTTGCGGAAAAGCACAGAACTGAGTTATAGTGGCACAACCTTGCTCCTGAAGCCTACAGCTACTTAGGAAACAGTAGAGGCAAGCAGTTTCTTTTGAAGAGAAGAGAATGCTATTGAAACAAGTTTGGAAATGTTTGTCAGAAAAAAAAAAATCCAGCAGAAAGAAAAGCTGTTTGATTTTTAAAAGAAAGGTTTGAAACAGTCAGCATGTGCATGAGGCACAGAGCAAATTCAAAACTCCCAGCCCTCTGGGTGTGAGAGTTGTACAGTTCACTGTGCTGAACAGATGCAACGCTGTTTCTCTCTTCTCAGTGACTGGTCTCTCAGCAGCTCTTTGGTTATGGGTCCAAAGTGGTTTTGGTTACAAGACAAAGAGGGTTGCATTCTCTGAGGATCCAAAAGAGGAACTAAAAAGAATGGTAGTGCTGACCTGGGAAAAATAGTACGGCATAGGTACTTTGTATGGCCTAATAGAAATCAAACCTGTGGCCTGTAAATGAAGTGGCTTTTAATACAAGCCAATTGTTGCAAGCAGGCAGGTAAAATGTTTTATTCCCTTCAGGTAAGAAGTTATAATTGGTGGTTTATACAAGCCAAATGCTTAGCTGGTAATGTGCAGGAGTGCTCTGATAGAGGCCTTGTGAAGCTTCCTACTGCTTTTACTATTTTTTCTTGGGAGTGATATATCTATTTAGAGGAGTTCTTTTTGTGAAGGAGTAGGAGACAGGAGGAGTGGAAAACCACATCAGGGCTCATACGTTAACTTGAAAGCCATCCTGGTAAACTAAATCCTTGAAACACTGGCAGAGGAAACTGGAAATGAGGCTCCTCCCAGTAGCAGGTATGTTTGAGTGGGGTTTCATGGGTCCTGTCAGAGGCATGACAGCAACCCACGAAAAGGTTGGCACAGGGAGCTGGCAGACCAGAAGTCAACAGTGGCCATGGAGGACCTGTCAGAGTGTAGACCATGGGCAAAAAGAACAGAGCAGGGAAAAGAGTGAAGGAAAGAGCAGTCATTGGCCTTTACTTTGGCCACATCACACTGCATCAAATACCTAGATTAAAAAACTGAGATGATCAAATGCCAGAAACATCCTGTCAGACAGCAGGTTGGCTCTCACTCACCTCCGGTAATGGCATCTGATCCCTCCCACCTGTTTACTATGAACTAAAGCCAAATGGCAAAGTAACCAACGCCACAGTCAGACTTATAATCTGTTCAGGGACTCGGAAGGTATTACTGTGCCTTACCTAAGCATTAATCAAGTCAGATACTACATATCTTTTGTATATCTGGTACCAAAGCTAATAGAAAGACAATAGAAGCCAAAAGAAATATAATCTAAAGCAATAGCATTTAAGTTTAAATACATTACAATGTTAGTACCTTAAACACATTTGCTGATGACTAGAGCTAGGTTTCAGTCTGATGCTGGACATTGAACACTTTCTCTTGCCTCATCAGCACAAGGCTGGATACTTTACTTACAAGTCCCTCATATGTTGTTTAGAAATACAGGTAGCCTAGGACAATTCAGAAAAAAGCCTCATACTTTTTCTTCTACCCATCTCTGGTTTGATTTTCTGTAACCATAGTTACTAATTTGTAGGCACTAATATTATTCAAAAAAAGATAAATAAATTGTGAAGTCCAGCAGTTCTAATCTGACAAATTCTTTTAAAGTCAGTTATTTGTGCACTTTCATGTGCTTTTATCACTATGATCAGATACAAGTGGATTTTTTTTTATTACTTGAAAGCTGTTGCTGACAGGTATTTATTGCTGCAATCATCCACTCTTAACATTTGGATGGTAAAAATTGACCCTAGCCTGTCAGGCATTAAGCAGCAATAATTATGTCTGAAGTTGTGAAAGTGAAGTGTGACAGCCATTTCATACCTAGTGCTTTAACAGGTTTTATAACCTTCTGAATTACTTTTATTCTTTACTTGCCATGCACAAGTCAAAAATATGAGTGTTTTTAGGGAGAAGTGTGAAATTTGTATATGACCAAAAAGTGAATTTTTATTACACTGTCTTTGTGTTATTATGCATCAAATGGAAGTTGACAATTCACAAAAAGATTGTGTTTTTTCATCTGTAAATACACCTGTAACCAGGATTTTTTAACTAGATACAGTGACAAAGAAAAATAAGCCCTTGCTACCACTGTTAAGCAAAAATTAACATACTTTGTATGAAATAAAAGGTGGAAATATTTTTGTGAATTGCAAGAATCTAATAACCACATTATCTTGATCACAAGAGCAATATAAATAATGTGATAAAAAGCACCAGTTTACAATGCCTTTTAGAGCTGGCTTATTTATTAAACTGTAAAATCCCTTTGGATCTGCTTGTAACTTGCCAATGCTTGCTCATGTTCTACTTGAACCACTCCTGTGGTACTTTTTTTTTCCTTTTTTTTTTTCTTTCTGGGCACTAGAAAGGAGGAGGGTGATAGTGCCTCAGTCATTCATTTGTTGCCTTGACTTGGGCCTGACAATGAAACACTTCTGCAGGTAAAATTTCTGGCAGATACCTCCCAATACTGGCATCAAGATCTCCACCTGCAGCAACTCTACAGGCCAGGCAATTATTAACAGCTGTTATACAGCATGTAGATATATGATTAAATTCCCTTTCTCAAGTTAAATGCTTAAAAACTTATCAGTATAGAAGAATGAAAATAACTCAAGTGTTAACAATGTGCTGCAAATCATTATGCAAAATCCACACACTTTCAGCTTGTTTAGTTTTAAATTATTTCCAACTAATACAGTTTATTTAGAATGACTGACTCATACTGGGAGTTTTGCTAAGCATTTAAAATTCACTTCATTTTTAATGGATGAAATTATTTTCATAACTTGACATGTCCTGTAAAGTTCTGTATTGACCTAGTCATATATCTAGATCTTGTTTACATTTCAAAAGTTAAATGGCACAGGAATATTATACACATCTGAAGCCAAATTTGCATTCCTTGTTTATGCAGATGGCACTTCAACGTATAACTGAAAGTCATTTTAGGGACTACTTCTGTTAGCAGAAAAAGATTCAGTGTTTCAGCAATGAAGAACTGATGTCTGAAAACCACCTGGTCAACAATCTAGGCATGATATCCGTAATTTAGTACTCAAGAACAGCAAAGAGAGAAGGTAAGCTCTTTTCCTCACTTTTCTGTAGAGGAAAATCCTTCAAACTGGAAATTCCTCCATTTTAGTAGAGAATCTGCCCCTCTGATTTAGGTAGGTGTAATCCTTGCAGAGTCACATTTGACAGGAAATAAAATTGTCACATTACTGATTTAGTCTAGCCACCAATACCAGATACTGTCCTCTGAAGACTATGTACAAAGCAGGAAAATTGGAGTACATTTATCTTTTCATCTACTCATATATTTTCTCAGTTATTCAAAAGACTATTCACTGGAGGTCAAAGTCTAGATACTACTTAGATGTCATTTAACTATGACGGCAGGTTCCAAATCAACCTTAAATATTCCATTTAAGAAATCCAAAGACTAAAGTTGATGTTTGAGAACCTACATTAGATATTTTTAATAGCAAAAATAAGAAGAAATATTTTTACAAAATCTTCATGGCAATGATTTTGATTTTTAAACAGACATGGAAAAAAGAAAAATAGCACAGAACAGTTTGACTTTTAAAAGGTTGCAGTATCTTTTTAAACAACATTATGATAAGAGGTACGAATAGGCAGAGAAGTAGCAGATTGGAACAAGGAATAAGTGCGAAGAACTGAGCCAATAAGATTAGGTTAAATTAATTATTTTATGAAATCTTAATTAGAAAAGTTGAGAGAAGTTCAAAATGTTCAAGACTAATTGCAGTAATCATGGACACATGACAAAGTGCTTCAAGCTGTAGTTAGCCTGTTGTATATATATTTATTACCTATTGCCTCATCTTTTTAAAGACTGTGTAGCCACTCCGAATATTGAGTGATACTCCCCAGAATATTGTATTGTTTGGTTTCATAAAACTGATTTACTTTTAAACCTACCATAAGTGAGTTCCTAAGGCAGGAGTTACTTTTTCCTTCAGAGCTTATGTGGTAGTTTTTCTGTAGGCCTTCCCTAGAAACCGGGATACAAAACCAAAGAAGTATTCCATTTCATTCCCTTACGTAATCAGGTGTATAAAGACAGGAGGGAGTTTCCTGTCTGTCCCTTTTTGCTCTCCTTCTCTCTCGCTTGTCGGGTGGACACGGAGCCAGCAGTTCTCGGTGTTTAGGCCTTGGCTTATCTCTCTGAGCTCAGGCCTGGCTGAGAGCTGTTGCCTCTGCCGACAGAGGAGGGAAGGCACTCACTTCTCCTAAGGGAAGTTGGTGAGATCTTTCCTGTGTTATTGTTCTATTTAATTAATTCCTGGGATTTGATTGAGTGGGATTGTTTTGTTTTTACCCTTTTTAGTCCCTTTTCCCCTTCCCCTTTTCCCTTTTGGGGGGTATTTGGGATTGTTGTATTATATGTACATGGTATTTAGCTGTATATATATATCTATAAATATATATATATATATATTCCTTTCCTAATTTTTCCTTTTACTAGTTTTTTTTTTTTCCTTTTGTTGGGAGTGGGGTGGGGAGAGCTAGCTGACACATAGCTGTGTTTGGCGGGGAGCTTAGCAAACCCGACACAGCTTAACACAGTAGATACCTGACTCATTACTACACTGCTAGCTGATACAGCAATACCAAAAATATCAAAAAGACCTTTTTTGTCTGTGCTGTCAAAGCTGCTCCATTTTGTGCAAAATACTTCAGTATTCATTAAACCAAAGCCCAGAACCTACATCTCTCAGGTTAATTTGATATCTAGCGGGCTATAGCATCACTCATGATCATTCTCTTTGGACCATAAAAATCAGTATGATGATGAATAGAAATCTAGGTGATTTATTTCTAGAACACTCATATAAAATTGCTTTGAGACTTTTTTTTAAACAATTATAAGACAGTTTGGCTAACTGAACAAAAAAATAATTCTATTTTGGGTAAATTCATTAGCTATATATAGGAATGTTAGTTAAATTTCTGGGTTTATTGAGTTCTGAAAGAAAGTTAGATCAGTAGATCACATAAATATCTTACTAGATTTATAACTATAAGAATTATTTTCTTTAAATACTTGTCTTTTTAATTTCAGGAAATGTTTTTCGTTTAGCTGGAACACAGCAAACTGCTGTGCAAGGAAACAGTATGCTGGTATTTGAAGAAGCAACTACTTACTTTCTATTTTCATTTAACACCAAAATTTAAAAATCCTTTTTTTACATTGGAAACTGATTCACATAGCTGCCAATTACCTAGAAAACCTCCTTCTCCAGTAAAGCACTCATCAGCACACTTCATAAAGCTGCAATTTCTGTCTAATATAATTCTATACTTGCAGGATCATTTCCCTTCTTTAAAAATCATTTTTTAGCAAATTATTAACATCAGGGGGCATTCTGTGAAAACCAGACTGGAAGCATCTGGACCATATGTGTGCATTAACACTGTTTTCCATAAAAGAGTACAAGACAGACACAGAGGTTAGTAAATTGCAAGAGAAACAGAAAATCAGAATAAATTCCAAAGGTTTCCTCACAGAAAGAAGCATATTTTTTTTCTTGAGAGAGACTACTAACACTCATATCTGGCATTCTGCATTTTAATACCATTCAGGAACCAGCATCTGTTGTAACAACTGTCTTGGTCATTTCACACTGAAAGAAAAAGGTATTTATAACGGTTTTCAAGTATACTACTAATCATCCTGAAAAAATACCATGTCCTAAATAAGTAAATAAATTAGTTTTAGACAGGCTTTCAATTAAGTAGCTCAGGCATTCTGCCTGACCAACATCGCTATCCAATATTCGAGTCTGAGATGTTTCTGTAAGTTTTGCCTCAGGTGATTTGGGGATAAATCAATTAGAAATAAATTTCCTCCAGTGAAGGAGAAGTTAAGTATACGTAAATCAGGAGAGTTCAGCTTCTCTATGGTACTTCCATCTCCCCCAGCTCAGACTTGGTAAAGTCCTCAGTTTGGGGCAGGTGACAAAGATTTAGTAATCCAGTAGAATGATTAAGCAAGGCAGGAGCCCATCAATAGTTTATTATCTAGCATTTTCACCTACATACCATTGTGATTTTTCTGTCCCTCAAAGAAAACAACCTCTAAAAGCAAACTGATTCTTCATCAATGTTCATCAAAGCAAGTACCAGCAACACAACAGGATCCAGAGTACTCCTCTACCTTTGACCCATTCCAGTTTATTTTTTTACCTGTTTCCAACAACTTCTGCTTTTCATCATCACTTCTACCAACAACTGAGAATTTGCTAGAGTTCCCAGCTATCTACAAAAGAAACAAGCACACAGAGGGGTTTTTTTGGGTTAAAAGCCATCTTTAAATACTTTTACTTTCCTGAGGACCAGGTCTGTTCTAAATGGGGGGAATGTGTGTATGGAAATTGATTAATTTTTACATATTGCCTTGACACCAAATTCCAAGAACAACAATACAAAAAGTTCCTACAAATAGTGCAGGTCTATCTTGGAGGAAAAACAAATCTAGATTTCTCTTTCCTGACTCCATGGAGATGGGAGGAGAATATTTGCAAAACACCTGTGAACTTGGGAGAAAGCTACATATGGACACATATTCACGCACTTTATTGTGGACATGAATCTAAGTACACAACACAACCTTCTGGGGAGCCAGATATACTCATCAGAGTTTATCAGACCTGAGGATAAGCAATGCCTACTCCAGGAAAGGCTTGAGCCAATTTATGCTCTTGGTGGGCACCCTAGCAGGCATATTCATGTTAAACTAAATCTTTTTTACTAGTCATAATGTTCTTTGTCTTCACTCTAATGATTCTCTGAAAGCAGTGTACGGACCCACACACCAGGTTCAAAATCCTCTACTTAACACAGGTGGCAAACTGCTTCTCACCAATAAATCCTCCATCCTAAATCAATGGTCTGAACATTTTCAGACTCCCTTCAGTGCCAACCGTGTAGTCCAAGCAATCCAGCACATCACACAACAACTGGTGAAAAACGAATTGGATATAGCCCCTACCAGGGAAGAAACTCTTAAGACCATACAGCAGGTGAAAACTGGCAAGGCAGCTGGAGTTGATGATTATCATTATTCCACCCCAAGTCTGGAAGCATGGAGGCCAAGCACTCCATGCTAAATTTACGAGCTCATTGTACGTTGCTGGGACCAAGGTGAACTACCACCAGATCTCTGTGATGCAGTCATCATCACCACGTACAAGAAGGAGAAAAATCAGACTGCTCAAACTACCAAGGTATTACTTTGCTCTCCATTTCTGGTAAAATCCTTGCAAGAATACTCTTGAACAGATTAGTGCCCGCTATAGCAAAAGAACTTCTACCCGAAAGTCAATGTGGTTTCAGAGCCAAGAGGAGTACGGCAGACATGGTACATGTTCTTAGACAAGTGTAGGGAACAGAACAAAGGACTTCATGTAACTTTTGTTGACCTCACCAAAGCTTTTGACACTGTGAGCAGAAAAAGCCTGTGGCAGATCTTTGAACAATTAGGATTGCCCCCAAGTTCCTCAAAATTATCACCTTGCTACATGAGGATCAGTGCAGTCAAATCAAATGCTCTCTCTGTACCCTTTCCAATAACCAGTGGTGTGAAACAAGGTTGTGTTCTCGCACCAACTCTATTCACAATCTTCTTCAGCATGATGCTCCAAAGGGCCACATCAGATCTCGATGAAGATAACGGCATCTACATCCGATATCGTACCGATGGAAGCCTCTTCAACCTAAGGAGGCTGAAGGCCCACACTAAGACTCTAAACCACCTTGTCCATGAGCTGCTTTTTGCTGACGATGCTGCCCTCATTGCCCACACAGAAACAGCTCTGCAGTGCTTAACATCCTGCTGTGCAGAGGCTGCTGAGATTTTTGGGCTGGAAGTCAGCCTGAAGAAGACAGAAGTTCTCTACCAATCTGCACCTCAGGAAGTCTTAAATCACCCCCACATCAACATAGGTGAATCAGAGCTTAAGTCAGTCCAGCAGTTCACTCATCTGGGAAGCATCATTTCCTCAGATGGTAAGATTGACAAAGAATTGACAACAGGTTAGCAAAGGCATACGGAGCTTTCAGAAAACTCTATAAAAATGTTTGATGCAATAAACACCTGAAGAAAAGTACAAAGATCAGTGTCTACAGAGCCATCGTACTGTCTACTCTTCTCTATGGGTCTGAATCTTGGGTCATCTACCGCCACCACCTGCAACTCCTCGAACGCTTCCACCAGCGCTGCCTCCATACAATCCTAAACATCCACTGGTCTGATTACGTGACTAATGTGTCCGTTCTGGAACAGGCAGAGGTCACCAGTATCGAGGTCATGCTGCTGAGAACGCAGCTGCGCTGGGCAGGGCACATCTCCAGGATGGAGGATCACTGCCTCCCTAGGATTGTGCTCTGTGGTGAACTCACCACTGGCTGCTGCAAGAGAGGAGCCCTGAAGAGGAGATACAAGGACTGCCTGAAACAACACCTCAGCCTTGGCCATATTGACCACCATCAGTGGTCCACTCTGGCCTCCCATTGGGAGATGTGGAGACACACAATCTATAATGCTGCTGTCTCCTTTGAAACCGCACACAGAATCAGCCTGGAGGAGAAAAGACAATGCAGGAAGAACCATTCCTCGACAGTGCGACCTATGGAGACTTTCTGCTGTGCCTTTTGCAAATGGACTTGCCTTTCCTGTATCAGCCATTTTAGCCACCAGCGTGTTTGTAGCAAGAATGGGTAGAGCCTTTCCAAAATCTTCAGTCTCAAATTCTCACCATTAATGATTCTCACCACTTTCATCTTACTTGATATTGTGAGGTTCCTCAGATTTTTCACTGTGACATTCCTGTGCACAGTACTTGTTATATGGAGGTTTTATATTTTACCCTACTATTTCACAAAAGCCACCTTGGAATTTTAATGCCAACCAGTGGGTTTGCTTTTGATACAACATATATTCACCCTTGAGTTTTGAGTCAATTTTTCTCTACAAAATGAGTGGTAGTGCATGTGAAAATGAAAGTAGTAAATATAATATTGTTTAAACAAACTCATGAATTCTACTAACAGATAAGAAAAAGTGAAACTGAAATACTGAAGTAAAGACAAAACCAAGAGGATGATACGAACCGAAAGAAATTAAGTTACTCTAATAGAAAAGGGGGTGGAGACTGGGGAAAGATCCTCACCTTACCATACAGAATTTGAATTATTTGAAAAGTTTTTCTGTTTTCAAAAGACGCATATAACTCAAATGGATGCATGGGGTCTAAATTATCAGCATCTATATGCACAATACAGGAAAAGACTGAATAAGTGAATTGTAAAAATGTAATGTTTGCATTAAGGGCTGTGCAAACTGCTACAGGATGAGAAATTTGCTCCATTCTAATCAGTGTGGATTTCACTGTTGTAGTAAAAATGAGCAAGATAAAAGGAAAGACAATGTTGTAGCCTATGATAATCATAGAAATATAAAGGTTATGAATAAATAATAGAGGGGAAAATGAGAAATGAAATACAGAAGAAAGGACTTAATGGTGAAATGAAAAATGTGTCTCAAAAGGAAGGAGTGAATCTTTGTAAAAGAAAATGTAGCCATCTTGAGCATGTATATTATTTACAGCAGTTTAGACCTCCTGACTCATTTTGTCTTAAGGTTCCAGGGCAGAAGTGCATGAGGCAAACTTCCCCTCTAGGTTCTGAACAGCACACAGTGAGCACATGCAGCATGCTGAACCTCCTACCATGACATCCAAGAGAACAGACAGCTTGTGAATTCTAATTCTTGAAGTAACAAGTTTATAAGATAAGTGAAACAGTAGAACAGCAACAAAAAAATGTAAAAAATCATAAATTAAAGAAATTAAATTATTAATGTAGATGTGACGGAAGAGTACTAGATCCAACAGAAATCTCCTTTGTACAAAAGTCCTTTGTCCTTATCCCAGCAGACTGGAGAAAATGCAGGCAAACAGATTACGGAAACCAGAAATTTCATTTCTGGAGTCACTGGGCCATTCAAAAGTGATTCAGTTTGCAATGTGGAAGACCACTTCACTGTGTGAGGCAATGATCTCAACTTTTCCTTTTTACACTGAGAAGGCAGAACCTGAGATTCGTGGCTGGCAAGAAGCATTTACTTTCAAACATCCCCCTCCCGCCCATAATCACACCCAAAAATACACTAAAACCACAAGAAATCATCCACTAGAATTACACTTTCACACGGAAGGGAAGTGGAGCTTATCTTCCCACAAGCTGAATTTTATTAATGCTTGCAACATTATACAAGGCATTGAAATTCTGCAATCAAGATCAGTAAGATCAATATTGTTGGGTTGGGGGCTTTTACTGCCAACTTAATATTTCTTTTTCCATACCTGTGCTATTCTTCATCTGTTTTTTAAAGCATAACATCAGTAGAAATTTTCATTTCACTCTTGCTTCCGGAAGATTGTTATCGCAGGTAGTTTGTTTTATGAAACAATTTCTGTTACAAAAGTATGTAACGATTTTCAGCCTTTTGTATTGAAAATCATGTTATGTTGTATTTTACTGATGTTAGAAGACATTTGTGATCAATCTATATAGGATTATGTACTCCTGTCTTCTGGATGCCTTTGTAAACAGTACCGCCTTAATTTTCTCATGAGCCACAATTGATTTCTCAGTATCTCAGGTGGAGGGTTTTTTTAGCACTATTCATGGAATTAATTTTCAGGAATCTACCTAGCACTAAGTGTGCCAAACAAGCATGGAAGGAAATTCCCATTGTAGGAGAACTCCAGATTCTTCTATCACTATATTTTCCTCATGTCAAAACTACGTGACAATTTATAGTATTATTTACAATCTCATTTCCATAATGTTCAGAGTGGATTTTTATCATTCTGTAACATATTAGCTCTGTTTTACAGCAGCCTATTGAATACAAATGTAGACATCAATTTTATTTTCATGACCACTGGTATTTTCCTCAAAAACTACTGTACATAGTTTACATTCCTTAAATGCTTTGAACTCTGTGCAAATTTCTGTTCATTTTCCCTTCCAAGTTTATTAATGACACACCTCAGCTAAACTTACTTTAAATTGTTTCTTATTTTATGTAGACATCTCTTCCATTCAAACTACTACCTGTATTAATACATAGATGCTTCTAAGTCCTGCTTTAGCTCAGCTGCAATGTTCTCTCGTTCTTTCCCTAGACTACAGCTAATTTCAAATTAAAAATGCTTTTTTATGAGTCTCCATTTCCAACCTCATTAGAGAATCTTCAGTAAGAAAATGATAGTGAGAAGGAAACTGAAATGTAGAATGGTATAATGTGACCATGAGAAATTAAGAGAAGCAGCAGCATAAAAAAGATGGAAAATTGTCAAAACTCTTCATAGTTCTAAAGATCTCTGTGTAAAAAGTACCTAGCACAGATATTTGTAAAGAAGAAAGGAGGCAGCTGGCTTAACAAAAAATATCTGTTGTGTGGCAAGCAAAATCACAAATCTTAAGAGTGAAATGTGGTGTCAGAAATTTAAAAAAAAAAAAAAATCCAGTATTCATTGTAATAGAACAGAAAGTTGAAAACATCCTTTAATGCTTTCAAAGCATAGTAATACTGCATTGCAGATTAATTTCATATCAATAATGAAGTCTGAGTTGCCAAAGAAACAAGCATATGTTGTATAGAGAGTATAGGGCAGAGAAAACTCACTTTCTGAATAAACTAGGAATTTGCCATGACTTTACAACATTAAAAAATATGATACCAAACATGCTCTACATACTCATGAAATAGTATCTCTAGGACTACCCCAAGATAAGACATGAGTAAATCTGAAAATTCATCCCAGAAAGTGTTTATGAAGAAGTAATATCTGCTCTATATAGTCTTTAGACTTCAAAAGTAGCAAGAAAATTAACTAAACCTCATATTTGCAAAGAAGCTTTTCCAGGCTATTAATTAGACATTAGCTCCAATAAAGAACTTGACAACATCAATGAGTATTGCATTCTGCTTCCTTTCCCTTGCTGAAGGAAATGAATATGTAATACAGAAATGGAAGGATACCTAGCACTAACAATGTTAATTGTTGCATCAGACTGTTTGGCATCTTAGGGTTTCAGAATAATTTACCAACATTAATTTAGCCATGCAACACATTTCTGAAGTAAGTGTTAGTGGTATTCACTTTAATGAATGGGAGACTCATGGAAGGCAGCTGACATTCCCAAAACTCAGCAGTTAGACAGCATAATTAGGAAAAGGGAACACAGCTCTCTGTCTAAACAGGGATCACTAAAATCACTAATCATAATCACTAATAATAATAACCTTGTTATGCTAAATGAAATAAAATCATTCAGTAAGTTAATATAGCCACAAGAAAGAGATTCAGATCAAAAATACCAAGTGAGCAAAGTATTTATGAAACCTCTTTTGACTGCAGTCAGTTCAAGACTATATTACAACATGAATTTAAGTAAACCCAAATTGTAAAATACTTATCAATAGTTACTGAGATTCTCGCATGTGTAAAAAGGCAAATATGATGGAGCATCAGGACAACTAAGCAACTCTATTATGACACCGACAATACCATCTATCAAGCAGATTAATTCAGTCATTGCTCTTTCTCCTTTCCTCACTTGCATGCTATTTGCCCATCCACTTGATCTCCACTATCAGCCTGGGCCAGTGCCTGATAAGTCAGGCAGTAAAACTGATTCAGCTTTATTTTTTAGGAAAACATAAAACTTCATATGATCCAGACATAAGAGAATAAGGATGGGAGTTGAAATGGTTTCATTTTGGTTTGGACCAGCTCTTTTGCCCCGTCACCATTCAAGCTTGACAGTACTCTTTCCTGGATAACACATGTGCAGAAATGAGAAACAGTATCAGACAGAACATCAAGTATCTCACAGTGGGCTCTCACCCGTCCCCCACTTCCCATGCCAGAAGCACATTGGTTTTTGGTTACATTCACTGAGGAAAACTAGAACCACAATCAACTCCATTTGGGCAATTCTAGCAGCACAAAGAGCTCTGGATTGGCCACATCTTCATCCTTGGGCAAACACCCTGAAAGGTATCCATGCCACTTTGAGGTGGTTAATAGCGACATCTCCAGCCATGTGTGGAATATATAAGCTGTGCAAGTGTATGACTGGATACAGCTATGCTGCTCTGATTCACTTGCCTACATTAATTCTGAAGCCAATTAAGAGAAGATACTGATGACTGTTCAACTTATACCTTGCTGTGAGAATTGGGTTCTTTACGTGTAGATCAAATCTCTGAACCCCTCTAAGAGAATCAAACTGAGTTCAGCTAAACACAGGTATGAACAGTAAGGAAGTAAGAAATTCTTTTGTAATGTACATCACTTCAGTCATCACTGAGCATTTTAAAATCCCTTTTTTCTGCTTAGAAAGTACCTTGAGGCTAGAGAATCACAGGATGAATTCACATGTGGGAGAAGAACTGAGAGAAACGTTGCAGGCAGAAACAAGACTTTAACTGCATAAGATCTGTACAAGGACCCTGAAGTTAAAAAGCAGACAACCACATCCTGAAACATCTATCCATTACCTACAAATTGGATCCTAAAGAGTGCTTAAGTGAACTCTGGAGCCAAGCCAGTGTTAAAAAGTTTCCGAGATGGGACTACATCTATTTGTTAGCACAACCATAAACATGATCCACTAAGTTATACTGCAGAACATGATGATCACCAAATCAGATCATTTTGGCTCCTTCATAAAGTTAATACAAAATAATACTGCTACCTATGCACACTACTCGACAATAAATACAGCATAGTTTAGAAACAGTACTTCTGAAACACATGATCTGAGACTGTAAATCATACAGGTAAATTGTGCCTGAGTTATTTTCATATTACTTCAAATAGTTAAAGCAGTCATACATCAGTGGAGTTACTGGCAATAATGTTCAGAAATTTTCACTCAAAAGCAGTGAGTGAAAAAAGTGGAGCTTTCAGATGCACTTTTTGTTATGAATATAACATCCTCTATAGGTAAATAACCTCTAAAATGGAGGTTTGGGGAGGGGAAAAAGGATAAAGGTCATGAAGAATAGTATGAAAAACTGTAATTGTACACAAAATGTATAAGAAGGTTGTTAGGATAGCTACATGCACTGTACCTCCAAGAGTTGAATAGAGTCAACAGCATATTGAGGAAGAGGACAAATCATTTTTTATACAATATGGCCATAGAAATATGTCACAAAGCAGACAGACATAGTCAAACTTACTGCTGGGACATACGGGAAATGCCTTTACTTCTATTTACACCAGCTGTGGTCTGTAGCAATTTCCTACAAGGTAAAGGTCCTTGAAAATGTACATAAAGTAAATAGTAGAAAAACTGTCTTCAGCCTTTGGTGGTATATTCAGAAACCTCCTTCTAAAGGTGCTGCAACTGATTAGAACCTTCAGAAAGAAATCCAGCAATCCACCAGCTCCTCCTTCAACGAGTTAACCCCTTTGCCTTGCTTCAAATATTGCCATAATTATTTTAGACATATAGTCAAGTGTAGACAGATGCATACCCAGCTCTAATTTCATTTATTTCACTATCTCATGCATGTGTATAATCTGTAATTTAAATCAATAATTTAATAAACAGATTGTCTGTTGAGTCACAGGTGCTCTTGCTGCAGTTCATTACGCTGACTCATGTTCCAGAGTGCCAGTGAGGACTAAAAGAATAAGGTACTGCAAAGTATGTAATAAATGTCTAATGACTCCAGCTCTTCAAGGAGCAAAGGAAAAAAAAATAAAAATAAAAAAAAAATTTACAGTGTCAAAACTTAAGTTTAGCACTATTAGTAAGCAGTGGACTGGAAGTCCAAGCTGGAGTCCTGTCATATTTGATATTAGTTGAAAAAGACTCAAGAACAAGAAATACAATACTGCAAGACCAAAACTACAAGAACAATCCGGAAAACCTCAAAAAAATGGAGATGTTGCCCTGAAACTCTAAACGTACCTCTACATTGCTAGTCAGTAACAGGTTTGGCAACATAGAAATGTCATATACAAACTTCAGATGTATCAGAATGGCCTTCATATACATGTATCACATTAAAGTTTAACATGAAACCTAATGACTTCTTTAAGATAACTGCTTTAACAAATATAAAGGAAATGAACCTTATACTCAGGCTAAACAGTGTATTTAAATTTCCTGTAATGAATAAAATCAGACAAAAGAACCATAGAAAGAAGCCCAGAAGATCATAGATCTAAAAAAATATAATTACGTCCAGGTCCATTTTTTAACTAGTAGCTGACAATCACTGATTGAGGATACCAGAAAAATTACTATCTTCCATCATATATGAATAACAGCGTCTGTGAAAGTAACTAGGGAGAGTTCAAAATAAATTGCATTTAAAATTTTTTTAAAAATGAATATTCCTTCGGGGCATCAGTTATGCCTTGGGGCCACAACACACACAATTTTTTCATTGCTCTTTTACAGAAGTGCATGTGGTATAGGTTCCAGGATATATATTTTTCTGGCAAAAGGCAGATAAGTTTTGCCTACAACATAGCATTTAATCTCTAGGGAATAAGAAGCTTTCCAGAGTCCCGGATGCTTTTGTCCAGCTGGTGTTGTAGGTAAATATCCTATGGAGGCTAGAAAGATACTCATCTGAAAATTATTTGGATTACTATCTATGAGTTCCAAAATCATTAAAACAGAAAACTGGCCAATTAAGCTGCTCAGAAGAGAAAGGAGTGTCCACCATACAGAGACCAACACTTTATTTAACATTTCTATGCACTTCTGAGTCTCTTTCTCTGAAAACAGTTGCTCAGATTAAGTTTTGCATCAATAGGCAAGGCTCAGATCTCACAAACTGAGGTCCTGCAGTGAGAATCTCACAAGGAAAAATGGCAGAAGTTAGATGTTGTTGAAAATGTGCAAACTACTGGCAGTAGCAAGCCTGAAGGAATTACATGAACCTTTAGCCTAGCAGAGTAAAGGGATGGAATCCCAGAAGGGAGCCTACTCCCACCTTTTCACAAGACCAGCCAACAGAGCATGTCCCAGCGCTCTGCTGCTCTCCTGACAGGTGAAGTTTGGCAGTTGGGGAGCAGGAAAGGTGACATGAAGCAGATTTTGCTAGAAGGTTACCCCTTCAGCTCAGACCAAATTCACAGACTACAAGTTCCCAGGCTAAGCCCTTTCCTGCCCATTGGACACAAAATATTGCTGGTTTTTTTTCCTCCAGTGTTCCTTTCCTCTCTAAATGTGCTTGGGTTTGTATTTTTGTCAGTAGGATTCTTCTAAGTGGAAAAACACTCTCAGAGCCCAGTCTTAGGAGGAGTTTGAATTGGTGGTGGGTAACAGATTAAAACAAAACAAAATAAACAAACCAAACACCAAAAAAAACCCAAACAAAAACAGAAACAAACAAACAAAAAGCAGAAACCAACCAAAAAAAACAATCAAACAAACAAAAGAATACACCAACAAAACCCACAAATATAAGTAACATATCTCCACAGAAAAAATACTGAGGTTCTTGTATACTTAAATCGAAAGTGCTGCATTTCAGCAACACGTTTGTGACAAACAAATCTCCACATATTTAGATAGTGTTACATAATTATAAATAAAGGTATTAGCTGGTCCTTGAGGATACATCATTAGTCCATTCTTTTTGCATATTTAAATTGTACACAACCATCCAGCTAAGTTATTAGACTCAAGTGCATCATAAAATATAGTTCGTGCAGTTTAATTAAAATACAGCAAACACAAGAAATCATTCTTTGCACAGATCCTAAAGAAACACTGGAATAAAATACTCTTCTGCCACTATACAAATGTTTCTTAACTGTTCAACAGCTGCAGCACTTCAGTGAGAGCTACTGTGATTTTGAAATCTAACATTTTTCTAGCCCCTGGACTCAGAAGTGCCTTCAGGTAATCTGGAGAGGCAATGGGGGACATACAGCCTCTATCTTGAAGACTGTTAATTTGCCCACACAGAGGAGCTATATTGTACACTAATCTGTGTGAAATACACAGTGTACTAGATACTTTGTGAGGATTCCCTACTGCAAACAATCCTAAATTAATCTAAGCAAGATTACATATTCCATTACAGAAAAACATGGAAAGAGCATACCTAAACACTTCAGCAGCATACAGCACAGACACAGCCTGCAGCTATCTCAAACAAAGCTGGCACATCCACATGACAATGCAAAGAGCTATTAACCAGCTCATCATAAAAGAGGTATAGCTACATCAACTTCATTGCAACGCAGCTGTGACATAGTGGTACCACTTCAATTTCCAAAGTTAGCATGGGCAGTTCTATGCGGACACATGCCCTAAAATTGTCTATGAAAGGAGTCAGCATAAAGAGAGCACTTAGAAAAAATTACATAGATGAATATACAGATTACTTTTTACATTTGCAGGAATTCCCCTTTGTAGTTAGGTCCTGTTATTTCACAGGGCATGTTTAAATCCTGACTTAAACAGCCATGAAATTGAGCGCAGGAATCTGAACAGTTTGTATCACCAACAAAGACTAATGTCATACAAACAAAGAACTGAGAGATTCTAGCACCTCTTATGCTTTGGAGGATTTGAGGGTTGTTTCCTCTCCTCTCCTCAAAATCAGTAACCCACAATAACAGTCTAGCATCTTTTAAGCATAGGTCCCTTTGCTTTCTAAATCTAGTTCAGGTCATTAGGAGTCATAATCCCAAGTGAAGACAGTAAATTGGCAATTTTTTTTCTCATAATTCTACATTCGCTTCCACTTTATTGTTTGTGCACAACTCTGTGACAGGAGACAGATTTTAGAAGCTGTCCACATGGTGGGAAGAACATAAATTACAAAGTACTTAATGCAACACATATGGACACAATAGTGAGGGAATCCTCACAGCGACATAGCCAAAAGAAATCTGTTAAACAATAGCATCAAGGAAGATCTTTAAAAGCTCAGTGGGAACTTGAGAAGAAACAAAGACTAAATTCAAGGATTTGCATTTCATTTGAGAAACTCTGCTGATTCATTCTTTTTTACATGAAAAATATGACAAGTAAAATGTCTCAGGTCATTTATCAACAAGATAAATGAAGAAAGTATGTGAGTTATACATCTCTTCAGAGTTAATACCTTTCTACAGCCTGATTGGTTGTAGTTTATTTATATGCTCTGGAAAGGAAAACTGACTAGTTCCTTTAGATGTACGATGAATACTCTTTTAAAAAGATTTATGCAGTCTTCCCAAGGATAGTCATAGTAAATCAGGGACTCACATGTTGAGTTATGCTCAGAATATGGAATTCTTGCACTACCGTGTTAAATATAAAATCACCGCGGAATGCAGAGATACCAAGGAACCTATTATTCTGAAGGGCACTGATTTTTCCAAGATCTCCAATTCTACAGTTCTGGTCCAGAAGAGAACCAAAGTTACCTGACTGTCTCATGAACAGTGGTTAACCCATAGTGTTAACCCACAAAACATATCTCATGAAGTTTCAGATTCTGAAACAGGTTAAGAAAAACAGTAACATTGAGAATTTCCTCTATTTCCTCCCCTCCCCCCCACCCCCATCCAGTCTGATGGAGATGATTTTAGTTTAAATAGCCCACCTAAAGCTAGTAGCAGTAATACCTGTCCCAAATGTTCCACCTTTAATTTAAAGGAAAAAAAATATACTTAACTCAGCACTCCCCTCATTTTCTTCATGTTAAAAATACAAAAAATTGTTTACAATTTTCATCAAGAATCCAAACTACCCTTGATGCTATACAGCATTTCCCATTTAAGATAGAGTACACTTAAGTAAAGGAGAGAAAAGCATAGAGCAGTGCAGGCTAGAGCAGAAGGTGAGAGTGGAAAAAAGAAGACAGGGAAACAAGTGTCAAACATTCTATTATTTTTGTAGACTTTCAGCCAGCAGAAAACTACCATGTGGCCCTTTGCTAACTATCCCCCCTCCCTCCCAGTGGGATTGAGGAGATAATAAGGAGGAAAATAAAGTAAAATTTGTGGATTGATATAAGAACAGTTTAAAATTGAAGCAAAGTAAAATACAACAATAGTAATAAAAATAATTTTAATAAAAAGGCAGAGAGATCAAATCCAAGAAGAAAAAGTGATGCACAATACAATTCCTCACCACCTGCTTACAGATGTCTAGTCCATTTCCTTGCTGCAATTAGCCTCATTCCAGGGAAATCCCCCAGTTTATAAACTAGCCATGACATTTTATGTTATGGACTATACCTTTGGCCAGTTCGAGTAAGTTGTCCTGGCTATGATCTCTCCCAGCTTCTTGCTCACCTCCTCACTGGCAGAACATGAAACTCTGAAAAGTCCTTAACTTTGGGCAAGCAGTACTAAGCAACAACTAAAGCATCAGTGTGTTATCAACGTTATTCTCATACTCAATCCAAAACAAAATACTGTACTAGATACTAAGAAGAAACTGAGCTCTAGCCCAGCCAAAAGGAGATAGAGGTTACTGGGGCTTTGTCAATATCAGTTCATGGAGACAACCAAGTTCACAGTTGAGCACTTAGCTTGTATAGCAAACCAAGAAAAGTTATTAATAGAATGTGCCACAAAGGTAGTTGTTTCGTTCACAGAATTCCAGTCCGTCTGTCTAAATAAAACTCATTTTGTGCATCAATAAACTGCAGTTCAGCATTTCAAGGCCAGCTCCCATAGAGTGCTTAATATCATCTGTGCAACCTCAGAAAAAATAGTAAGATGTTTCTGTATCAGGAGCTAGTGGAAAAAATCTTGATATCATGAGCACAAGGTGGCTCTATTTAATTCATCCTATATTAATCCAAGATTCTATAAATAAAGTGACATCAATGAGACACATCCAATTTCTGCTTATAACTGAAACAAGCTTGAATGTTTTGCTGCTCTGGTCAACAAATTATAATACCAATATTGCCTATAACACTTTCTATTTCGTGTTACAACCTCTGAGAACCAAATCCCATCATAGCGAACACCAACAACACAAGAACCTTGAGATTGCAACTAATGAGGTCTGAGCCCAAACAGAAATTATTGGAAGTTCATTCTATTTGACTTTAGAAGTGATTAATTAATTATAAATTATTTCAATATTAAAGTAGAATATTATTTGTCCAGGAAAGTTGTGACTGCCCCATCCCGAGAAGTGTTCAAAGCCAGATTAGATGGAGCTCTGAGAAACCTTGCCTAGTGAAGGGTGTCCCTGTCCACAGCAGGGGCTTGGAACTAGATAATCTGTCAAGCTACCTCCAAGCCAAAACATTCTATGATTCTCTCTGTTCCTAGAAATTTAATAACACATCTGTAAGACTAATTGCACAAATAGTAGCCAAGAGATCTTGAAAAGAAAAAGCATAATCCAGAAGATGACACTGCATTACATGTTATAAAAGTAACATTAACATTCAATACCAGACACCTAACATGCTCTTTTACTTATTCTCTGATAAAATAAACAGATAATAGAAAGCACAGGCATATAGTACTGGAAGACAAATACACCAAAGGCAAATATGAGTGGAGCAAGATTTAATATAGAAATCCAGAGGTTTTAATCAAGAAAAGTCTTCCTAGAGGAGAATTTCCTTTCTCATGGTGAAATATTTCAATAGGATTGAAGTTTTTCCGATGACCCTGGTTACCACAAGGCTATTCAGGCTTGTCACTTGAGGGAAAATGTTATTATCTTTGGGGACTGGAGTAATTACAATCCATTTGCTGTGTTGATTGGCCAGCGACCTCTTCTTCAACTTCTGAATTTGCAATATAGAGAAAGCTCCAAATGAAATGAGTGAAGGCCCATAATCTGATATTTGAATAAATGCAGTCACAACACTTCTGAAAACTTCATTTAATATCCATTTGAATTTTTATAAGCCCTACTATTTCCCTCTTTCTCTTTCATGTACTGTGACCCTTTAGGAGGCAAAGCTTCAGTGTCACCTGAAAGAGTGAAGAATATTATCAAGAGTAGTTACTTAGAACTACTCATATGAGGACTGAGAACTGAACAATTTCAAAGTTGAACTGTTTGTCTGATTTTGGTCTCACACCATTCTGCACCATTGTACCACATTTCATTTCAGTTTCACCACTGTACCATATTGTACCATTCATTGGTTTATGTGGAGTGACTGTTGTTTGACAGTTAGCTTCATAAAATAGTAACAAGTACCACCATTTCATTGATAATATATATTAAAAACAAAGACGCAAATCATTCCAAAATAAACTCTTGGAAGCTACAAATGCTTATGCTTGATTTATTACTTAACTATGTCAGGAAGAATGAACTTTCTCACTAATGGTTGCTGTGTTGTATATTCATGTCTGAACCCTTTTCAGAAGGAAATCTTCATTTGAGCTCACAATTTCCATGTCAGATTACATTCAACTGCAAATTGCCCCAGATAAGTTACATAAACCACTGAAACAGACATTAAAGCAAACTTCTGTCCTTAACTCTGGCAATGCTGCTGAGTTTGACTGTAATTACTGCTACATCAGCACTTAATTTACAATCCCCTAATGCCCTGTGTCTATTTCTATCAACGAATTATGGATTACCAACCCAGTTGGTCACTGTCAAATACATATTTCCTGTCTAGTTCTCAGACTAACAGCCTGCAAATAACTGACTGGAATTCTGTCATGACAATACAACACCCATAGGAATAAGAGGAAAATGAGCACAATAGGAAACCCTAAAGTGCATGGTATGCATAGATGATCTCATCAGTTTTTTCTTCTTATGTAACAAAGTATATTTCAATCAAGACTAGAGAATCCAGAAGGTGAGTAATGTTTAGCCTACCCTTTCAGAGGAGATAAATATAGGACACAGTGTTGTTGAGGTGCAGGTACTTAAAGCAGAAAAATCATCTTTGCGGAATTGTGATTAGCTGATGAAGTTCAGTGACGGAATCATAGGAACAAAAACACCTTGATGTCATGCCAGTAACTATTGCTGATAATAAATTTCCTTAAAAAAAAAAAAAGTCTTTATTTAAAGTTGTTTAAGAGTTGAACTTTTTCTGTTAGACATTAATTTATATTTCTTACTGTATTTTGGTCAATGCTTCACACGGATTTAGTTATCAAAGAAATTTAGTTTGTTTTTTCTCTCAAATTTTGGAGTTACAAAAGTCCACAGAAGTTTGCATGTGAAGAGATAATTTTGGACAGCATTAAAACTGCAAATTGTACACCTGTATTCTCTTGGACTCACAAGCAGAATTATTAAAGAGGATTCTAAGAGAAATCATACAGAAGTAGGGGATTATGAGGAGATTGATATGATACATTTCTGTTGTCTTTTATATAATGTTTATGTAATGAGAAATTACAAAATTGCAGGTAAATATGCAGCTGAGAATACAGTGTACCCAGAATCATAAAATAATCTTCAGTTCAGGATGTATCAAAAGAAAATTGGCCTGGAGATCCAGGGAGGTGATTCTACCCCTTTACTCTGCCCTTCAGAGACCCCACCTGGACTACCGCATCCAGGTCTGGAGTTCTTAGCCAAGAAAAATGTAGGCCTGTGGGTCCAGAGAAGTGCCATGGTCAGAGGGCTGGAGCACCTCTCCTATGAAGACAGAACTAGGGTTGCTCAGCCTGGAGAAGAACAGGATCCAGGGAGAACTTAGAGCAGCCTTATAGTACCTAAAAGGGACTTATAAAGCAGAGGGAGAGTGACTTTACACAAACAGATGATAGGACAAGGGGCAATAGTTTTAAACTAGAAGAGGAGATATTTACATCAGATGTTAGGGAGAAATTCTTTACTCAGCAGATAGTGAGGCACAGGCACAGACTACGCAGGGAAATCATGGATACCCCATCCCTGGAAGTGTTCAAGGAAAGTTTGGATGGGGCTTTCAGCACTCTGATCTGAGCATGACATCCCTGCCCATGGCAGGAGGGTTGGAACTAGGTGACCTTTAAGGTCACTTGTAAAGCCCCAGACCTTGTTTGATAGACTTTCTTAAAGAGATCTAGGAATTTTTTTTATACCCTAGGGCAGCTGCATGTTCTTGGGAGTTTAAACAACACTTTTACTGGCAAACTTTAGAACATAAGGAAACTTGGCAAAGTTTAAAGACAACATTTAATCAAAATAAATCATTTCACAAAACATTGACTTAGCAACCTCTAACCCACCCAACTTCAACTTACCAAATTTTGAGAAGAGAAAAATGGGAAAAAAAACTGGAAAAAGGAATGGCAAACAGATAGAGAAGAAAGCTACAGTTACCACTTTGTTTCCAGCCCTTTGTTTCCTGCTCTAGATCCAAGACAATAGGGACATGACAAGTGCATGCCTTGCTTTTAGCTGCTCTGGTCTCTTCTAGCCTCGCCCAGGTGGATCTTCTGTTCTGGAACTGGGTTAGGGGCTCCAGGACTGGGATGAGGAGCATTGTTTCCAGTGCGCCAGTGACTGACATTCACTCTAGGGCTGTCTAGAAGCTCTAGGGGTCTGGAAGGTGTGAGCAGTGCACCATCCCACCTTGGCAGAACTTGCCCTACACACCCACACTCAAATTGTTTTGAACCAATAATTGTTTTATCCAATCTCTCATATCCCTTCCAACCCAAGCATTCCATGATTCTAAGTACTTAAACTACTGAACCCAGAAATTGGATAAATACACAAGGGGAAGTATCACTGTTGCTCCCTTTCCCAAAGCATTTGCTGCAATCAATTCCAGACTAGATGAACATCAGACCTGACCCAAGACCACCCTTCTTATGTATAGGTATTCCAGATAGTGTCACTGATTACAAAAGTCCATCAAAGACATACTGAGAATTAACCAACATGCAGACAACACAGAAAAAAAAAGTTCAGTGTATCTGAACTGCTGCCATTTTCTTGCTATCAAAATTTCCATGTTGATTTATATTCTGCCTTACAGATCTGTTTGTCCAGGTCCATTTTATCATGCTATTGCAGTAGCATTTCATAAATAATCAACAGGCTGGACTACAGAGCTGCTAAAATCAATGCAATTGTAACCTTTCTTATTAGGGGTAAAAACATTTGCAATGCATAATAAAATCTGAAAATAATTTTTTAATTAAAACACACTTTTCTAGCATCTTCACATATTCATAAACATGTCTTCAGAGCCCATTTACTAAGTTCTCTTAGCTGCACAGCATTTTTTCCCACCTCTACTTCTTGCTTCTGAATTAGTGCTACAAGTTCTGGTAACAAATTTTTTTCTGAAAAGGAAATTGCCTGGAAATAAAAAACTTCCCCAAAACCTAGGAACCTAGAAAATGGACACAAGCTTCTTGGACATGGCTGAATATGCATAAAGATCCATCAGCTGCAGTTTAATGAGAATTTTTTCTTAATTTGAAACTTTTTCCCCGTTGTTTCCTTGTTTGCATCTGGACAAGTAATTCCTGAAGATAGGTGGACCTACCTGAGAAGAACAGTTTGTTAAGATCTAGTATCAGCAAATGGCGTAAGAGAGTTGTGCCATCTCTTGACAGAACTGACAAAGCATGGGGTGCTTGAGAGATAAGAGATTGTGGCTGTTCTGAGTGCTGGTGTGATGTTGTAAGATGATTGTTTACCACATGGATCATCATCTTTGGCTTTACAAGGGTGCAATTTAGGATTTAATACATCTGGTTAAGAAAGATCAAAAGCTCCTTATCTATGCTCCTCTGAAAAAAAATTACTGCCCAAATAATTCTCATGTAGAATTCTGTAAGCTTTCCAGCCACTAGGGCACAAAAGATTACAAGATGGCTAGTTTCTAAGGTATACAGCTGTGAGGGGAGGCACCTGCCGGGGACCGCTGATCCAGGACATGGGGAGATGATGATTTTTATGAATGGATGAACTTATCTGCTGCTAACTAGAGACTGCCACAACCACCAGCTATCCATCCCCATAGAGCCGCTGTTTTTTAAAGTTTTTATACTGTTCAGTTGTCATAGTTAGGATAGAAGATGTAATAGATAGATAATTATTACTATTTGATTACTTTTGTTTGTTCAGTTGTTCCGATCAGTTCTGGGAACCCTGGTTACAGCCTCCTGATTGGTTCATGCACCCCTAAGACCCCATAGGCTGGCCAGTGGTGCACTGCAGCACCACCATACAAGGCTAAGCCACCCCATTTTCCCTTATAAGTTATAAACCCTCCTTCCCTTTTCCTTTTGTGTCGTGATCTGCCCCTAACTCCACCCAAGTTCTAGAATCCTCCAACGTAACCCTATAAGAGTCCCATGCACCCCTAATAACGTGTTCACACCTGTTCACACCTGTCTCTACCCCACGCTGTGTGGACCGTTCCTTCATCCCTTTGCGCATCGCGACATACAGCAACTTTTGAAATGTACTACATCCCAGCTTGGTAGCTGTTTAAAGAATTTCACAACTCCTGTCAAGCTTCTCAGAGCAAGGAGAGGATATGACAAGACAGGAATCTCTCTCATTGCTACTCACTTACTATGAAAAAAATCATACAGAATATCAGATTTGACCTTATGACACTAATAAAGGAAATGTTGCCTTCCTGGGAAGGCTGACATCATTTTTATAGTGGCTGTGCCCTCTCCAGTACTGGCTAGTAATGATACTTGGTAATTTCTTTGCTCAACAAAGGACAAAACAGTGTCACAAGTGAAAGAGCAGTGCCCAGCTGAGGAGACTGCACGCAGATCTTTCTGAAATACACTTGTGTACTCTGGGCTTTATACTCCACTTTGAAACTACAGTGATCAACATACATGAAACTGAAACACACAGCTCCTTAGCGGAGTTTTACTGCTATACAACAGAGTGCCAGACAGCTGTTCTGCATTTCTAAGTAATTCCAGTTTTATCTTGTAAGAAGTGTCTCTTGGAAGAGAGGTAATAAAACTAGGGAGGAAAATGAATGCAGGAAGTAAGGGAATACAGAAAGAGAGAACTGTCCTCATAATGGTAGAGTACTTAGAGCAGTATTTCACCTGGAGGAAAGTAACTAGCTGGTTGTCAGTGAACAATTTGCTTTCATTGATCTTTTGGTTAAATATTGAAGACATTTGTCTGCAGGGTACAATGAAAGAGAATAAATTCCTTAATCACCCTAACTTTTTATGCCTGTGCTTTTAAATCAGCACGTGTTGCAAGTGGAAAACTGGCAAGATTTTAAAGAATGCTCTACCACTGCCAGCTGTGTCTTCCAATTGCCCATGTAATGAACTTTCCACCCCTTCTTATCTGGTCTTCTCTTTATTTCTTTTCTAAAACAATACTAAAATAATAATAAATATTAAAAATATAAAATGCACATATCAAAAGTTAAACACATGCTCCACATGTTTTAACACCTGGCAATAGTGTCACAACTATCTCAAATTCAGAGTCGAGTTGGATTACTGTATTCTCAGCCATTCTTAGTTTTGCTGGCCCATTTGTATTTTCAATCAAATCTGGGAAATCCATACCTACCTTGAAGAAGGTAAAATAAGTAATATTTTTCAAGTCTTACTGACAGTAATGTAAAAACTGTAAAAAATAATTTGAAACTGTAATGGAGTAGGGTTACCTCACAGACATTCAAATTTTTTGGTGCCTGATTTACAGAGAAGTCCTTGTGACTGAGAGGAAGTGTTCCCCAGAGAAAACTGAAGGAGAGGTCTTCATTCAGATCTATGTGTGCCATTAACATGTTTAGTTATTAAAACACAATTAACCCTGAAAAGTATATTTATTATCTTGTAACTAAAGTTCATCTTGTTTTCAGAAACTAAAGTCTTCTACTTGTCTTACTCACTTCCCCCTCTGGATCCCAAATACTCCTACAGACAAGGTTGCTACTGATGATCACTTCCTTCACCAATTTTTCTTTGTCAGTGAATAGCAGAATCAAGAGATCCAAGGTGATTACACTCAATTCCTCATGTTAATTGGATAGTCTGTAAAAAACACCCATGATCACATCACACTTAATTGCCTTTCATGGATCCTGTTCCACAAGGCCTTATTTTTCATTTCATAGAGAAGCTCCATACACTTAAGCTGCTGCTTCTTGCATGAGTATGTCTCTTTCCTCATCTTCCCAGTCTGTCTTTCGTAAAGGGCTTGTCTCCATGCCTCACAGAAAGCCAGTCATCCAAGTCACCTCACTCTATCTCAGTTACCCCAACAGTGCTACACTTCAGTGTCTGCACAGGGAGCTCAAACTCCTCCTGCTTGTTCCCAGACAACTGTACTTTGATCTACAAGCACTTGAGATGAGCCTTGAGGTGTGACTCACCTTTCCTGAGGACTATCTCCCATCACTTTGCTTCACATACCTGCCACCCCAACCTCCATTCCCTCATTTAGGTGCTCCCTATTGGAGTCATCCCCTAGTACAAATTATTGGGGAAAAAAAATTATTCTGCATATTTATTAGTGTTTATAGAACAAAAATTGAGAAAACACACCAAGCTTGAATTGTACAGTTATATCACTCTCTTCATTCTTTTCTTTCCTTGGTTGGATTGCTAGCATAGATACAACTGCTTCTCTGGACAGGAGTGTAAGAATATAAATACTGTCATGCTCAAGATTGAATGAATTCTTAAACTTCTTGTTAAATTAGGTTTCAGAGGATTTCTTTGAAGATGTAGTGGATGAGTGCTTAGTTCTCAATGAATTTCAATGATGAGTCAGAATAAAATGTCTGTATGAAAACTAGTAATAATTTTTATTATAAATTTATAAAGGTGTAAGCTTTGTGTGACCATACTTATGTTCATAACTTGGGGGATAAAGTCGTACATGCTCCACTTAGAAAGTGCTAAACAGGCCAAGACTATATCCTGTACTGGTTTACACTGTCCAACAAATAATATGGATCCTTTCAGGCAAACAAGTGTGCAGGGAACACTCCCTAAATGAATAAGGCTCAGGATCCTTATTTCTTCTGTTGATGCTAAGCATTTAAATTTGACTAAATAGTCATTAAAAAACGCTTCAGCAATTTATTATGCTTCTGCAAAATCACACCAGATAAATTAAGGTGGTTGTGCATGCCAGTAGAACAAAACTTTTTTTGTATACTTTAAATTAAAATGAAAATAAACTATTTGCCAAAAGTGTCTAATATGCTATGACTTTTTATGGATGACTGGTTTTCTATGATGCATGGAGACAAGCCCTTTACAAAAGACAGACTGGGAAGATGAGGAAAGAGACATCTTCATACAAGAAGCAGCAGCTTGAATGTATGGAACAAGAAGAATTACAGTTTAACCCCCCTTCTCTTCATTGTCTCTCCATTCTTCCTACTCAAGTCATCATTTTCAGGCCACAGTTAATAGGCCTGGGAGTTCCTTCAGGGAAAATGAGGAACTGTGTTTAAATTATGCAAAAATTTGTATACAAAAAGTTAAGCATGAGCAATTTTACTTCCAACACAATAAAAAGCTTCAAAATACCAAAATTTCATAATTTACTGCTATTTTAGATTCAGAAAACAAACTGTTTCATCAAAGGATACCTGAAGTGCAAAATCTCAGCTTATTGTCTCTATCCATGAACCGTAGGTGTATAGAAGGGATCTGTGCTTAGGGAGCAGAGGGTTTATGGATGACAGGCACTAGAGAAAGTATTTAATAATGCAGACAATATCATCTTGCTAGAGAAAGTGCTCTGGAATTATATCTTTTCAGACGAAATTAATGACTTAGTTCAAGCATACTCAGCCTGACAATTAATCAGTGAAGTCCTGTAAAAGATTGTCAAAGGAAATAGTGGTGAAACGCTTCAGGGATTTACTATACTCTTAAATTTCTAGAAAGCAGAAGGTCGGTATGCTGGTCACATGCCTGGAGGCTTGAAGTCAGTGGTTGATATGGTTCTGAATGCAGCCTTCTACTGTCATCAACAAAAACAATATATTCCTTAGCAGAGCTGGTTTCTCATTTGCTACAAGGGGGTAATAGCTGATGTGTGATAATGTAACTGTAATCTTGATTTAACAGGACTGTTTTAGTATAGCAACAGTTATTCACATATGGTCCACATGAGGAATTATTTTTCATTATCTCATTGTCACATGGAAAATGTGCAAAGTAGTAACACCAGAGTGATAAACAACGGCAAAATAGGTAATCATGCAACTACTTGAGAACTGTGCTAAAGAGTTCATCGACACTGGATTCGGTGAGAGCAAGATATCAGCACCTGAAAGTACCCATTCCCATTTAAGTTTTACATCTGTTTTTCATGCATGGGCTGAGTTAATTGAGAATTGCCTCCCTAAATAAAAACATACCATTGACTTCACCAGAGTCTGGATCGTACCCTCTATTCTTTGCATACATTTAAATACACATTTTCTTTATAGTCTGACAGAGTATATGGGAATTACAGCAATTGCGAACTGAATTTGTTGTTCAGTGTATCTGCAGGCACCATCTGAATATGAAAATAGCAAGGAACTTGTGCAAGTTTGCGTGACTCTTGATAAACATGGAAGTTCCAAACACTTGCCCACGAAGCACATCCATCACCAGTTTTTTTGCTTAGAAATAGAAGCAATTTCAAGGCACAGAGAAAAATGTGAAGCCATTTTCTAAAAATGTATAAGAAAGCTTGGATCAAGATTTGATGTAAAGGTTTGTATCAGTACAAGCTTAACCTGATCAAGCCATTTTGCCACATCCAACTTGTTCACCCATATCAGGACATTACATTTACCGTAACTTTCCAGAATGAACTTCTTTCCATTTCAAAAAGTTTAATTATTGCCTTTAGGCTGTATTAAAAGAGATGAACTTTATCCTAAATTAACCTCTTTTCATAACTTTGCAGAGACTTTTACCAGAATAAGGATCTTAAAAGCAAACAGCAGGTGTTGCTTTACCAAGTCAGTTTGCATATATACCACACTTTTACCTGACAGTCAAAAAATAAAATTTACAGCAACATTCTACATAAAAATCATAGAATCCATCATGATTCTGCCAAGATGAGTGTGTCACATGCTAAATATCTGAACAGAAGCCATAACAGATTAGATTTAGTTCTCACAAGATTGCTCAGTCACTTCCAAAAGATTTACGGTACTTCAGTAAAGCTGAAGAACTTTTAAATCATGACTATTTTTTCCCAGTTCAGTTAAGCTATTTCTTTGTTTGTTAACAGAAGGCTTTTCTGCCACCATTATGCCAATATTTTTTTTCATTGGGCAGTGCAAACAGCCTAACTTTTCCTTCTTTTTAATGTCTGCAGAATCAGTGGACTGACATTTAAAAAAGCATCCCATCACCCCCAGAAAATTTTGGGTAATATTGGTAATACCATCTAGAGAAAATGACTATATGTTTGGCTAGAGATACATAACAGAAAAATATTGCAACATCAAGATAAAAGTAGTTTCAGATCCGAAAAAAAAAAAAAAAAGTGCTAGATTTGGAACCAAATGAAACTGTGGGTACTATCCTTAAAGTAATAACTTATGCTAGCCACAACATCAATCCTGTAGTTCAATCCTACATGAAAAAGGTAACCAAGATGACAACAGCAGTGTTGTGCCTAAAACCTACACAAGTAAGCAAAATCAGAAAACTCAGAAAATGGGGAGAGACCACCCACAATAACCCACCAGGACCCTATCTTCTATTTAACTGGAGAGTTTATGAAAAGAGTTTCAGAGAACAATTGCTGGCAAACCTAAATATCCAGGCATTAATACTAGCCATATATTTGCTTATTTTTTGATTAAGTATTGGGAATGTATGTCTGGTTGAAATCATTACTTGAATTTTGATGTAGAGCATGTACCTTAAGTCCAGATACTGAAGGGAATGTTTAACTAGTTCTCCTCTGTGTTCTACATTTAATTCTGAAAGCATGTATTTCTCAACATGTAACATCAGCATTTTATGAACATTGAATATGAAATTTACATGGCCATAATGTCATTTAGATGAAAAGAAACATTTACCTAACAAAAAAAATTAAAAGTAGCTACCTTGAATAATTTTGGTGGAAGGTTTGTGAGTAATAAGGGTGAAAGGGAGAAATACTGATTCCAGAGCACCTTCCATTTCACTGTATGCCCCTCTCCTTTATCTTTTCACATGCAATTTTCTTTCTCCCATCTTTGCATATTGGAAGTGGATTGACAGTAGAGAACTAGGTCAAATCATGAAGTCAATCAGTAGGAATAATTATGATGGACATACCTAGATGAAGGAGAACAAAGGCAATTTGATAAGGAGTGATTCGATTCTCATTGCAAAATAACTTTTTGAGCAACTTTTACAGGGGTTTTACTGAAATCTAATCATGAAAAAGAAGCTCATATCACTCTCCATGCTTGAGGAAAGGTTGAGTGAACAGAGATGGTAAAAGTAGAAGAGCCACATAGTAAAATCCTTTGTATTTCTTGGCAAAGTCAGAAGAACAGATCAGCAACTCCTTAAAATGTGGATAAAATTAATCAGAACACAGTAAGTTCTATATGCATAATAATAAAAATGTTTGGACTTGAAATGGCATGATTTATGATTACTATAGGCAAAAGTGGCTCTTGACACTGATTTTAAGATTTTTTTTTCCAAGATGTCAGTCAGTATAGGTTCTTTAAAGAATGATTGTTCTCTCTACTTTGGTCACATTTAAATGCCAGATTGGGGCTGTCAAATATGACTGGATTTGTCAATAAGGCAGAATGATGTGGAGGAAATTGAAAGGAAATTATTTGGAAAGTTAATTATAAATAATCTCTGTATGCAAATATTAAACGTGTTTAATTAAATCACTGCAGATTTTTAAAGTTCTTTCTATTTTCTTTGGCATGTCATCCCATCAGGCTGTTTCTTGGGGATATAATTATTTAGTTAAATAATTAAATGAATGCTGTTAGACACATTAGCTTTTCTAAGCTTTAAGCATATAGAAGTGTTCTGTCAATATACTAACCAGGAACTGATCTAATTGTGAAAGGCTCTTTTGGGGAAGAAGAAATGAGTCATTAGCTAAAATAGCATTATCCTACCATTTTCACATTCACACTTGCATTCTGAAGGTCCTCTGTAAGTTGCACACAAAACTTGAGTCACTCAAACCCTTTTCAAAGTTTCTCTTTTACTTGCTTAGAAGCCTAAAAAAGGTGACTCAAACTGTCATCATTGAGAGAGGAAGAATGTGGAGTAATTTTTACTTACTAGTTTCAGAAATGAGCAGGGATGAACAACCCACTGCTGCCACTTGACAGAAGAAATGCAAAATAATGATTTTAGCCATGTTTTGGACACTGTCTGTTAGCATCACTTCCTATCCTAACTCAGTTCACATTTTGTAACAGAGTAGATGAAATGGTATATAAATCGCGAAACAATTTATACATTTCCATTCCTCTTCCTTCCAATGGACAAAGAACATCAACCCAGCAAGTTATAGTATCCACAGACGAGGTGAGTTACTAATGTAGTGCTGCACGGCTGAACAGGCAAGACCTCAAGTAGCTCTGCAAGCACCCTGCTGTGTTCCTCAAGGCCAGTCGTTCACTTTTGTGATATGCCAGACAACCACTGTCAGGAGAGATTTATTTATGACTTATGTATTCACAACATGAGCCTAAGTCTTAACTTTCAGCATCTTATTTTGATAGCCCAAAACGGACACATACGTTGCTCATTAATGGACTGTCATTACGGAGGCACCTAGTTCACTATTTTACTTCCTTGAGTTCCTGGGTTCACTCAGTCATGATTTGCAGATTATTCGAGCCAAGGCTTCCCCTGTCCAGGACTTCTCAGTTTTTGACAGTATGCCTAGATGATTGTACTCAACAAAGAACACAAGTTAACTCTTGTTATTTATTACCCTTCCAAGTCAATACTGCAATGAGAAAAGAAAAAAACAAAACCAACCTTTTAAAGAATAACTTGCATTCTCCTTGTCATAGTATAATCACTTCCTCTATTTTTTCAGAGTATGGCAATGTCTAACATAGTTATTTTTCTTGAGACCTTCTTTCTTGTCACTACCAGTAAGACTGCACTGGAAGCAGAAAGAGTACAGGATACATATCAAAACAATGGAAATTGTTAATCACAGATGCCTCTACTCAAAATTATACTGCTTATTTGCTAGCACAAAGTTGTTTCCAAAGCAAACTTTTTTTCAATACCTTTAATATGTTTGCAGAACAGTCATCATGGAACGGCCAGTTTCCATAATGGTTCTAGAACTGAGGATTTCTTCTCCTACATGTCAGTAAACCTCTTCAGCTGTCTTCAAGAGATCTGACTGATAAAAGGAATGAAAACTTTTTTTTAATGAATTCTTAAATCTTCAAATACCTGTAAATACATGAATTTTCAATGTACCTTCGAAACAGGATTTTTCATAAGGGTTATTAAAGTAGGAGAGTACACTTTGCTACATTAAAAACCAAACAAACAAAAACCACAACAACGAAAACACTAGCATTTTCATATCATTCCTAAGAATATTCATTGGTGATGAGAAAAGATCTTTGTTTCTCAGCTAATTCTGTATTTGTACTAGCTTAAAAATTATCCCAAGAAGCTATATTGTGTGTACATTAAAATCCAGACCAGGCATAAGAACTGCAGAAACAATACAGCAAAATTCTACATTTTGCTAGTCTCTTTCCTTGTAAATGGCCTTCCAGTGAATCACACGAATAGTAAGACCATGTAATATTTATAATATAGACCCACATGTAGCAGCAGAAGCAGGCCCACAAGAGGCAGCAGGGTGGCAGCAGGGCTCACAGCATTCCCAGCTGCAGAGCAAACTCTTTGCTGATTACTTATTCTGGGGACATCATAGTGATGCTGTGCCATTGCTCAGAGACACTCTAGACCAGCACACTCTGGGGTGTTCACGTTTCATTAAGAGGCCTTTACTTAATGACAACAGGAATACCATCATGATGAAAATGAAATGTAGTGTCTTATCATTTAGCCTGAGAGCAAAGATGACTAATTCATATTGATCTACAGATTTTTCTGTAAGCAGAAAAACATGATAAGAATATGCAATTTTTTTTTCTTTTTTGGAAACAATAAAAGGAATTATGCAATAGTTACTGCTGAGAGAAAACCTGTCACTGTAAGTTACATTACAAGCTCTCTTTGCCCGTTAGAACTTGAGAATCTCTGGTTTTATTTACCTTTTCATTAAAGCACCTACATTCTTAGGCAAACATAGCCAAAACAGTATGCAAAGAGAGAACCACAATTCAGACAATTCATTAAGTCTCACTCCCAGCTACTGTGACTATGCTTTTTGACTTATTCAGTATTTACTATCTTATTTCATTCCATTAAACAACAGTTGTAATTTTTTTCTTTGGCTGGTGCTTTCTGATACATATTCCATATTTCCACATCTGAGAGAGACGAAGGTAATGGATGAGGTGAAGATAGACAAGCTTTTATGCAAAACGGAAAATCTGAATTTCTAGAAAATCAAAAAGCAAGAAGGATTCATGGCTCTGGTACTGAATGAGGTATTTTTGCATTTCTTGTCCACAATGCAGAGTTTCCTAGTAATCTAGTCTTCTAATGTTGTTTTTGAGTAGATAAGTATGGAAAAACTTCACTCTTTCCTAATATGTTCCCCTCATCCCCAATTCCTTTTCCTTTCCACTGTGCATCCCTCTTTTCATCATGTCCTACTTTCTCTAAAGACTGCCTCTATTCCAAGTGTCAAAAGTGCCTCTCCACATGCTTTTGGTACCAATTATTTTTCCACGCACATTTCCCCCAAGGATTGGTTTTTGTGCCCATGATTCCATCCCTAAAATTGTCACTGGAAAGCACAAAACTATAAATGGTCATCAGAAACCATCATTTGTCCTCTACGCGTGTACAAAATCTAAGAAAGAAAGAGGTTGAGTCCTTAAAAAATGCACTAGAAAACAGTTAGCTAAACAAAACATAACAGCATCTCTTTAGGATTCATGTAAACAAAGCTTTTGTTTCCCTCTTTGTTTCCTTATTAAACATTCAAAGAGCAAAGGAACTTTCTAACTACATAGGACATGTCATGCAATGTTTATTGGTATTACTAATTAATCCATGCTCCCTACAACAAAGGATTCAGGGAAAGAACTTGCTGTCATGAACAGTGATCTTTTTTATCATAGACAGTGATTTTTGTCTTTGCTTGAAAATGAGATCACCAAACACATAGGTAGTTTTTAACTAGCCTTCCTTACAAGTAAAAGGCTTCTTCTCCCATTTGTAGTCCACTGCACTGGCTATTCTTCCCCTAATTAACTTCTTTCTTAGCATCACACTACAAGAGGCAATTTGCATCATAATAATCCTTCTAAAAAAACAGTACCTTTAATGAATTTTCCCCTCTACAAGTTACACAAAGACGTAATAAACAGGGCATGTGAAGAAAAGATGGAATGAGAAGAAAGTCTCTCGATTTAGAATTTAATTGTAAAGGGCCAATTATAAAATTTTAATTTCCGCTATCATCTGTCTTGAATATTTATCTTATCTAGCAGCTATTTCACTCATAATGGAAATCTTTGATGGCTTTTTTTGTTATGCTATTCTGAGTCATGGATAATATACACTACACTGGATTAAATTTGTATGGAAAAGAGGCCGTGCTGGTTCATGTCTGAAATTAGATACAGCTAACTTAATTTTGCTGACATCTAAAAGAAAGGGATCTTGGTTTAAAAAAAAAAATAAACAAAAGAAAAAGAAATGAATTTACTTAATCTCATTAAATATTTCACTCTATTGTATCTGCAGAAGGTATGAAATCTACAGGAGCTTAAACAGCAATTTACTGGAAATCAGAACAGGACACCTGGGGTATCCGCTTTCTGCTGATTAAGACTGCATATATTGAGTATTTAATAATTATGTAAATTTAATATTATGACTGTTTAGTATAGTTTAAAAAGCTGCTTTTTTTAAAGCTGAAGAATTCAGGCTTATATTTGTCCATAGAGAAAAACTTCAATGTACTAAAACAACCTCACACATTAAAAACTACAATCTTCAAAAAGGAAGAAAAAGGGCATAGGGTAGATAAGCACAAATTCCCAATTACAAGGCTATTGCAGTAAAACAGATTTTCTGCAAGATTAAAAAGAGGACATACATAGAGCAGGGCAAAGAAGCCCTGTTTTAATTACTGTGGATAAAACAAAGAAATCACCACTATTTGCACTTCAAAGGCATGAAATTTTCACAAAATTGGAAGGGCTATAGATTGTGCAGTATTGAGATTATCATTTGCAGTATCAAAAGATCTAAGCTTCTAAACTTACTGTGATTTTAACTTAATCAGCAGTGATCTCTCATTTTGCATCAGTTCAAATTACATGGTGGACTATTAACATAGAAATGTTAGGTGCATTTACTTGAAGATATATTTTGGCACTTGCATTCTGTTGCTCTAATTTTTTTCCTCTTTTAATACATGCTTTCAGCTTAAGTCCATCAACACTTACATTCACCAGTCACACTACACAACTACAAATATGTTAATAACAAGAATTTGAGGGGAAAGAATCCTACTCACTTCTTCCTCCCTCTCCTTGGTTTAGGTAGAGAGATGAATAATGCAGAGAGCTAATTGAAGCAGGACCTGCAGAATTCACACACCAGGATCTCAGCTTCTTGTCATTTCAGGGTTCTAGTGCTTTTCCACATCTCTTTTGCTCCTGCACTTTCTTTGACCTGAGTCATTACGGTGTCAGAAAAAAAAGCCTTTCAGTGCAGTTTGCGATGGAGTACTGCTGAAAGTGGAAGTAGAAAGGAGAAGAAGAAAAAATTATGTTTGGCATAAGACACTGGAACCATCTTTCTCTACCCTCTTGTGGCTGAACAAGCCTGAAATTCTGTGATTGAAGCATTAATGATATGAGTTCAAAAAACTGGATTCTTCTTTTAACAAATCCTAAAATGAAAATAAAGTCTCTGTTAAGTGCATGAAGAATTCAATCACACCTGCTGCTGAATAGCATGCATCAGCTTTTAGGTCACAGTAAGACAAGGTAGACCCTTTATGATAATGCCACTAGTAACATATCTTCATAGGTCTTAAGCAAGAGCAAAAGGGTGCATGAAGACATGCATCACACGCAAGTGGTGTTAAATGTTTCATGCCACCAACACTACCACTGAAGAAAACTCAATGATGTTGAGCACACAAGATCATACAAGCTGTTGACCACTGAGAAAGAGAATACTATCACTCAATGTAAAGGCACAGCTGACATGAAATTGTCAGCCCATTCTAGAACATCTGCAAATAAACTTCAGTGAATATTAGTGATCACCCATAAAACTCAGAACAACGTTCTTCACAATTACAGAAAAACAATGTAAAATTACTAGCACAAAAATAAGGATTAATTACTTCCATTTTTTATTATTAGAGTCATATGTCACAGAAGCAACAGAGATATGAAATACTTCTTGAGTGACAGTCATGAGCACTCAATAGTGCTTGTGTTCAGCACAGCCACACAATCCAGAGCAAATGCACGTAAAATAGGTTTATGAATTCCTCATACAGTCAGCATGGAATTTACCCATGTTCCTGCTTGGAAAACCAAACACATGACTTTGTCCACCTTTTGTTACACTGACTATGTAGATAAAAAACACACTAATTTTTGTTTATACCAAAAATGTTTTACTGCATTGGCAGTATTGAGTCTACCTTGAAGAACTGATCAGTATTGACTTCAATAAGGCATTTTTACTTATTGTCTTTAACTTGGAATGAAAATTAAACTGAAAACTCATTTTCTTCATAGACAGAGAAGTCTGACTATGAGCAGGGCTTAATTGACAGAATTACTGGGAAGAATGAAGAGGATAGTTTTCCCTTTGTGTCTTAATAGTTCCTTTTTACTTTGGCATACTTTCTATAGCAAAATCTACTAGCAGGCCTCATGGTGACATGTTATACAGATATTTTGAATTGTGGTAATGTGTCTGTACTGAGAGAAGGGGAAAAGTACTGGAAGGTGTGTCCATTATTGTTTAGAATAGATACTGCCATGCCAGTACCACTTGGCACAGCTGTCCTGAATGTTGAGCTGCACAGAATGGTTGAACATGAGGAACAGACCCTTAGCATAGAGTGGTCAATCCTGGAACAACAGCCCAGCATCTTTCCTCTCATGGGCTCTGCCACAATGCCATTGGAAAAAGCTAAGGCAGGCAGAGGACCTATCCGCTGAACTACTACCACACTTCTGATTGCTGGCCAGGAAAAGGAAAATTTGCTTGTGCCTGGGTCAGATATTTTTTGTCACAAGACTGTACACAGTCTGGTTAGAAGGAGTATTTGTCAGCTCCCTATCTCACAGTATCTAACAGCAACTGCAGTACACAAAGCAGAAGTTGCCAAGAGCACCTCTGGATAAAAAACAGAGTTATCTGTGAGCAAAGTGACCCCCACAGTTTGAAAAAAACAAACCAAAGTGCTAACTCTGGCAGTCATCTTTTCACATAGTCTGGCCATCTTCTCCCCAAGGCAGAGTGCACACCACCAAGGTGCTACTCTTCCCTCCCACATACCTTTCCAAACACCTCTGAAAGTGGAAAGCACAGACAGCAGAAATAGCTCTTATGTTCATAGACCACCAACTCACACAAACCCCTGCTGTGAGCAGCCCATTCATCCACCCCATACTACTCCAAGCCTAAAGCCATAGCCTGGATCCCCAAGATACTTCAACAATACAAGGCTCTGAAATCAGAGTGTATTTGGTATAAAAAGATATCACAGTAGTGGGAATCAATTGACATCATCTTATAGCTCATATATTTGCAAGATCATCAAGTTAGCCATTAATCCAGCACCACCATGTTCACCACTAAACTGTATCACCAAGTGCAACACCCCCACCAGTACACTTATTTGCAGTTACATAGAAAGAATGAACAGGAAAATATTAGTAAAGCAGGGCCAAATTTTTCACTACAGCACTGGTTGATCCCTCACGCAAAGCTTGGAATATTAACATATTTTTTTAAATGGTATACTCTATATGTTAATTAAAAATGTATGTATTTATAAAGAAGTAATTTTAAAGTGTTACAGTAGAATTCCAAGAAATCAATAGAAATAATAGTTATCTACACCAAGGATAGGCTTTTTTTTTTTTATTGGCAGATGGACAAGTTACTTTTATTACAAATGAATTCATGCTGAACTAATTTCTGAATACTGATGACTTTTGGCTTTCCCAATTTTTAAATTTCCTAGTTCATACGCTCATATTTGTGTTGCCATATTTAAGATGTTCTATACAGATTCTGTGTTGTACAGTCATTTTTCTGAACTATTTCCTGATGTCATAAAGGCCATCAATAGCCACACTATCACAGTCTGACCTAATCCAGTCTCTTGCTTTAAGACAGATTTAGTTATATCTATGCCATCCCTTAAAGATGCAACCTGGTCCTAAAGACCTCCAGTGCAGAACAGTCTGTTTTAACTCTTCATTTAAGAAAGGGGTTCTCTATCATGTAAACATTCTTGTGAAGTGAAAACTTTATCAGTTTTCTAGTTCTCATGTTGCATATATTATCTACTGATTCTGTCTTAAAGACCTTTGCCTACTCCCTCCTTTTTCAAGTCTTTCCAGGCCAGTGAGATCTTCCCAGCCTCTTCTCAGTGCTCCTTAATTAGTCCAGCTCCTGAGCAGAGCTGAGGCCAAAACAGAATACCACCCCATGTAGCTAAAACCTTACCTACACACAGCCCTTCTAAATGATACTCTTAGTTTGTTCTTCCTTACAGTTCATGGTAACTCCTAGACCATTCTCAAGACAGCTACCAATAAATAATACTGTAACCATGAAATATTCAGATGGAAAGAGCAATTTGAAATAAGAGTACCTAATTTCTAATATTGAAGTAGGCAAGTATCTCCTTGCAACTATCTCCTCTCTCATCCAGTACACCTACTCATATATACTTTCCAATTATTCTGTTGGCGCCCCACTGAACACATACTTTTCAGACCATATTTTTAACAAGAACATTTAGACTTTGGATTTACAACTGACAATTCAAATGTAGAATTTTCCATCTATCTACTGACTGTTTCAGAGGATAGTATTCTCTCTTAAAAATACCTTGATGATGTATTCACTAGGCTTCACACTCATATATTAAAAAAAAAAAAAAACACACAAAAGAACCCCAAAAACCCCAAAAAAAACCAAACCAAAACAAACAAACAAAAAAAAAAAACAAACAACCAAACAAAAAATATCCATACAGTTCAGTAAAATTAGTAAAATTTAATTCACTTTTTATGAACTCCATTAGTGTTAGATGCAAGATTACTTTAACAACTTAATTGGATTTTTCTTCTGAAACAATCCCGCTGTTTTGAGGTCAAATATAGTGGTATGCAGAGTTGTATTTCTGAGACCTCTATTTTGTGAGTCCAGCAGTTATGCAATGTAAAAATATGCTTTTGTGGTTTGATACTAGTCGTAGAAACTACTTATATTTATCTTCCTTTGCTTATTTTTTTCAGTAATGCTGGCACTAACCGGGTATTTATTCAGATCTGATGAGCATCCTGCATACTCTTCTTTCAGACATAAGAATGTGACACTGAAAAAAAAAAAACTTATTTCTGTGGATATCTAACTCACTGCATATGATAAACTTTGTGATTAAAACTAACACTCAAATTTAAAATATCTGTTTTCAGTATAACTTTTTTTTTATGCTCAAGCCATGTCAAGGGATAAGTGGTGATGATATGTTGATACCATAGCAGTAGTTGTAATTCCAAGTATATACAATAGCAGCCATTATCAAAAAGATTAAATGTATTACATGTGTGTAAAGTTGTGGCATGCACAGCAGTAATCTTAGGTCCCAGTTCTAGTTACTACAGCTCATTCCTCAGTCTCTGCCTCTAAAGAGCCGGGGCTCTGCCAGCTGTGCAGGTCCACTCCAGCTGTAAGGCGGAAAGGACTATAGTCAGATCATGCTTGTTCCTTGTCTCTTCTGGAAAAGCAGTGCCAGAGCAAAGCCGGTGGGCAGAAGCTGCGCATGATCCAGAAAACAGCGACCCCTGCCATTGCCAACCTCACCGGTGAACATTGCATCAGTGGGGAATTGGAAGGAGTATTGAAAATTAAAATGTTTTTATTCATGCCTTTCTTCCTCACCCACCCTCTCCCCCCACCAAAAAAAACCCACCTCAATTCATTACTTCTGCAGTACCTGCTATTACTATCTCTTACTTGGTATCAGTATTTTGAATCATATAAGTGGTGTTTTCCATCATTGCATGAATCCCCTAGACAGGGTTATTACTAACATTTGTTCCTGATGAATTTTGGTTATTATGATGGGGGGGGGGGAAGGAAAATCACTGGACGGATAGCTGTCAGTGTATTTTAAAAGTACTTTAAAAACTAAGTCAGATGGTTCTTCATGAGGAAATTACCTCCTTGAATGTCTGCACAAGACACTTATTGATTTGAATAAAAGATCACATTTTTTTCAGCAAACCTTCTTAGTAGTCATTTTTAAAAGACAAAATATGAAATCAGTTGTTTGGGTTCAAAATATACCCATGAAATTTTGAGAATATGGTATTTCAGTATGCTTCAGAAACACTGTCAGAAAATAAATGCCCTTAGTTTCTCTTTCAAGAGGCTTTTTGTTATGCAAAACCAGTTTCTGGCTAATTAAATCACTTTTTTAAAGTTCCTAATTTATTAAACTGCTAAGTCCTTGAGCCATAGGAACATTCCACAGCTTTTTGAGACACTGCCCTCCTATGTTACTTTTAAGTTATTTATAAATACAGCTCTCCAGCAGCCTCTACCAGCAGGGCACCTTCACATGTTGGAATTTAATGAGGCTCAGGCACAAGTCATGAGTCCCTGAAGAAAAGTGCTACCTGATCTGCTTCATTTATTTCTACCAATAATCATACCATTACCTACAGCTTCTGTTTTTAATTAGTGGTATCTAATGATTAACACTGGCCAATTTGCATCCAATTATGTCCCCTGAAAAATTAGAAGTGGATGAAAAGGTTGAATGCAATTAATCATTCTGCAATGTGATTTTGCTTAAATATCAAGGATGACTGTGTTGTACTTTCTTAAATAAGTTTTTATTGAAAACATACACTGTCTGGTTACGAGGCAAAAGCATGACTCTTCCCAGGACAGTATGAAATCTGGATATTAAACACTGCAGAATCACCAAATACAGTCACACATAATCTTTTAATAAAAAGAAAAAAATTATACAACTGATATCTAATTACACTCTGTATTCATATGCTGCTGTAACAATTAAAAGCAATAAGCAAGATAACATTTTAGAACACATAGAGACATATTAGCATTGTCTGAGACAAAGTTTGGGTTTAGTATGCGAGCTTTAGAATATAATTACCTATTTTCTTTCATTCTTAAGAAGTTTTGCTTTATTTATTTATTATTATTATTTATTGCTTTATATTTATATTCTGTTCCAGCTTCAAGGCCAGTTCTACTCAGGTGTGGAATATTTGGAGCTGCCATAACATCTTTCAGAAAACTTAGAAATCATAACAAACATTTACAAAAACAAACAAAAACCCACCAAAAAACCACCACATCACTGCACAAAACCTATTTACATGGTGTCTCCAGCTTATCCCCTATTTTCAGATACCAAATTTGATTAGTCAGTTTCACAGACAATGACAACATAGTGTTTTTCATGAAGAGTCTCCCTCTTCTTCTCATACATCCATGTCTCTGAAAAACTCTGGAGAACTCATAAATTCAAAAATATTAACTAACTACCACTGGAGATCTTTTTTTCATCCATGATGGTGAAATTACTTTGTCCCTAGGACACCTGAGAGATAATTAAAATAACATGACAGTTATTTCAAAGGTTAGTATTTGTATAGCAACTTGCATGTTAAACTTATAAAAAGAGTTTTATCACACTACAGTAAGTCATTCCTTCATCCTAAATTTACATATGAAAGAACCATTTGACCTATCAAGAAGATGATTAAAATACAGTAAAGTTGATAGAAACCTTTTGGAAAAAGATAACAATGAAACTTGGGTTTCAAACAAGTGAAGATCCTAAATGAGATTTGGTATATTTTTTTCTGACCTTTAACCTGAGAAAAAGACAAATTCCTGACTTGCATCTGCCTTATTTTTGCCCAAGAAAAAACAAAATAGTAGTCATCCAAAAAAAGCATCAGTTTCATTCGCACACAAACTAAAGTTACTACCTGCCTTCCCCACCTTTTTCATATTTCCTCTCTAGTTCTTCCTCTGCTTCAAACAGTTTTTCCAGTTCTTAGCTTTAGTGTCAGAAGTTTCATGTTGCTCTTTATAAAACCTGGGGCATTACTTCACTTTATTACTGTGCTCTTACATCCCAGTTTCTGTTTAGGACACAGATCAATTTTTAACTTGTCAATGTTTTGCACTTCTCTTTAGGAAGATGGGGAGAATTTAGAGGGGAGAAAGGTTATGATGCAGATGTTAACTTCTTGGTTGTTCCCCCATTCTTGGAGGATTGTTAACCTTTATTTTACAAAAATTATTTTTCTTGAAAATGTGAAGCTCTCTTTAGCTAGGTTCTTGTATTCATTATGCCAAAAATCCACAATATGGCAGATATTCCACAATTGATTTGGTTTCAAGGTGTGTGGTGTTTGTCATTTGTTGTGGTTTAACCCCAGACACCAAACAAGTACCACACAGCCACTCATTCACACCCCCACTAGCGAGATGGGGAAGGGAATCAAAAGGGTAAAAGCTAGAAAAACCATGCATTGAGATAAAGACAGTTTATTAGGGAAATCAAAGGCCATGCACACATGTAAAACAAGGAATTAATTCACTGCTTCCAATGGGCAGGCAGGTGTTCATCCATGCCTAGAAAAACAGGGCTCCATCATGTGGATGATGGCTACTTGGGACAACAAACATCATCATTCCAAATGTCTCCCCTTTCCTCCTTCTTCCTCCCACTTTGTATGCTGAGCATGATGTTATGTGGTAGGGAATATCCTGGCGGTCAGTGGGGGTCAGCTGTTCATCTGTGTCTCCTCCCAGTTTCTCATGCATCCCCAGTCTCCTCACCAGTAAGGCAGTATGAAAACCAGAAAAAGCCTCGGTTCCATGTGAGCACTGTACAGCAATCACAAAAACATCTCTATATTCTCCTCCCTGTGATCAGCACAAATCCAAAACATGGCCACTACTCTAAACAGACTTTCGGGGTGGGGGGAAGGAACAAACAAACAAATCAAACAACCAACCAAAATGAAAACAAAAACCCCACACCTCTGTGCATTCCTAATTAGTTTTGATGAATTTAATGCCTAAATACTTGTCTAATCCAACCAATCAACTAGCTGAGACTCTTTGAAATTCATACTCTAAAATTAAATATATTAGCTCATTTAATTTCCCTATTCATCACCATTTAGGAGAATAAGCAAATGGTTCATGCACTTTATGAGTAAAGGTAGACAGAGTACTGCAGTATAATGGCAAAATCTGTGACAAACTAAGTTCAAAGATTACAAGCAAAATATATACCACTAGGGAATAAATGTCACCAATGTCAGAAAAAGAAATCACACTCCATACCACAGCAATTAATTCTGATTTAGACTTAAACTTATTCCAACAAGATTGAAGTCACAAAATCTTGATGAATTATGTAGTTTCTTCAAAGCCTGTTTTTATTTGAACACCACAGCAATGTTATGCCCTGTGGCTTTTGAGAATTTTGGCGCTTGTGACTTAAATGGGGAAAACAGTCATAATATGTATCTTTTATTAGTAGTATTATGGCTTACACAATACTGAGTGTACATTACCCGCAAGTCTTTGATCCTCATGCATAATTAGCCCAGTAACTAGTTTTGGCCATGATGACATCACAGTAAGTTCAAATCATGAGATGATTTCCCCTCTTGGACAGTGATGAAAGACTCAAAGACCAAAAGTGTGGCTTCAAACAGTACCACAAAGTGTCACTCTAAGGCACCTCATACTTCTTGCATTCATTATAGATGGCCATTTGAAGAATTTTTCTAATCCTGCTATTCTGCATTTTCACTGTGTCACAAACACAACCTTGTTGGCACCTCTCAATATATCAAGTCTGGTCTTATTTGAAGCACTTATATTTTCTCTTACACTCTATCTACTGCATATACTCTCTCATTTCTGATAACTTCATTGACTTTCCTGCCACCTGAGTGCAAGCAGCTTTGACATCCCTTGTCCACTCCCCTCAGGCATCCAGAACATGACCATTCAAGTATTTGGTATGTATCTAAAACTCATGTTTTTACTGTCAACTTTCTATATACAACTCTGACTCTCTTTTAAATTATCTCCATAGAGTTCAAACTAACTGCATTTTTCACAGTGTTGTTTTTTCATTCCCAGCTGTTTTATTTTCCAGTCAGTTTGTGTTCAAACCATTGTTCCCCTTTTCCAGATGTATAACATTCAAAAGTTATTCTTGTTTCCACACCTTTCACTAATTTGGCATATTTGCTCTCTCCAATTGCACTGTCCATGGTGCCAATATATTTAATTTACTTTCCTATTTGGCCCACATTTATGCCTTTTTCATGCAGAAACAACAGATTCTTCTTCTTTGCAACCACTTTCATGTTTTTCCACAGTGATAACAAGTTAGCCATAAAAGATGATACAGCTAAATCAATTACAGCACAGCAAAAGCAGTGTTTTAACTCTTTCCTGCCTTTTTTTTCCCCATTACCTTTTGCCTTCTTGTTTGCTGCTGATGAATAGAGAGTGAGGAAAGAATGCAGTGGCAAACAGTTCACTTGAATGAATGGGAAGATTCGTCTCTGCTAGTCACTCACTGCATTTCCTTCCTTGTCTTCCACCAACATACAAACAGCTTATTGAGTTAAGCCTATTGTAAAACTTTCTTAACCTTCTCAGACACTTAGAAAAGTAGAAGACTTTCATTCTATAGAATACCTAAAGTGTGGGCAAACAAAGCAGCTACAAGAAGTTAAATGAGGAAGTAGTTTTACCATACAGGACTAACAGACCAAAACCACCTATACACATGTAGTATCAAAAAAATTTATATCCCCCTCATTTTGGCCTGTGATAGATTGTTCATGTGCCCAGATCCCCAATAATTACTTTTGTAAAATAATACATGAAAGATAATTGGACCTTTCAGGAAGAACTGCATTTCTACCTCTTCAGAACATAAATTTCTGCCTGTAATGAAATTATAGATAAAAACACACATATTAAATGAAATACCTGGATAGCTTGGATTATCTGCAAGAGAATAGCAATTTAAATATTTAAGCTTTATTTAATCCATAGAATGAGGTCTCTAGTCAGTCTTAAAGGGAAAAGTTCATGAAAGGAGCTGTATGTGCAAGCCATTTGTGCTGCAGACACTTTTACTAGGCATTCTCAACAACCAGTGGGCCCCAACAAGTAAGCAAAGTGTGGTATAGCAGGTCTATTCAAGTGCAGTGAGTCTCTGTATTAATAGAGGTGTAGCTTTATTTCACATTGCCAGGGAACATTTTGCACTGCCAGTATTTCCTATACTTTTTGCTAGTCCTTTCACTCTAGAATTTTTATTTGGGTCCTAAAGGTAAAATGTTGTCCTCAACCACACCTACGTTAGCAATCAATGCGTGGAGTTCCAAATTGGGGAGTGAGTGATGTCCCAGTAACTTTAGCAAATTTCTTAGAAATACACCAAAGAGATCTATCTATATTCCTAAAAAAATCTCAAATTATATAAAGTAAGAGTTTGACTATTGATTTTTCATAAGTATTTGATATCCAGAAGAAATTGCCTAGAATAAAAATTAAGCATGAGGAGTCAGTGTACCCAAGATTATAAACCTATTTAAGTCACTTGATCACTATGACCTTGTTTGCAGTAAGAAAATTAATATTATTAATTCAGTATCAGTGCAAGCATTAAATTACAGACAAAGCCAAGGTGATGTTGCTACTGAGAGGGCAAAACTTCCTCAAGCTACTTTAAACAAACCCAGCTCTTTCTGCTTTTAGTGTTTTTACTCTTTATATGAAGACTTTTACTGTAAAAGCTCCTAACACCAGCACTGCACCTATCACATCTTCTGTGTATAAGCAGTAATGAAATAGCCCAGGATCAGCACAACTTTGCCTGTACTTCGTTTTATAAAGTACGAAGCGAGGGGCATGAACAGATGTCAGCTTCACTTAAAGGAGCAGAATAGCTGAAAACAAAGCAATAGAAAGCAGTAATATATTGCTGGTATAAGCCAACACTGAGCTACTAGTCTCCAGAATAGAAAGTAAGCAAGGGAAGGATTGCGTTGTGGAGGTATGTTTTGGGGTCAGTGCTTCCTGAGGGTATCTATGAGAGCACAGTGTATTTAAAATCCATATCTAGCCTGTAGGCAGCAAAGACCGGCTCTCCCTACAAAAAATGAACTTTTTTAACAGTATATCAGGTTTTTTATTATTTTCTTTATAGATCCAAATTGGGCTATGGACTGGGACCCCTTTGGAGATGAAGTACCCAAAAGCAGGAGTCAGCAGCAGAGGAAAGAAGAGACCCTGGCAATTCAGCCTCCCCTCCACTCTGCCCCAGGCAAGTGCCTCTTCTTCCCAGTGCCCCTGAAAGACAGCAAATAGGCAGAGGATAGAGATGCCAATCAGGATGTCAGCCTGCAAATCAAAGAATTTAAGATTAAAGGACTCTTTAATGATTGTCTTTATTATGAATTAAATTTAACACAGAAGATTACTGCATATGAGCACTCCAAAAATGGAGATCAGCTGAACCCTGTGTATTCCCTTGGCACTGACAAAACAGATGCACAGTGAGCACAGTCTGTATGATGATGTTTGCAAATGACATAAAACACTCAGTTAATTTTCTACTCTGACATGAACAGAAGTCTATTAATTGACCTAAATGTTGTTCTCATTTTTGTTCTTTTACTATCATAGGAATTAGGACTTGTAACTTTTACTGTCTTAGGAATTATGACTAATAACTTGATATCTTAACTCTACATTTTACAGAACTCCCCCCAATACCACCAGCCCTGGCCACTATTGCCACAGATGCTCAAGTTCATACATCTACAAATGACATATAACGGCTTTCTATATAAGAGGCAGTGCTTGGTAAAGCATCATGTTGGAATTTTCAAAGCTGCTGATAAAGTATATTTTGGTACAGCTATTTCTCCCTTTTAGTATCCTCAAGTTACCATAAATACTGTATCTAGCATACACAAGGAATATAACCAGAATGTGTAACCTTCAGTCAAACCTCTTCTTATTCCCAGCCAAATCGCCAGTTAGTGGGACAAATCTCTGGTTTGTGTAATTCAGTTCAACAGTAATCCCATACCAGGATCTTCCTACAAATGGGCTTAATGCACTGAAGCTCTAAAGATTTATCTGTGCAGGTCCACACATTACCCCAGTAACCATTTCAGTTATTTTCCATGATGTCCCAGAAATCTGAGCAGCATGTTGATCTGCAGGCTCAGGGCTTGATTTTTTGCTCAACTCCAGTGAAGCCTCTCTAGCTAAGCCATTAACTCTCTTGCTTTATCTGCAGCTGTTTGATTGACTTTAGATACTTCCACTCCCTTCTAGCAACCACCATACAAAAATTTTCTATCTTCCTTATATACGGGTGCTGCAGGGACCTTTTTTTATTCCTGGTGTATCTTTGCCATAACTAAACATTATTCACAAGATAGATTACTTAAACATGAAGAAGTGCTGCCCCCTTTCTTCCCTCAAAGTCTTCACTGCATATACGGCAGCCGAGCCTGAAGTTTTCAGGTAGAAAAACACACCACAGTCCCATCTATAAACAGTATACTGTAAGCAGAAACTGTAAATATTTCCCCAGCCCACTCCAGGGGGTCTACTCATGAGCTTGTTCTAGAAAGCTTGTTTCTCAATTATTTCTCCCTTCTGGACTCAATTTATTAGCGTTCGTTTGACTTCATTATTCATGTCAGCATTTCTGGTCTTACAAACTTTCAATGTAACAGTTCAACCAATGCATTACAAATAACAGCCCCCCCACCCCCAAAGTAAATTGCTTACTTTCCTAATGTTAGTTTAGTCACCCAAAATACAATTTTATCAAACATTGAAAATGTTGGGGGGGTTGTTTGGTTTGGTTTTTTGACTCTTTTTTTTTTTTTTAAGACATGGTGGCAATCAGTATCCTTAACAGATAAGTCTATACTTCATCTAACTTCATAGGAGTAAAAGGTTTACTCAGACTTTACCTCTCTCCAATACTATTGAGCCATTTTAATGGTGACCTACATAATCATACAGCTGAGAAGACTACACAGGAATTCCTTTATCACAGAGGTATAGAATGGCCTCGGTTGGAAGGGATACCTTTCATTGGATGAGGTGGCTGAGAGTCCCATCCAGTCAGGCATTAACACTTCCCAGGATGAGGCAGCCACTTCTGTGGACAGCCTGTTCCAGAGCCATACCACCTTCATAGTAAATAATTTCTTTCTAATATCTAATTGAAATCTACTTTCAGTTTAAATCCATTCCCTTTTGTCTTGTCACTATATGCCTTGTAAATACTCTCCCCTCCATCTTTCTTGTCGGCTCCCTTTCGGTACTGGAAAGCCTCAATTAGGCCACACTGAAGTCTGCTCTTCTCCAGGCTGAACAATCCCAAATCTCTTAACCTTTGATCTCAGGGCCTTTTTCCTCTTCTGTCTGATTTTAGAAAAATAAACCAAGAGACCCAGAGGCAGGTGGGGTGGTAACAGCATAGAACTGAAATAAGAATGTCTGGGTCCTGAAAGTGTTAACTATTACACAACTGACATTTAGCCAAGATCAGGACAAGCATGCATGCCAGATCTTTTATTTAGGCATGTAAATAATTGAAATGGAATCAATTAACTTCTTCAAGGTGTCTACAAATATATTTTCAGGATTTTTTGGTATTTATTTTCAAGCTTTGTATGTATGTATATTCCCCTGAAGTCTGACAAGTCTACAGTAAGCAAAGCTCAGCAGGTAGAATTTAGAGGGGTTGGAGGGAAGAGAAGGGGTATTGAAAGGTAACTGTGTGAAAACTTGTCAAATTTCAACAGAAAACAAAGGTTTTAAGGTGATACTCAATTGCACGTACACCTCAAGGGGCCTAGAAATTAAAATTCTTCAGGAAGAAAAGGAACTTTGACCCTCTGAATACACTACTTGTCTTTGATATACAAGAAAAAAAATATTTTATATTCTTACGCACTCCCCCACCCTTTTTTCTTTGTGCCAACGCAAGTGAAAAAAGGAGAAACAAAGAACAAAGTAAAAGCATTACTTCAAACCAATTCAGAGAAACCTGGAAAGCTGTCAGGAATAAAAGTCTAGGGGCTCAGAGAACCACTGAAGTAGTGGGGAGACTGAAGGGGGAGAGGGAGAAGTACAAGAAACCAACTTGCTTTTAATTCCTGCACTTCAGTGACCTTGTGAATTTTACAAAATTGTTTATGCACAGTCTCAAACAGACTTTTTGTCTCATGACTTCTTTTTCACCTGAACATCGCTCAATTTTAAAGGGGAGGAGAGACTTGGGGTTTGACAAATGGAGCTCTGAATATATCTTGCCGTACACCAAAACCAATTAAATCAGGTTGAGTAACTCAAGGGACATTTTTAGTTTTCTGCTGAATAATCAGAAAGTATTAATAGTACTTTGAACAAAAAGTATGAAAAAAGCATGGTCAAGGGAAAGAGGAAATTTTGAATTGATGGAAATGTAAATGAAGTGAGTGGTTTCAAGTAACCAGAAAATAAAATCACAATGCAATGTCTCTCTGATAGTGCTAGCCTGTGTATAGGGGGCCTGTTTTCCAAAACAATGCCCTGTAAAAGAGAAAACAAAGAGAAAATTTAACTGACTTAGAAGCTAGGATAAGAATTCACATTTTGCAGACAGATATCATGGGGATCCTAAACATTAAGTTCTACGAAGCAGACACTATCTTTTCTTTAGCTCTATATGTATCAAATAATGAGTCCCTAAATGCACCTGTTGGAGCCACATAATTAATAACAATAATTAATAACAATTACTAATTGATACAGAAGTAAATTAGTCCACAAACCAGCTTCAATCCAGATATACATAGAAAGCTTGGAGTACAAGTTTGTCCTTATAATAGCTCATAGAAACAATTTCTGAGTAGTCAAAGAACAGTTTTACAATATCTAGCGTGCTGCAAAAAAATGCCAATGAAACCAGCTCTCGAAAGCAGACTGTGAGAGAGTTAAGAAGAAAAAAGTAGTATGCACTATTCCATCTAAGAAGTTTAATGACACATGAAGTGAGAATAAATAGGCATAAGAATAAAGTTTCAAAAATCAGACAATGGAAAGGAGATACATAAAATTTGTATTTAATAATATTATGCAGGACAGTGAATTATTTTTACTCCTCCAGTGCAGAGCTTTTACTTACACCTGTGCATTTTATGATGAAAGGCACATTTCAGATGATGCCATGTACCTGTTAATAAACAGATGGAAATCTACCGAAGTAACATTGCACTGCTGGGAAAGGTCCAGAAGCTTTCCTCTGCTTTTCTGAGGAAAGCAGAATTAGGCATTTCTAGGACCACTTACACTTCATAAAAACATCATAAAAGGTTTTCATCTGAGCAATGACTACTTGAGGACAGATCATACCTCTAAGAAAAGAGAAGGTCTGGGGAGTTTATTAAGTCTTGGTTATGGTCTAAGTTTCAAGACTATTTTTCATCAACATAAACAAAAATTGATACCTGCTGTCATTGTAACCACGATAATAGCAAGTGAACTAATCTCTGTTTCTCAAGTCCATTCTGCAGTTTGCACTGTTCTCCACTACACTCTATTTGACAAGTACATCCCTGCCCAGCAAAAGCTTGGTACTCCCATGTAAGGATCCCTCAGAAAGTACACATTCACTACAAGTAGGTATATCAAACCATTCCTGGCATTCCTCTAAAGCATATACACAGCATATGGATTTTGTGCATTTGAAGTAGCAAAGGGAAAGATTTCTTTTTAAGAAAACTTTGTAACTTTGTATAGAAAGCTTGTTGTATGAACTCTAAAACTTGCAGCAATGTTAAAAGAGCAGCAATTGCAAAATGTACCCTGAAAAGGAGCTTTACAAAAAAAAAAGTCAGTAAAGACTACTTTGCATAAGGAAAAATAAAGTACTTGAATGTATAATCTGTATTTACTGAAAGTTTAATTTTTAGGAGTCCAAGTCCACTCATAGTTCAAGTCAATACCACTTTATAGATTATTTCTTGGTTGTGCCAGTATATAGGCAGAATATGTTTTGCAATAGGCTAATAATTGCAACCTCAAAACAATGCAAGATTCATATCTACTTAAAACATCTTCTTCAAAACATATTTGAAGTATCTGAATAATGACTTTCTTTTGTAACTTGGCTGTCATTTTAAACCAACAGCAATCACTTATTTGTTCTGCTCCTTGATTTTTATTATGCTTATGTCACTTCCAGCTTTACCCATACAGAAGGTAAAACTAAGTATCTTCTGTCTTTGATGGATAGCTGAGTTGAAACATGATGATATATAGAACATGCAAATATTTCCAAGTCAAAATGAAGATACAGGAAAAACCTGTATTCCTCTTACAAATTGACTAATAGTCCTTTAGCTCTGCCAAGATGAATATTTTGTATTTAAGCATTAGCTCTCTTGTTCACTAGATGCCCTCCTATAAATTCAAATATTTTCAGTAAAGTGATAATAAGAAAATCTATTTGAAATTAAACTAAAAGATTCTATAAATTCTTGATGTATCAAAAAAAAGGCAAGTTTTCTAAACAATACTGAGGTCAAGAAAAAAAGTTATTCCCTCTATAATCCAGAATTTTAGAAATCTATTCCTAACTAATTGGATTATTCCACCAAAAACTTGGCTGTAACTTTTTCAAACTCATTCTTTTTTGCATTATAAATCCATTCAAGGGAATTAACTACTGCCTACAACAGCTTATTTCATGCTACAGTTCTTCAGCAGAACCACAGTAAAAACATAATCTGACTGTGGGTTCACTGTGCAAGCGCAGCAGGAAAAACATCTTTCCTCCATGTATGTCATGGGACAAAACAAAAGATGGCCTGAATAGTCTCCAAATTCAATGCCTGTTTATTCCAATTTCCAGCTCAGAGAAACAGTCGGATTCTGTCTCACAGGCTGCACAAATCCCCTTGGCATCCCCTTCAGGCCCCTTACTTTTGCTTTTCCTGTCCCTGCTCTGCTGTGTCTTGTACTCCTTTCAGGATCTCCACCTTGCTCTCAAATCACAGGCTCCTAGGACACTACTATAAAGGAGACCACTCTTACCCTTCCTGGGGACACTCTGTGGAGAAAACAGGGCCAATTTTTTTTTCCTATCAAACTCTATGAACAAGACAGTGGATTCTTAGAATAGTCCCTCCTGCTTTTGATAACCTGCAGTCATTCCTAGATCATTCTAGCCTATCTCTGGATTTATAGGATTCCTAACATGACACTGTTTCCACAGCCAAGAAAAGAACATAAAATTTCTCCTATATTTCTTTTAAGGGTCCCTTTCATTATCTCCAGAAATAAGGTCAAAAGTAAAGGAAATAAAAAAGTTTAATGGGTCAAAATAATTCCTGTCAAGATTTTTTGGTATTTTCATTCAGATGTGTCTCTTTGCTGACTGACACAGCTTCTTTCCTTTTTCAACCTCTGCATGATGGGAGAGAACTTCTTAACATTGCCAGGAGTTGGTTAAACTCCTGTTATGGATAGCTGCTATTGTGGACTGACTGCGAGGTTCATTTCAGGAGCTGGGAGGATAATTATTCCTGCTTCCTTCTTCATGAGGGGAAGAGGAGAGGCAGGCACTGATCTCTTCTCTGTGGTGACCAATGACAGGAACTGAGGGAATGGCCTCAAGTTGTGTCAGGGGAGGTTTAGGTAGGATATTAGAAAGAGGTTCTTCACCCAGAGGGTGGCTGGGCACTGGAGCAGGTTCCCCAGGGAAGTGCTCACAGTACTAAACCTGACAGAGTTCAAGAAGCATTTGGATGATGCTCCCAGGCACACGGTGTGACTCTTGAGCATAGTCCTGTGCAGGGCTAAGGGTTGGACTCAATGATTCTTATGGGTCCCATAAGTTTTGCAATGCAATGATATAAAGACTCAATTTCTCCAATTCCTTATATACAATTTACATAAAGGTTAATTAAAAAAAAAAAAGTATGTAGGCAGAATATCAGGAAAATGCTATACAGAGGTTCAAGGTTCTCTATTTCATAGTCCTATAAAGATGCACACAATATAATTTATTTTTGAGAGGAAGAAAAAAGAATACATTTTCTTCTCACTTGAGTACCTTTAAAGGAAATAGCATCATGCTAAATTTGTCATTAACAAGAATTTTTATCTGATGTTAAAAGTGTCTCCTTATTTACTAGTTTACAGTATTTTTTATTGCTTTATATATGTTTGAATTTTTAACTGTAAAATACTCAACCCCGTTCCTGCTTTCTAGCTGCTTTGACACATAACATTTGCAAGAACTATGTATGTGCTTGGCAAGTACCAGGTTAAGCATTATAATTTTCTGCTTGTGTATAATACAGATTGATTATTCCCAAATACACCTGACATTTTAAAATAAGTATTTACTGCAAGCAGCAAAAAAACAAGAGGGAATATTCCAGTTCTCACTTTAAATCCAAGCTCAGGCATTCATTCAATATGTGACCTCAGGCAACAGACTTGACCTCATTCTAGTTCAGTCAATTCAGATGGCTAAGAGCAGGAAATCATTGAAAACCAGATGCTGCATCTAAAAGCAGATCTTCCCCAGGTAAACAAATTACAAGAGAGCCACAGGGATGGTGGAATACAGCATTTCTTATTGTAAGAGTCAGGAAGCCATATGGAGGTAAATTGGAAACAAGCCAGAGGTCTTTTAGCCTCAAGCTTTACTTTGATATCTGAAAAATAGCATTTTTAGTGCTGCACAGATACTAAGTTTTTTGTGCTATAACTAGACTGCAAGATGAGACTATCTTTATTCAAATGTACTGAGATCATGTAGTTAAGGTGGAAATTTTTTTTTCATTTTGCCCAAATTCACAGACATCTGAAATATTAACACCGATGCCTGACCACATTCTGCAATAATGTAAGATTTATAAGGACTTCAGGAACTACAGTAAATGGAGTCCATGGAAATTTTGGTATTCTAGGACAGTTTGAGTCTCTTCTTATGGTAAAGGAGAGAGTCCTTGCAGCTTCGTAGCATTTCTTCCTCTTTCCCTCTACCAGCTCACATCAAAAAACTTTAGACTACAGTTGTGGCTGCCAGAGCTACGAGCACAAAGTCCACATAGGTTTCAGAACAGAAGCAACTCCTCACACCCAATTCCACCAACATAAAATGGAAGGAGAAAAGGTTTATAGTTTATTCACATTTCCTACTTCTAGTGGAATGGTTGCTATTTCTTCTCCAGGTCTCTAAATGCTTTAGGATGAACCACTAATGCACATAATACAGTCAACTTTTGATCTGATCACTGAACAAATATAATGGAAAATATTCACAGATATTCTATAATCCTGCAGCTTGCTTAGATCACTAATAAACAAGCTGGAGGAAAGAAGAATCTGATTTAACTGTGGCTTTGAAAAGGTATTAAAAAGTACAAGAGAGCTTCACAAAATATTCAGTAACTGAGAGTAGAGAAGGTTCTATCTACAGTGACTGGCACAGGACACAAAAACTTCTTGACCCTCTTGACAACTATTTACACCACATTTGTCACAAAGAACAAACCACATTTTCCAAAAACTGAAATAATTTATATCTACCAGCAGTCTGGCTATCAAGAACTTGGAAACTTGCTTGTAGTCTTTGAGTTTTACAGGAATGTACCTAGCACATTGTTACGTTCTAAGCATTATGCATAATCCTATAAACATTTTAATGTGTTACAGGTTAATTTCTCTGACATGAAACTATCATAACATAAGCAATAAGTTAAAAGAGCACAGGTAATAAATGTAGCCTGTTTCATAGATTATTTTGGTATAAAAGTTCTTAACGAATAGACTTGTTTATTCATGCTTACCTAACAAAATACCAACTACTTATAGTGGACAATTTATCTAAGATAGGTGGGAGAACAGACATTGAAGGTAAATGAACAGCACATGGAAAATAAATTGTTACTAATCTACTAAAAAAACCATAATTTTGTTTTATGAAAACAAGACCAAAACCAGTCTTAGTTGTAACTTTTGAACTGAGGACTCAATGATGTTTTTAATTCTTATCCCTTTCACTATTCTCAAAACATTATGTGCTACACAAACCAGTGGCTGTGCTTTAGCATAGTTACAACTATCAGAGTAGGCATACAATTTTTGACAGGATTCAGGTATTTTCTCTCTGCAAACTGCATATATAAGGCAGAAACACAGAAAGATGCTGACCTCGTTTGAAACTGCTGATACAAGGGTTACCGTAAAAGAATTCTGATCAATGTTGACAGGTAGAAAAAGAACTATCTAAAATTTTCAGGAAAAAGAATCCACTCTGGTTTAACAGAAAAAAAATGGAGTCAAAATAATAAAGTTTTCTTATCATAAATAGATACAAAATGATATAACTTTTCCTGTAACTAAGATTGCAGATAAGGCAAACCATTATCTTTCCATATTAGATAATTTAGTAATGCCATTAACTGTTTAGTTTTCCCTGTAAGTATCAGTCCTTGTAAAGAAGGTCAATACAAGCTTTTAACGTAACACTAGAAATAAATGACAAATTAAATTAAGAGGCTTGCTGCATCCCACTTCCTGGAAGCACTTATTTCCTGATCTCAATTAAAAGGCAGAATGTCAGGGAAATAAGTGTTTTTACTATACAAGCCCTTGCAACTAGGTCCAGAGAATAATTTAGGCACCATGAAGATGAACTTTTGCAGCATGTCTATGGAAGCACTAAGCACTCTAAAACGTCAAGTCTGGCATTCTGGCTTCTTATACAGTATACAGAAACAGGGATTCTAAAAGAGTATCCCAATAGCCAGTAAAAAAAGCATTAACTAAAAGAAGAAAAAACAAACAAAACCAACCAAACAAAACTAATATCATCTGCAATTCTCTCATTTTTCTCTGGTTTGGTGCATTATTTCTTCTTTACCATGCAGTTCCTGCCTCCACTCAAGGAGTCCCCAGTCTCATATTTTTGTCTCCTATGCACCATCATTCAGAGCTTAAGCAAAGGGATACCACATGTTATTTTATAAATAAGGGCAGCTCCTTCCTTTTCTATACCGAGATCAAAACTTTGTTTTCATTAAAACCCATACAACCTTCCTCCAGAAGGAACAGAGCAGCAGAGAACACTCTTCTTGCTAGATTGGGAACTACTCTGGAACTATGAAATCTCACTAAATCTTTGATGTGAACAAGCCTGCATAAGCTTTATATACTTGCAACATATGGGAGTGGTATTACTTTTGTCTGCTAAAATGTAAAATGAGTTAGCAAATGACAGGGTGTTAAGTCATTCTTCATGAACTCAGTTTTCCTTTCTCTTAATTTTGCAGATATATTGTCACAACTTAGGCCTGACCATGTATTTAATATGTCTAAAAGCAAAATCTCAAGACGAGCAGCTAATAGTTATAAGGAGTCAGGAACATGCAGCCACAATTTGATGAGGTCTGAATGTAATATAAGCTTTGATTTATATTAAAAATTTCCATGTTTTTTTGAGATACTCCAGGAAGATAAAGATCTGCATCAGATGTCTGCTCTTACAAATAAAATATAAGTGAAATTACTTGTGATGCTCCTATTCAGACTTTGTGCTGCCAGTCAGTAACTGAGTTTGGGGTTTCCAAGATTACACTTTAGGAGTTAGCTACCTACATTTCACAATTTCTGTCTAATTTATCCCTCTTTTTCTCTTTACTTGCACACAAGGGGGAAAAAAAATAGACACAAAATTCCAGTTCTTTCTCTTTTCCCCAGTGTCTTCAAATCAGTCATTAAGGAACCTTGTTCAAAAGAAAGCCACTGACTGAAGTCTCTCCAGGGGTGTATTGCTAGACACATGTGAAAAGATGTCAGTAAGAACTCCAATTTGTCACTGAAGAATAATGATTGCAGGTACTTTTAAGTCCTGCAAGGTCTTTGAAATGGCTTTGCAATTTAGTGAATGAAATAAGACAGGCTGCCTCTCAATTACCACAGAAGGAATAGGAGAACTTTCATTGCAAGACTCAAGTCCTAGCTGCTTTAGCTGGATTCTCTAAGAAAAAGAACCAAAAATGTGTATTTGGAAATAGTCAAAAGATGATAGCAGGGTTCTGTAAGCAAATACATAGTAGAGATATACAAGCAACAGTCTCAGGACTTTGTGGGAAGGATGCAACAGGCCAAAAATCAAAAGTAGTATCTTTTAATGCCAAAGGGTTTGTGTTGAATTTAGGTTGTTTGCAAATCATAAAGGTCTATATTCAAAACAGATTTTACAAAAGAAGGTTGAACAGAGGGAGAGAAAAATTAAAGCAAAATTGAGAAAACGGTCCTAAATGAAAATTGAGTCATTTCACATTTCTAAGGAAAAAAAAAAAAAAAATCAAAGGCTAATTGAAAAATAATGATAAGAATAATCACAGTGACTTAAGGATACTGGATACTGTATTGTTTCAGAAAATTTTGTCAAATTATATTTGAGAAATCAGTTAGGACAAGAGGCAATAACTGACAATTAAA
>VXAU01003696.1:0-25908 GCA_013399695.1 Formicarius rufipectus | reverse complement strand
ACAGATTGTTTCAATTATTTCCTAATGCCAACAAAACACTAAATGAACTCTATGAAATGACACTGCCTTAACACCCAGTGCGTGCATCAACAACAGCATGCACCAACAACCAAAAATTTAGCACTATCTTTATACCAGGTAATTAGTGGCAACTGTAAGATCTGTTGCAAGCTGCATGTTAAGGTTGGCTTAAAATCACTCCTCATTAAGTAATGTGGGTCAATTCATACAGTAAGCCACTTTGCAAGATAACAAATGGACTCAATAAATATTTGTATTTGCCATAACAAGCTGAAAGGGACAGAACAAAGGACCTATCTACCAAAACATTTTAATAACATTATCCAGAACATTCTGTGTTTCTGCAACATGTCAAATCCTAGTTCTGAAGAGGATCCAGATACAACATTTGTACACTCAGGAAAATTTTGATGGAAGAGCTTGGAAATCATTCACATTGTATGTAGAATATCAAGAAAAGTCCAAATTCCCAACATATGGAAAGTGGTACTTGTCCACGAAATCCAGAGTGGCACAAATACTAAAATTTGCTGAAAATCATCTTCCCAGAAATTAGACATCATGACATTCACTGGGGACTAAACCTCTTGCCCATTTCAAGTTTATATAAAAGTTTTGCAATAAATATTCACAAAAAAAGGCAAGGCATCAAGCCCTGGCAACTGGCAGAAAAGAATGAACATCCCTGTTTCACTCCTTATCAGATAAATTAATGGTTGAACAGACACACCACCTCAGTTTTGAATCTCAGAAAAGGAAATATTTATGCCCATGCTATCACACTCTGTCAATTAATCACTGAAGCCAAACATCTTTGAAGGCATGCAAACATAGACATGTATGAATTTTGAAAGAATGAATACCTCTCAATTTTCCTCTGAACTCCTTCCTCAATTCAGGTAATTTTTTTCAATTCTTGGTGAACGGGCCCAGTACATTTTCCTTCCTCTGCATGACACAGGAAGAAACATGTGACATTCTTTTTAACAGAATGGGAAGAGATCCAACACCAAATAATAACATCATTAACTTATTTAAACAATCAAATTAACTTTTCTGATCCACTACATAATTTTCATAATCTAATTTTCATATTTTCATTTTCCATCCAGCTCTAATAACCATATTGCCTTAACTGGCTTGAAGGATTAGTCCATCTCATACATGGCTCTTATAGCTGAAACTTCCCATATGGCCACCCTGAACCCTTATATGTAAGAATAAAGTTACAAGGCTAAAACATAATTCAGACCCTGACTGAACTCTTTTTGGACATAGTTTCAACTGCCTTCAAAATTTTATGGGTATCTGCTGCCTGACATTCACAATATCATCAAACATACGCAACTTACACTTTTTAAAAACACTGAACATTTATAGACCCTGGATTTAGGTGGTTTTGGAATTCATGTTAATGGTCTTGCAGAAAGAGGTCTATGACAAAAGGAATCAACCTTTTCCTACTTCAAATTTAAACTAGATCATGCAGGTAACAGAAACAACAGACAAAACCATCTTGATGCACATGGGCTCTCATCCATCATAGAACAAACTCAGTTTTTACAAAAACCAAGAGCTTGACTCCCAATATTTCTGTTAATGCTTTCTAACTTACTTATTCATTTTAAGGTTTCATCAGTTATAAAATTCAACACAAATGTCCTGTTCACATCCTAGGAACAATTACAGAAATGCCAAGTTTGGAAGATCAAACAGCTGTAGATCATCTACTTTAACCAAGGTCAGCCACAAAAAGCTGCTCAGCACTGCATACAGTGTTTTGAATATTCCAAGGATGGAAGCTACACCAATTGGGAATCTTGTTCCAATTTTTGAAGTTTTTTCCCATGAAACTCTGGTATTTAAGTTACTGTCAATTATCCTTTGTTCTTTCACTGGACAAAACTAAAAGGAGCCTAGGTGCACTTTCTTTATTTACTGCCATCAGGTCTTTGTACACTCTGATAATAATACCCCTTGAGCTATCCTTGTTCCAGTGATTAAGAGAAAACACTTTTGACATAAGGTCCGTATTGTAATGAGGAATCTTATCTTTCTGGAAGGTGCAAGTACAAAAATGAGCAGCAAAATTCATGCAGTTCAAGTTAATTTTATTGATAATCCACTACGAACTCAACAGATTATGAAACAGAGGCTGTAGGGGTGTATTGATCAAGAGTACAAATCTTGACAGTGAAATGCTGCTTAAACCCTGGCAAAGGTCAGGTCAATATTGAGAGTATGGCCTGCTCTTGCTGTAGAAGACACTCTGTCAGCACCAAAGTGTAACAAAGAATGTATGTTTTTCAAGATCTTACTGCAACATAAATATAAAACAGTGAGTAGTGAAAATCCTTACCCCTCAGTCACTGACTAGTCCAGGAAATAAACAGCAATTTTACAAATAGCATGTTGTCCTTGCAGCTGGGAAAACTGTAATGGCCAAAGGTAAAGCACATCCAGGTACAGATTAAGCCAATTTATTATTTCCCACTGGCATTCAAAACACCTGTTAGATCAACAGAAGACTTGTAAGAATTAGTGTGTGTGCATCTATCTATATATAGTGTAGGCCAAGAAACAGAAATTATTCTGCAATCTTATAATATAGTTCCCAAGAAGATATGGAACTGACTCAAACCTGACTGAACCAGGATGCACATTGGGTACCTGACTTCTCTAGAGAAAAGAGTTCTTCCTTAGGCAATAGAGCATAATCCTTCCAAAGACTTGTTTTAATCCAGTCAGGGACTGGTCAGAACTGAAGAGGTCCAACAGCACCAAAAAGCTATTTTTGTATTCTTCTTTCCTCTAAAAATACAGCTATAAGGCTACTTCAGTGCAGTACTACAAAAATTAGTTAATTTTTACTTCTGCAGGCTGACAAGGCAAAGACTGTCACCATAAAGTATACAGCACACAACCAGGAGAAGATTCTCAACAGACTGCAGGAAAATATTGCCTACTACTGGAAATGAGTTTTAATTAATGTGTTAGAGAATCTGTCTATTAAGAAGCAGTGCTAGTTTGTGTTTTTTGTTCATCCTAGTTAGGACTCCAGGTAAAGCCAGCATCCTTATTTCCAGTGAGCATGATGAAGTCAAAGGCTTAAGAGCAATCCTTCTCATTTACTATGTATTAGTGCTAATACATTTTTCAGCATTAATCCTTTGAGCAAATGACACATAGATAGTCTGGGACACTAATGGGATACATTAATTGCAAGTAGTATAAGAAAAGAGGATTACTAAAATTCATGCTGGAAACAGAAAATGAGATTAAAAATGGCATTTTGGTTAAAGTTCTTCAGGCTATTAAAAAAATACAAGATGATTAGTCAAGGAGAAACTAGAAAGCCCCTAAACGAAAAATGCTGAGGGTCAAGGAGAATCTGGGGGAAGGGATTTATTACTAAAAGTGGAAGAAAATAAAGCTAGAAACTAAATCAGAACTTAAGCTGGGATGGGGAGTGTGAAGCAGAAGGAAAGGGTAGTATTTCTGATACTGCAAAGCTTTATTCTGCAGAGGAGAGGGGAGCAAAACTAATGCTCAAATCCTGCATATGTTTAAGCCCATGAATGATTGTACCGACTTTAGTAATCACGTGGCTATAGCTAAATATTTAATTCCTTAAAAAATAGCCAAGCAGACGAGTCAGGAAGGAGACACTAATATCTTCCATCACACAATGAGAAAAAGTCTGACTTGTCTTTGCACCATGGGAAGATCACTGCAGTCTGTGTGTGTGCAGGCAATGGAACCAAGTCAGAGCAGGAAGGCAACTTTTACAGTGTCATCAGTGCTAGAATAACCTACCTCACAGTGTTAAAGTTCATAAGAAAGGGTTCATGGATGATCCACAAGGAACAATGTCAGTACCAGAAAACAGGCATTATAGAACATTAGGAAAACAATCCAAAAGGATTGCTAGCTACATAAGGAAAACTACATAAAAAGGGGAAGGAAACTTTGACAGTGGACTTTACACCACAATGGGGAAAAAATAAAGGTATTGCTAGACCTGGCAATCCAGATATTAAAGAGCAAAGACTTTTAGAATAGTTTCCTAAACAAACAGTTAATTTTCTGTCACTGGCTATTCTAAAGTTAATATTGGACATTTTTGTAAGTAATATTACCTAGGACACATCTGGGGCAGTGCAATTCTTGTGTATCCTACTATGAAGTCAGACTACTCATCATTTTTCTACAAGCTATTCAGAAAATAACTCTGAGTACATCAAAACCCAAGGTGAAAAATGAAAAACACGCACAGCTCATTTTATTTTTAGTAATTACAATCCAAGAACTGCCTCAAGAAATATCTTAGTAGCCCCTTGGTACTTCAGTTGAAGTTGATAACACAACCCTTCTCTGCAAAAAAGGGGACTTGGATGTTTCCATATCATAGCTGATATAAGATAACATACTAGACACTGAATTGCCACTAGAAATTGCACAGTAAAGCTAAAAGAGACTACTGAAGGCATTTGGTCTTGCTGGTTTTCGCTCCTAACTATGTACTTTAATAAGAAACAGCAAAGGTAGAAAGCATATGTGTTTAAGGACATACACACCTGACTGTGATAAGATGCAGTCTGGTACCATGATATTGAAAATCCACACAAGAACTTGCTGATAAAAAAATTTAGGAAGTTTGCAGGGGAATCCTCTCATCTACCCCTGACACAACTATGACTGAACTGCAAACATTCAGTTTCAGAAAACCTGCTCCACATTGTATAATTTAAACCATGCCATTTGTGAAACAACAGGGATGAGTAATCACTTTGAGGAGTTATTACCCTCTCTATGGGTTCCAGTACTGTTGCACACTTCAGGAATGAACAAGTCTACTTTGTTGCTTTATCCCAGTACAAGGAAACTGTTTATCAAAGTTTACCTCTGGAGCAACCACTGCAGCTAAAAGCAGTATCCATATATCCTTTCTCTCATAATATTTCCTGATGAATTATAGACTTTTCTCACATAGCACATTTTTGACACATTCTGCTACATGGATCTGTACTTTCTCCATAACTAATTTACTTTTTATTAGAAAAGAAAAATGATCCTCACTTGTTCTATCTGGTGGATCATCTGGAGAACTCACTGAAGAACACACACAAAAAATTGTAATAGAGAAAAGTCTGTCAGGAAATTAAATCCTGTGTAGGAAGCAGAGCGTTTTGAAGGAATGAATTATTTGTATTTACAGAACAAATATAAGCAACTAGATGGAATCTGAAGTCAGTTATTCATCTTCACTTTTTTTTAGTCAGAACAAAAATTCCCAGATCAGGCATTTTATCTGCTGTTTTAACAAGAGGATACCACTATTTATAGAAAACTGAAATATAATAATATAGATTTGTGCAGTAACAAGGGTTTATAAAGCAAATGTTATGAGTACCACACACTAATTTAATTACCAAATACATTGGAAACACCAATATCTGAGAAGCCAGAATTAGTGTAAATATAATAGAGCGTCCTCAGTCCTCAATCCTACAGACTTCCACACAGTCTGACACCTGCATCCCACAGATTAATTTGCAGCACAAGCAGCTGATTGCATAATATGCTGTTAAGAGAAGTGCTGTTGAGAAAATCAAATGGAATCAAAGACATGGTAAACTCACCAGCTGGTCTGACAATTGTGATAACAATTTTTAAAATACATTCAATTATATTTAAATTTTCATATTTCTCTATAAAGTATAGCTGTTCATCTAAAAAAATAATTCAAATTTACTGAGAGTAAATAGAAAAGTAAACACTACAAAGAGAAGGTACAGGACAGGGCCTGACCTTTCTTGTTCTCTCAGTGCAGGGTTTTATCCCTGTTAGGAAAAAAATGTAGGCTTTTTAGCTAAAAGTGGAGTTCTTTTTTTCCCCAAGCAAGATAAAACAATTCTTCCAGCCAAAAAATTAGAAAATTCCAAGCAACTGCAATGCTCTCACTTCAGCTGAAATTTTCATGTCTAAGATATGCAGTGAAAGACCAAACTCAGGCTAGTTAAATATTAGACAGAAATTAATTTTTTTTTCTATTCATTTTAGACCTAAATTCTGGTGCACTGATAGTCTCTGTGGCTTCTCTACAAGGTTCAGAATGAGCAGACCCCTTATGAGCATCATGTTACCTGGGTTTAAAAGATGTCATAGTTACAGAGAAAGCTGTGTATTTGTACTTCCATCTGTTACAAGCCTGGGATTTGGTGCTTGAATTTTAGACAAACTATATTGAGCTTCTCCTGGCAGAAGGTCAATGGAATTACAATTATCTCTTATTAAATTACACATATGAGGCAATTCCAACCAGTTTTTGTAAACCCACAGGTGCATATTCAGGTAAGGATTACAATGCAAGTGACACAATAACTCAAGCCTCTCCAAAATCAAGTGGGCTTATTTCCCCATTAAATAGAAGTTATCAGGACTGCTTGCACAGTTTTCTCTCACTTTTTATCCCCATGGACTCTAGTAACTTCCATCATTTTTAAAGGAGAAGAAGCTTAACTTGATACCCACGTAATTATTCTCTCTCCCTCAGGTGGTCTTCATTTGCTTGCCTCCCTGCACTCACTAAGAGACTTCTATGTGAAGATAAGGATCCTCTTTGATCTCCAGCTATCTCCTTAGGGGCCTAAGACATTCTGTTCTCTATAGAACCACCCCAGTAATTTTGTTCCCATTTATGGTACAACCAAAGTCTCTTCAAGAAACTTTATTTTTGTTGGTTTTTTCCTAATTCAAAATTTGCATTGGGATATATTTTATTGTATTATTACAAGGTTACAGAAAATAATTTCATATCAAAGTTATAAGGATGGAAAGTGACATATTTGTGTACAGAAATATTATGTGAGACACTGGTATCTTATTGGTACAAGTCTTCACAGAGTCAAAAGAGTTAGCATACCCAGTGTGAGAGTGTGTGTATGCTTTGATCTTCAGACACATGCATGCTCAAAGTGTCTTACTGGGTTTCCTAAAAGAAGAACAATATTCAACTTTAGTATTTAATTCTTCAGATTAATAAAACTTTCTGAAGTGTTTTAGGGGGAGGAGTGGAGAATAACATTTCAGAAAACCTTTTCACCATGAGTCCTTCACTCAGGTCTAGTCCCAAGAAAAATGCCCTTTAACACACACCTAATTATTTTCAAGTCATTCAAGGCATTTCAAATTATTTCCTTCACTCTAAGTCTTTACCTGTAATAACTGGTGTTCTATCACATATTGAAAGTATCACAGTAAATAAAGGTAAAAGTATCCTGACAGCTGCACGAAGACCTAATTAGGAACCTCTACCTCAAATCATGTAACTGATGCAGAAATGTACGAATCAGATAGTATCACCATAATATTCTCAACACACTTTCAAAGTTGATTACTGTCACATTTATTTCAGATCATTGAAGAGGTGTCATTTTCCCCACTCTCTTTTAAAAAAAAAAGAAATCCATTTTCAGGGCCACAGTTCAGTTTAATAATTCATTAGCAGATCCTTGGAACTGATGCCTGAAGAGACTTTTGCAACTGTTGTGTGTTGTTTCAATTTTTGTAAATAATTGCTGTTTCTATTTGATTTAAACATCACACTCTTACTTTGAAACATCTCCAAATCATTACCCACTTGACAACTGTATACCTGCTTATTTTAAAATGCCGTGTTTATTTTAACTTTTTTATAAAATCTTTTCTACAGTTCTGTAAACAGCCACTTGCACGGGTACCACCTTTAAAAATCTGGTCAGTGACATCAGCTTTGCTGCTATGCTTTAACATTAACACACTAAAACTAACCTGGGTTTTGTTTTCTGCTGTGTTCTTGCAAACTTTAAAGGAACTCGGTGGACCCGGCATCTACTTGCATTATATTGGTAAGAAAGAGGATTCATCTCTGTCCCTAAGAAAATACTCTGTAGAATCAAAGAAAAGTTCCTGTAAGTAAAGGGCAACCTCCAAACAGTGGCTTGGTATACTGTAAAACTCCTACTCAATTGTATAAAAAGAAAACACCAGATTTGTATTTAAAAGGTGATCTAACCTCACTAGGCTCAAAGAACTTCAGTTTTTCCACAAATACTTATATTTTTCTAATCCTAAAGGTGTTTCTTTTCTCTGTTGCTGCACAAAACTCTCAAAAGAAAAGCTCACAATTTTCAATCAGAATTATGCAATCACCAAAGTGAACTACACACACCATCCTATCCTCTTCTGTTCTGTCCTTTCCCACCCAGTGTACCTAGACCCTATCCTACCTTGTTTCACATCGGTATCACTCTGGTTTTGTCACCTCTACAACTGCAGGACAGCCATAGCATAAGAAATGACATTGACTACATATTTGACATCAATAAAAGTAAAAAGAGAAAAACATCTAATAGTTTCCCTCTGAATACTCACTCCACCTCCTATAATCCCACAAATTTTTGGTTTGGGAGAGAGAAAATTTCAGCCAACAGGGAGACTCTCTTTAAGATGACATATTCATCTTTTAGATCACTACATCTGAAACAGTTATAGAAAGCACTTGTAACTGTTCATGATAAAAGGATTTGACATGATTGGCCCACTGTTCCCATAGGACAAAAACCATTTTGAATAGCGCATCAAAATTGTCTACCGCTTGAATGTACTTCAGATAATAGGGTATTACAACTTTAAAGGGACATACTGTCAAGGATACAGGAATATAGCAAGACTTAATTACACCCTTACAACATTTTAAATGCATTAAATGGGCTATACAGGCTGGATCCAAAGATTACAGTACTCTATGAAAAGACTCCTATTGACACAAAAGGTGCTCTGAAGCAATTATTCAGTTACTTGAAATTCCTTTTCTGTTTGCACAGCCATTTAACAGATCTGTCATTTCCAAACTGTCAGCTCACTGTGCAAGGAGCAGAAGTTTGAAATTAATATATTTTTATAACATAACACAGGAAACAGACATGACTTCTGCTATGAAAGACATCCAATAAAAGAGTTTTGATAACTTTGCAAGCCATTTGGCATGAATGTACCATGGATGTGTGGCAGCAGGAGAAACAGAACTTAGAGATTAATTTTAAAAGTGACAATGTTATAAACCCAAGAAAAAGCAAGCAGGCATACATTCAATAGCCAAGGTCAAAACTGTAAAATAAGAAATCTGCAAGTATGAGCAGTCAGATGTACTTTCTAATTTTTGAAAGAAAAAACAACTTGAAAATCAGAATACGGCATTTTTAAATATATGTCTGTGCCACCAAACACTTTCAGCTAAATAATTTCACAGGAACATTTTATTAAATATTTTAAATACTTGTCAAAAGTATCCTTCCCTACTCTTTAACTGCATGTTGATCAAATTCCATACTATCTTAAAGGAATAGCAGCACCATATTTCATTGTAGCAACTTTATTAACTTAATTAACTTTCAAAATGAAATATACTAGATGCAGTCATGAGAGGAGTTTCAAATCTGTAAATTTGAAACTATTCAACAACTGAGACACTGAACATTTTATTTCATGATGAAAACCTGAGGCAGCCTTTTGGTGAGCTTAAGTTTTTGTCCCAGTGTCATGTATTCTGATTACAACACTCAGCTACAAGATTTTTTTATAGAAGGAAAAGCCTTATTTAATCTGCTACAAATGGCAAATTACTCCTTTATTTATCCTTACCTTGTACTCTGTCCAGTACAAATTACTCCATTTCCCATCATCTTTGTAAACGTAAGTAAAAGTGAACGGAAGTACAGAGAGAATTTTTGCCCAGTTTATCGATCACATATGGATATCTAAACGCCAGGTCTATGAAACTGTGCAGATGCCATTTATGCCCTCAGGAACCTGACCTTATTGTCAAGCGTGATGCCTTAAGGCTTCCTCCTTGCTTAAAAGGGGTTGCTGATAACTCATATTCACTTTGGATAACCTGTCAAGGGGCAGCCAATACCAACTGAGTATTTACGCACTTTTTTCCTGAATTGAATAACTCAGGCAAAAATACTTAGTCTTTTGTAGAGCATATCTCTATTTCATTTAGACCCTTGTGGCTGCTTTGTTAAGCCTCCTAGCTTTGTCCTACTTCCTCGAGAAAAAGGAAGGCAGCCAGAGAATAAGTGTCCAGTTACACAAGGAGATCTCAAAATTAGAAAAAATTATAAGGCTTACACTTTTCCTTTCAAGAAAAGATCCTAAAAGACTATAATGGAGGAAGAAATAAAAAAAAAAAAAAAGGAACAATTTGCACACAACTCACCACCTGAAGTTTCTTTCAACAGTTAAAACACATAAAAAGCAACTTGGTGTACTAGGCATGTAAATCTAGACCTTTAAAGCAATAGCAACTTTAATAATTTCAAACTTCAGGCAAATGAGGTTCCAAAATCTCACTAGGAACATTTGAAACATTGTATAATAAGACATCTTTAGGGAGTTTAATTTCAAATTTTATTTAGTTTTCCCTTAGTGACTTCTTAGACATTTGTCTGAGAAAAATTACTCTGATTTAAACATAAGAATTGTCAAGAAAGATACAATGTATCTTATGGGGGGAAATGTAGAATTAAACTCAAGGTTTTTTTCAGCTATCAAGTAGTCTGACTGATTTCAGGAAGACTATTCATCCACTTAGATTTAAGCAGATACCTTGTTCCTTATGGAAGCAGGATATTAGTCACTGTCTCTTTTCTCACAAGAATGGAGGAAAGAGAAAATGTGCTGTAGTGCACAGTAAAAACAGGAGCAGATATCTCTGACATGGTTTGACTTTGTTTTTAAGTGGAATACAGTTTAGTTTGACTGCGTGCTTCTAATCCTGAGTCAGTCTCAATCAAAGTACAAATTTCAGGCTGTTAAGAAAAGTGGGAGAACAGTATTTTAACATTATGCTTTAGAACACTAACTGCAATTTTCAAATAAAGATTGCAAGCTGCAATTACGGTAATACATGTTCTCCTGCTACCAGTTACTCCCAACTAGAAGCTCACACAACAGAGCAAATTGCTAGATTGTTGAAATCTCTTCTGTGTGGTTTCATTCAATAACTGAAATGTTTTCCAGTGCTCTTTTAACCAAACCTCTCAAAGTTTTCTCACATTCATATATACAGAGTACAACTACCACACTGACAAAATCATGGAAAATGATGAAGTAATAAGGACCTTGTGCTAAAGTCTTGAATCACTTTCATGATATCTTTTAAGCAAATATTTTAAAAGCATAGCTGATTATTCTCATTAATACAAATAATGATGTAGAGAATTTTGTTTACTTTTTAAATATATAAAATACCTGAAATCACATCACATTCAAATAATGTGAAAATCTTTTGCAGAAGTTATACAAAATGCACAAAAGAGGACCAGATTTACATCAGTATTTGCCAAGTTTGATAGTTAAATGTTAGCAAATAAATATCCATCCAAGATAACAGAAATATGGGCTTATAAATCATAGTTCTTATCATCTAGTAGAAAGCTTCTCAATCAAAAGTTTTTTAATGCAATCCATTTTCCATTGTCCAAGAGAAGGCTGTACACTGGTTAGCACTTCACACAAAAATTACGTCGTAAAAAAGATCTGTTACTGAGAATATACATAGCATTTGCTGGCAAGGATACAAAGCCCAGTATTTACAAGCTGGAGTTTACTGAGGTAAACTGCAAAAAGTGTAAGCTTTCCAAACAAAGGGTGAAAAATTATTAAATACTGCAAGAGCTTACCTCAGATGGTGAATTTCCCATTTTTAAAGAAGAATTTTAAGTTTATTTTTTTTCCACAATGAGCTATTCTTGAATCCAGCATTCCTGGGGTAGGCTTTGGCCTGCTTCTTGGGCAAGGAATCTCAAATCCAACCTCCGCCATAATACTTTTGTGTCCCTTTGGATAAGACTGTTCATTTTACCCAAAATGCTCATAACCTTCCAGGTTGTTAAGACAATTTTGATAAATATTTTAAAAATTCTCTATCAAAGAATGAGGTCATTTTAAAAATAAATAACTTCTACTGAAGGACTGTTGTGAAAATAACCATTTCCCACAACCCTAAGTGACTGCCTATAGCTTGAACATGGATACTAAAGCAACTGGCTGGCTGAAATAATCTACAGAGCTTTTCTTCCTGTGACTGACTGGTGTTCCTGCTCATATATTCATATGCAAGTGAGAAGGAGGTCTTCTTTCTCTTCTACTATTGTTGTGTAGCACTATCTAAAAAAGAGGTACCTTTGGCATTCCTTGGGCTCTGCCAAATCCCAGGTCTCAAGAATATTAGCATCACCAGCATTGTCCCATCTCATTATGGATTGCCACTACTGCTAGATCCAAATAGTACAGGTTTTTCAGCCTACCAGAGCCAGGACTGGCATGAAATGAACATTTCTTGTCTGTTAGCTTTCAGCAAACATGGGGCTATTCCTCTAACCAAACAAAGGTAAAGACATGTACATTTTTAAAGCTATGCAGAGAGTCAATTCCAGCATCCGACTGGGCTTCATGAGCACACTCAGATGGGTACTCTACCTCCACTAATCAAGCCATACCACACATTTTCATTCTTGATAAAATAAGCACCTAATTTTTGATACTCAAATCTTGAAATATTTCTCCCCTTTCCCTCATCAGCCTCCTAGATCTATTGACAATTATTTTGTTTGTTTTGAAAATCCTAAAATCACTAACTGTCAGACAAGCTTCTTTTTGATAGCCTTACAACAGAGTAGAGCAACATTGCAAACCCAATGTCAAAGCACATATCCAAACATAGGCTTTTTGCCCTACTTGACTGCCATGGGAACAAAATTCTTTCAAGGGTAGGTTTGAGTCAATGATTTTGTCACATGACAGCACACATTCTCAGCTAAAAAGGACCATGCTGACTTACATCACTAAGGAAGCTGACTCTTACTGTGAAACTATAAAAAACTTCTTTATTAAAAATTTTGGCATGATTAGCAGTAATTTTTTTTAATTGTCAGCTTCATAACAAGAAAATAAGACTGCTAAAAGGGAAATCTCATTTGCAGCTGATGTTGTAGAGAAGTCAGTACACATGCAACAACACAACCATGCAAATTATTCTTTGTTCCTAGAGGACTAAGGTTGCAATGAAAATCAAAATGCTAAGATCAGGAAAACGAAAGCATGTTATTGCCCCTAGCTAAGTCTTCTGATGAATTACCAATTATCTTCTGCTGCCAGGTCTCACCTTTTCATGAGAAACAGCCATGGCAGAAAGATTTAAACACCATTCCTGACTCTATTCAGATTTTTCCTGTTCTTTCTGTGTAATCTAAGTTGCTACTACACCAGCTCTCGTAAAGAGAAATTATATTCCCAGACCTGAAAGAATACTTTCAGTATTACTCCTATCTCCCACAGAAAAACAGCAAGTGTTGAACGGACTTGGCAGACTGATGTGGTATTTTAGAAGTTTCTTAGTACTGTTAAAGACAGATGGGATGTATTGTGTTTGGGTGGCCAAAGTTTGGTAGCAGGGAGACTACAGGGGAGGCTTCTGTAAGAAGCTGCCAGAAGCTTCCCCCATGTCTGGTAGAGCCCATGCCAGCTGGCTCCAAAACAGACGCCCCACTGGTCGAGCCAATCAGGAACAGTAGTAACACCTCTGTGATAACATATTTAAGAAGGAAAAAAACGTTATTGCCTAGATGTAATTACAGCCAGAGAAGAGCAAAGTGAACACGTGTAACCAGCTCTACAGGCACCAAGGTCAGTGCAGAAAGAGAGGGAAGAGGTGCTTTAGACACCAGAGCTGAGGTTCCCCTGAAAGCTCATGATGAAGACCAGTGTGAAACAGGTTATTGATCTGCAGCCCATAGAACAGCACAGAGGAGCTGAGATCCACCTGCAGCCTGTGGAGGAGACCACACTGGAGCAGGTGCATGCCCTAAGGAGGATGTGTCCCCATGGGAGGCCTGTAATGGCAGGGACTTGCTGATCCACAGAGAGAGGAGACCATGCTGGAGCAGGTTTTCCTGTTTACCAAATTGTAACCTGGTGCCTGAAGAACTGGACTTCGTGGAAGAATGACCCACATTGCAGTAGTTCATGGAGAACTGCGGCCCATGGTATGGACTCACACTGAAGTTTGAGGAGAACTGTCTCCCACTGAAGTAGGGGAAGGACTCCCCTCTCAGAGCACCAGCAGAAACCACCTGTGATGAACTGACTGTAACCCCTATTCCTCATCACCCTGCACTATTTGGAGGAAGGAGGTAGAACTTGGAAAGGAGGGAGGGGTACAGTGAAGGTGTTTTTAAGATTTATTTTATGTTTTATTATTCTGCCCTGATTTTTAGTAATAAATTCAATTAATATCCCCACTTCAATTCTGTTTTGGCCTTGACAGTAATCAGTGAGTGATCTTCCCCCGTCCTTACCTCAACTCATGAACCCTTTGTTATATTTTCCTCTCCTCTGTCCAGTTGCAGAGGGGAATAACAGAGTGGCATTGGTGGGTACCTGGCATCCAACCTGAATCAACCCACTATGAAGATAAGACCATTGTACTGATTTTCTAGAATACAGATATAAATTTCAGCAACTAATGTTAAAAATTTTCTCGACAATTTAGAACTTTGTTAATCATAAAATTAAGAAGGCAACAGCACATTCCTCCTATATGTTCAGATTTTTTAAATCCATTAAGAGACTTTCTGGGTTTTTTTCTTTTCCTTTTTAATTACAACATATCTCCCCCACAGAGGCAAGAAGCAAAGAAAGTCATATACTGCAGCAGCAAAAATTAAAATTTATTTAGAGAAAAATTTCAAAGGCATAAACACACCAGATATCTAACATATTCTAAAAATTCCCATTGTGGCAGATACCCTAAACCTCTTCTAGTTTTAAAGATATGTAAATATTTATTAAATGCTTCCATTTAAAAATCTAATTTAAATTTTAAATAGCCATATACCACAAGTCACTAAGGACACATCACAAGCCCCTAAATGTATGAGACTGTCACACAAATTTAAAACAGCTTCATCTTACAAAAGACTTGGCGATGGCCAAATTAAACACATAAGATATTGCATTCCATCAGTTTAGCTCATAAGGAATTTTATTAATTTTCCTTAGTAGAATAAACAGAGTAGAACTTGATTCTTGCAAGTCAGGGTGCAACCACCAAAATATCTAGAATTGTATTTAAAGGGTCAGAATTGCACAGTTCTTATAAGGTAAATTTTTTCCTGCAAATATTATTTTTCTATGTTTTTGCACCTTCACCATCAGAAGTTTAGTGCCACAAGGTTTAGTCCAAAGATTCAGCTGTGCTGAGCCTGTTAACAAAAATGTTAATGCTAGGCCTATTCAGCTCGGGCTGCCAGGCTTACCTGGAGACAGCCTATCTTGTCACACAACATAACAATGGCAGCTGAGCTTCTTCAGCACCACCTCCACGGAGGACAGATTCAGGATGTAATTTATGCTTGCAGTTTTATTTTCTGCACTATCAGAAATCTCTAAAGCACTACAGAAATAAAATCCTATGATTAATACTAAGCATGTCTTTAAAAGCTTTGTTCAATGCAGGTCACAATAATCAGTATATTTTAGGTTCCTTCTGGCTTTACCAGACTGAAAAAAGGCTGTAGGATCACACTCTTCCCGAGTTAAATGTGTCACTGTAACTGTAATTTTATATAGCAATTGCACTTTAAAAAGTTCATACACAGCTGAAGTCTTCTGTTCTCATCTTGCTAATGACATACACATCTCTGTTTAAATATTATCTACAGAACAAAAACACAATGAACTGCTCTTGAGAATTTACAATACTAAAAGTAACAACATTGGCACTCTTTGGGAAAGTTTTCTGGATTTTTTTTTCCTGTTAAATAATTGTATATACTGTTTTATAAAATCAAAATAAGTCACAGCCTTTGCCTAGCTGAAACTACGTTGTTGTACAGAAAAGAATATACTTAGGATCAGTGTAATTATAGGAAGATATCATGCTCTCCTGTTTGTTTCCCACAACAAAGAAATGATATTACTATCACTTGAAAATAGGCAATTGTAATTTTCATATAATTTTGCTGCTTTTTCTATTTCTTCTTTCACTCTCCACTAAACACTAGATACCCTGAAACTCTCTTGGTTCCTGCTTTGGAATCCACAGTGTAGAATTATGCCAAACTGAGTATCTATGTTGAGTTCGACTGAGTTCTTGTCCTGATTATTGACACTAAATCTAAAGCTGGCACTTCAGAATATAGCTAACAAGGATTCTGGTAATGCCCCTTAAACTAGAAAAAAGCATGCTGTGGTCAGAATAAAGGGTGCCATTAAAGATGAATTCCTCTCTGACTCTTTAAATCCTTGAGAAAACACTAGGGGGAAAAAAAAAAAAAAAAAAGAAAGATGATGAGCAGGCTCAGCAAGGGAAACATCACATCATTTGGGGTCCTGTCAACTGCAATGGAAGAGGTAAGTCAAGAAAAGTTTCACTACAATCACATTGGTCAGGGTCAGTTGTTCAAAGTCAATTTCTTGAACTAGGTTTCCTAAAATCTCCATGCTTCCATCCCATTTTTGGCATTAAAAACCTGTATTACTAAGCAAAACAAATTTCAGAGGACTTAAATGGTTTTGTATTTCCAAAGTGAAAATGAAATTCCCCTGTAAATTTAGGATGACAGATACCTATAAACAGTCCTGTTAGAGGTAATGAAGATGATAGCATATGGGAGTGCTACAGCAAAGGATATTTAAAACCATTCAAGTTTAGTCCAGAGTTAGCTACTTCCTTGAAATTTTGATTAAGCAATGGAATTCCACTTAGAAATGGTTTTCTCAGAAGAGCCATGTCATGGCAGTGAAGGTTAAATAGTTCATAGCTTTAATTATCACACAATAATGAGATGACCATCAGTTTTTTCTCACTCACTGTCCCTTGCTTAAGGGATGATGTCAGTCATAGCCACATCTCAGGCTCCAGCTGAGATCACATGGCCACAACATGAAAGAGGAGGGAAAAAAATCTCATCTGAATGAAGAACATTATGTTCAGAACCTTACAAAATCATAAGGACAGAGAAAAGCAAAAATGAGAGACTCCAGAAAGATTTTTGAATGCACACACTCCTATTTTCCATACAGTAACTAGAGTGAATGTTTTATGAACCTAAGACAAATCTAGTAAAATTCATGTGGTTATGATGAAGTTGGACATAAAATCAACTCTTTTTCCCTAGAGTATAAACTGTGTTTGACTTCCCTAGTTTCTCATTATTATTTTCTCTCCAAAAATGACTAGTTTGAAAAGAACAGCATTATGTTAATTATTTGACAGCCCCTCTAATATTGAGACCCGAGGCTTTCACTCCACCATAAGCACTGGCTTAGCCTTACTCAATAAAGCTCCCAGTCACAGCCAAACTCATGACGCAGCCTGCACTTCCTTTGATTGCCCTTGCCTCAGGCTGAACATTAGAGAAGCCCCAAACATTCCCAAAATGAAAAATATCTCAAGATAACTCCAGTGTGGAGAAACTTTCCCTCCATGTGATTGTTGTTGGCTAACAAGTATGTGGCTCAGAAATTGATAAGATTTGGTTTGGTGGGAAGTCTGAAGTTTCCAGGTCTCCACCACTGAGCACATAAACCTGCTTTGAGAAAGCTCCTGACGTTGGGTGCTACCCATCGCTCCCTGTCAAGGACCATGTCTTCCACAGTACTAACTTCTGACTGCCTGACATCCCACATCCCCAAAACGGCTTGTGAAAACCATCACTGGGACACTGCAATAGGCAGCTTTATTTTAATGTTAAGGTAAAGCTGCTCTGAAGGGGCAGTAACTAGCTTGAGACATGCTCAGTCAGTTCTGCTGGCAGGAACTCCAAATGTAAGCACATAGCTTAGCCCAAATATTCACAGTAGCATACTGCCCATTTACCAGATTCTAACATCATTAAGTGTAACACAGAATTGTGTTGCACATCAAACAGCGAGTACAAAGTTTGAAAGTAACTAGCATGCAGAATTAATTGTAAATACTTTATAGTGTTAAAGCAATTTACTCCACTGATTTTTGGGGTCATATAAGTCACTAGTTTTAACAGCTTTATCTTCCATTCACATCTGTAGTTTCTAAAAAGAGGACTAAACAAAATTATGAATATTTAAACTGCAAGAGTGTCGCATCACCTGTTCCCATGTGAGGCTGGACCACTCTGACACACCAATATGATGTTAAGAGAAACTGTTTATTGAAGCTTAACACTTATATAGTGATTTTTCTTCTCTACACGCCTACATTATCACTGATTGGATACATACATTGTTCTCTTGCTTGGCATACAACTCTTCTGCTAGTATCACTGGCTGGCCTCTGGCCTCTCCATATTCTGTTATGATCCCTCTGCACATTCCTTTTCTATCAATTACTCCCTCAAGGTCGTTTGTCTTCTAAGCTTAGTAACTTGCTATTTCTACACTTCTGTGTCTTCCCTTGTCTTTTATACCCTCAGTGACTCCTTGGCAGTGAGGCCCATGCTTTCTATATAAAAAGATCCCACACAAGAGAAGTTCAGTCAGATGGGGACAACAAATGTGTACTACATTTGTTCTCAATCCCATGACTAAAGAGAATCTTTAGTGTAAAAGATTTTCATTGCAATACAATTTTCCTTGTATACAAAAGAACTTAAAACACATGGGATACAATTTTATATATGCAGATATCTGTTATTTCTAGAATTAAGATAAGCAAGAAAAGGCAAAAGGGCTATTGCCATAATTTGCTGCTTCAAGGCAAACTATAAAAAAAAAATTGTTTAATCTGTTCTTATAAAGCAATTTTTCCATTTCCTTTCCTTGAAATAAGCCTGTAGACCTCTACCACAATGACAAATGCCTTTTAGGTGTTAGGGTAAGTATCTCAATGGCTAGGTGCAGACAGAAGTCTGACTGTGCAGCTAGTTTAGTTCATGCAGTTGCACATGCTAAGTGTGCATATGCACATTACTGAGTGTGCACTCAGTAAAGAGCTTCTATTTCTGGAAACTGGGCCATTAAGTTGCCTTTTTGTGACACAGTAACCAAGTCTACAACTACTTGCTTGCTCATGTTCACTGCAATTATCCAGCTTCACCTACATTGTTTTTTTTGTTCGTTTGTTTTTTGGGGTTTTGGTTGGTTGGTTATTTTGTAATTGCACTCTCCATTTCTAATTTCTCTAGGCACTGATTAAGTAGACTGTCTCCCAAGGGGGAATTCCCTCAGAACTTTGTTTTCCTTTGAGACACCTGCATTCAATGAGAATAGGCAGCTACAGTAATATGGCCTGTAAAACACATGAGCAGAATAGTGAGAAAATGAAAAAAAGCTTATGTCAAATTCACATTAGCATTTTAAAACAGGTTAAAAAGTTTGATCAATTTAGAACCATGATCAAATTGTAAGTTTTTGCACAAATAAGTTACATTTGACACTTAAATGGGATAGCAGCTTATTTGGTTCTAAATGAAATTTCCCTACTCCTAGAATATCAATTATTTATATTTTCTGACAAAAAAAAATGGTTTGGACCATGATTGTAACAGCATGGAAGATTTAACTAACATTCATAAAAAGTAAAGTGTAAACATACACTACATCCATTTTGTGCATGTCGACCTGAAAGGCAAATGCAGTAGACTCCTAGAGAGGTTAAATCTGGTGCAAATTGTCAGAAGCAAGAAAACTGTAATCAGAGCTGACATTCATTCTTCATCTCAGCCCTAAGGCTGTGGATATTGTAGTATACCCAACATCACATCAGGTTCTCAGCACCTTGTAAAACCCAAGCACAACAGGCTTCTTTCAGACATGCTTGTCAAAGAAAAATTGAATTTTCTTATGATTACTACTATTTCTGCAGAACAAGACTTCCTACCCAGTCTTTTATTATTTACATTATTCATCCATTAGCAATAAATAGATATGGCTCTCCCACTTAGATCTCAAAGTTTATTTTTTGATGAAAATTCATGACGGACTTGTACATTCCTCTTCAGGTTAAAAACTAACAGCCCCATTGTGCTGGTTTAAAGTTAAACCAGCAGGAGAAATCAATCCTACTCAGAATGGGATTGCAAGACAGAATAACAATTTAATGAAAGATCACAAAATACACTGATACAGAAGGGAAATCTGTTTGACCCACAAAAAAAAAACAGATGTACAGCCCAGCTAAGTGGGGCACGAGCAGAATAGAGCTCACCAACCCCTGTGCTGAACACCACGTGGCCCCCCTGAGTTCAAAGTAAGAAGAAAGGAAGAAACCTGCTGGTGGAAATGATGGTTGCAGTCCGGTGGCAGTCTCAGTCCAGTCGAGGCTCTGGTCATCCTCTGGATCTGAAGAGAGCCCCAGTTCCAAAACCCCAGGTTTATATTCACTTGGGCTCAGATGGGAAACTCCCAGTCCCTCCCCCTGGGTGGTGACTTTCACAATGGGCATTTTACTCTGTAAGATGAACAATGGCATATTTTTGGCATTCCTGATGGCCCATTAGCAGACATGATCCCTCAGGTAGGTGTGGAGGCAGGAAAATTTCCTTATCTCACAGAAGTTCCTAAACACCCAACTTGTAGCCTGAGGGGTTGGGTGTGCCTTAGGCAGCTGCTGCAAATGGGCCATTGTGAGCAGTTCGTGAGAAAAATGACATAGAGGGTTTAGAATACACACCCACCCAGTGACAAACTGATCCTGGCTGCTAAAACCAGGACACCCATTTATGCAGCTAAACTCTGTGGAGCAATAACAAGACTTCAGCACACAGTAAGTCTAGAGCAAAGATGGAAAAAGAACATTTCCTCCAGTAATTCCCAACATTTACTGTAATAACTTGCTTTATCTTCCCTTCCATTTTCTTCTTTGAGTGTAACATTATGAATAATTACCCAGACACCAAATTTATAGATAACATTGTTACTATAATTCTCTTATCTAACAACTGGGAACTGTTTTCCTAGAGGTTCCTTCTTTCATTTTTGGGGGGCTCCTAATCTCTTAACAATGATTCATCCAGCAGATTCTGTTAAAATGATCTACTTTACTCACAAAAGCTTGTCTGAGGAACACTAGCTGCCCCTAGACCTTTCTAGTGATATTCTATGAGCCATATTTCTTTTTAACAAACAGGTTGCAATAGGGTTTTTGAGCCCCTGAGAACCATCGGACAAGTCACAATCTATTATTTCTATGTATGGGGGGGAAACTACCCTGCAAGGCTTTCTGGTTTTATTTTGTTAAGGGCCCTATTTCCACAGCAGAGCAGGCACAGTCTCCTCCCTAGAGACCACAGCTTCAAACTTTCACCTGCGTCTCCAAACACCTGTATCACTCCCATTGCTACAGACAAAAAAGCAAATTTGTTCTAAATATGATTCTGAATGGAAAGGGACACCTAGTTAGGAACTGGGGCCTTCTTCACACTGCTGTGTGTGACTGATCAGAAGAGTGTCTAACATTTCATATGTGTTACTTTTCAGAATCTTTTTGCTGGTGTCTCATGTTCTTTGGTGGTCTTTTCTGACAGTATCCTGCTGGACAAACTGTCCAGCACATAGCTGGATAAACACATTATACAGTGGGAGAAAACTGGCTCATGGGTCAAGCACTGGGTAATAGTGAATGGGGTGACATCAGGCTGGTGATCTGTCACTACTGCGTTTCCACAGGGTTCCATCTCAGACCCTGTGCTCTTCAACATCTTCATAAATTACTTGGACTGAAAGGGATACTAAGCAAGTTTGCAGATGACACAAAACGGGGAGGAGCTGTTGACTCCCTTGAAGGCAGGGAAGCCCTGCAGAAAGACCTCAACAAATCAGAAGGCTGAGCAATCACCAACCATATGAAGTTCAACAAGGGGAAGTGCCAGATTCTGCACCTGGGATGGGGCAACCCTGGATGTTTGTACAGACTGGGGAATGAGATGCTGGAACAGGCTCCCCAGGGAAGTGGTCAAAGCACCAAGCCTGACAGAGTTCAAGAAGCATTTGGACGATACTGTCGGTACTTGGTGTGACTCTTGGGGGTGGTTCCGGGCAGGACTAGTTGAACTCAACGATCCTTGTGGGTCTCTTGAAGCTCAGCATATTCTGAGATTTTGTGATCTTAAGGATCGGTAAGGTGGAAGAAAATGGACAGAAAAAGCTTTTGTTTGATCCTTTGCTGTTCCTAGTTGGTGTAAGTCTGTGTGTATTCAGTATGACATGGAATATAGCCATACATTTTTTCAGACTTAGAGCAGTTGCATTCAAAAATCAAATTGAACACAGGCACTATCCTTGCCCAAATTTACTCTGATAAATATTTACCAAACTTTCAGTATTACTTTCTTGGCTACATTTTTCCAGGCATCATATAAAATTCTTTCTTCAGGTGGTTTTACACAGTAGTACATGTTTCATGATAAGCTTATAAAAAGCCATATTTTTCCACTGAGCCACCTTCAAAAATAAAAGGCATGAGTTTTAGTTAAATACAGAGATGAACTATGAGTAACACAATTTTTAAGTAGGAGACATTAATGTCATTTTTATCTTCTCCAATAAAAAAAGAAATAAGAAAATAAAATTTCCAAGTTCTTTAGATAAGTATGATCCTGCCATGATATTCATTTATAGAGCTGCCATCCTGGAGTTTTAAATATCTGCCTTTTTGGCTAGCAAATCATGTAGTTTCTGAACTTTACACTTTGTTTTCTACTTTTCCCTTATATGTGTATAGAGAAGTACATATTTACATTTTAAAAAACGTAAAAAACCATAAGATACTTAATTAGGCTCTTTATGAAACCATAAAAATTCAGTGAGACTGTAGAACTATTTAATGATGAATTACAGGTACCACCATGCTAATCTGCATGTGTACAGCAAGGAACTTGCAAGTAAGAGAAATTCTATACTGCATATCTGGTACTTATGCCTATAAGAAATGGTACAGCTACCACCTTTCCAGATTCTTTTACAACATCTCTTCTTTGTGCCATAGAAACACCGACTTTTGGGAAGAATCTGGGAAATTTAGTGGAATGGTTTCTATGGGTATGGTTCCAATTTTTTGAAAAGAAGCTGCTTAAGAAATTTGCTCTCCACCTTATTTTAAAATCAATTCAGGCCACAAAATGTCAATATTGTTACATATTTCAAAGGTCGCGGGGGAAGAAAGAGGGGAAAAGAGATACTGCCAAAAGAACTTCTACTCCATTCTTCTCTTGTCTTGCAAAGCACTTGCAACAATTTTGAGAAAGGTGGACAAATAAAAAATAAGTGCATCACAAAGTCTATCCCTACAAACTGAGCAACAGTTCAAAACACTTTAGAGCTTAAGTGGAATATGTTTTTAGGAAAGGTTAAGAAGTTTGTTTCAAATTCATTCTGTAGCCAACAAAAAAGTCTCCCAGAAAACAATTTTGAGATTTTTCCAAGTGAAAAGCTGTTCACTGGTATTACTCTTTTTTCCAGTCAGCAGATGAATACTAACCAGTGAAAAATACAGAGCACAGGTAGGCAGCATGAATGGTACCCTGTGTGCTAACCAGGCAGAGTTAAAGAGCTTCACACCTGATCAAATCCTCCCAGAAACACTTGGCTGAGTTTTGCTTTGAGAGGAAACCCCTCACTAAAGGGAGTTGTGTTCAGCTTAATATAAAAGCTATGTGAAAATTCTAAGATATTACATTCAACTGAACCACCTAGGGGATATGAAAAGAGTTTGTCAGACTGTTTTATACATCCTGGAAGGAGGAGATATTGCAAATGGGGTAGGCATTTCTACTTGCTATTTTCCCAGACATAAACTGCTGAATCTGGTCTACTGAGCAGCTCTCCATACCAATATATCAGTGGGAAAGGCTGCAAAGAGATTTAGAAACAATCTATGACATAGGCCTGCATTGCTGAAGAAGAAAGATAAAGGAAACAATAAAATACAGTCTAAGTTTTCATGGCTGTAGGAGAGGAGATGCCTCCCTAGAGAGAGTTTGAAAGTAATTGCAAGACTCAAATGACTGGGCAGGTGGTTTAATCTCAGTTAATTGATGCAGCTAAGCATCAGGTAGCCATTGGCTTACTCCCACATGAGCAGGACTAGGGAGATAATCTGAAGAGTAAAAGTGGAAAATCTAATGGGTTGAGTTTGGAATATCTCTTTGGTCAGTGAGGGTCAGGTGTCCTGGATGTGTCCCCTCCCAGCTTCTTCTGTGCCCCCAGTCTCCTTGCTGATGGGGTGGGGAGCAGAAAAGGTCTTGACTCTGTGTAAGCACCACTCAGCAATAACTGAAACATCACTGTGTTATCAAAACTGTTTCCAGGTCAGGACAAATGCAAAACACAGCCCCAAATCAAGTACTATGAAGAAAATTAACTCTACTCTAGCCAAAACCAGCACAGCAGGTACAAAAAAAAAATAATGTTTTGATGAAAATGTTTCAATGTTGAGAAGTTTATTTTATTCTATGTGAGGACAAAATGGGTGTTTTTCAAAAAGTTTCAGATAAAGTTAAGGAGAGACTGCTGCAAGACCAGCACTCTGCCTCATACATGTTGTGAAAAGGAAAAAAATCAGTTAGTAGCTTAAAAGAAGATGCAATAAAGACGTGAACTATACTTATTTCTTAAAGATGAAATAAAATGCCTAAATTTAACATTCCCCATCTCCCATACTTCTGCTCCCTTATATGAGTGCAAAAGGCTGTACAACAGCTAACCCTCTGCCAATATTCCCTCATAAAGAGTTATTTATGTTACTTCTACTAAACATATCATAATTTAAAGATATTAAGGTAGTTATATCTTCCTTGGATGTAGATTTCCTCATAACCTGTCTTGGGTTTAATTGAACAATTTTTTATGGTTTGGTATTACAGATTTTCTGAATAATAGAGGAGAAGTTTCCACAAGAATAAAATGCAGCAAACATGGTTTAAAAATTACACTCTGCACAAATTTCCTTTTTGAAAATAAGATGTGGTTTTCCATTTATCTGCTATACACATTGGTGAATATTATCCTGAAATCATGAACAACATAACATTTGTGTTTCATCACTGATCACTATGGTCAATCACATGCAGTGAAACCTAGTGGACTTTAACAGTCAGATATGTCAATGGAGTTTTGCCAGGATAAATCTGATAAAGTACCTTCATTGTACAAATAGTATTTCAAAACAGAAATTGAAAGGCATTTGTACAGAACCAAAGTTAGTTTACTATCTAAAAAAAAATGTGCAAATAGACAAATATTTTAGCTAATGGAATAACATTAATTAAGAAATAAATTAGTCATGATACATTTGCAATCCACCTGCATGCATAAAACATTAGGAATATTTTGAGTAATCAAAACCATGTCCATGTAATAGCTCACTTATTCCAATTACAAGAATCTAGCACAAAAAGCTAAGACAGCAAGAAAATTCTGTTCCTGCGTACTGTAATGTTTAGTGTTCTTGTAGGTCCTCCATATTTTCCAAATCTGTATACCCACAAAATCTCTTTAAATATTTGCAGCCAGTTTTCATTTCATATGCAATATTCCTGAAGCCAATGGAAAATAGAGGAGGGTTGATGTTTTTTGATGTCTTAAAAAAAAAAAATCCAAAGTATAGGTGTGTAAACTGATCATACAAACTCAGCCTATCTACCATAATCAGGTGTAAGAAGAAATGCTATCACTTTTTTACTACATATGTAATCTACATATGTAATTTCTGAAAATTTGAGAACATTACTAACAGTGATCATATGAATACCACAATTAATAAGACATGTTAGGAATAATATGTGCACAAGACACTCATCTGGAGAGATGACTCAAATTTCCTGTCAGTTGTATTACTTTCTTTTCCATGGACACTCCCTT
>VXAU01003695.1:82191-95829 GCA_013399695.1 Formicarius rufipectus | reverse complement strand
TTTTTTTTTTTTTTGGCTGGGAACCACAGGATTTTAAATAATAACAGTATCACAACCCTAGTTAGGACTGGGAAGCCATGAACGAGGCTAATTCCTGCCTATCTGATTACCAGCTCTCTCTGGTACCTATCAGGGACAGATGTTAAGGTATAGCCTTTTGGTGTCAAAGGGTAATGGTTTTAAACAAAAAGAGATTCAGACTAGATAGAAGGAAGAACTGTTTTACAAAGAGGGTGGTGAAACACAGGGACAGGTTGCCCAGAGAAGTGGCAGATGACCCATTAGCTGAAAAATCCCAAATCCCTGGAAACTCTGGAGGTCATGTTGGACCAACTTCTGAGCAACCTGATCTAGTTGGAGATGTCTCTATTTAGTGCAGGGGGCTTGGATAAGATGACTATTTAAAGGTCCCCTCCAACCCAAACTATTCTATAACTCTGTCATGAAGCTAAATGAGCTCTCACCTGAGTGTGCCAGGACTGGGTGCTCTGGTCAGACACCTGGACCCACTGGACAGCACATGACTCCAGTCTTTCTGAGGTAAGCATGCTAGAATTAGAATTAGAATTACTGCACAATACACTGTACAGGATGAATAATTCTGCTGTATTCATAAAGCAATGTAATTCTATGGCATTGTGTGCCCTGGTTTTACTTGCTAAATAGAGCTGCATGTTCAACAACTTTGTATGATGTTGTAATGAAAGAACCTGTGATTGTGAACTGATGGAAAACAGCAAGCTCTGGCTTAACTACACAATTGAATTTCACAAGTCAAATGCATATTACTTTCATATGCTCACTTTGTGTATTCAGTTGGTAAAGGAGTACATTGTGACATCATGGAACCTTTACACTACCATGTTGATGTTTATCATTCACTCTTATGCTAATAATTGATTTCTCTTGAAGATTGAGTATTGTTGTTTTAAAGTCTCTCATTTTAAAGTGTCTCCTACTGGTGTCTGATTCAGTTACATTATGTGCTGATTACCTTAGAAGCTTTGAGGAAAACAGAATAATATGCGGGGAAAATATTCCAAATTTTAGCTGAAGTAATAAAGTTGCAAAGATGGACTAATCTGAAACTGACACAACATTAATAAAGAAATAGTGAATTTCATTTAAACTGCAGTTCACCAAAGTGATAATAATGCTAATATTTAATGCTAATGTAAATGGCAGTCACAGGATACATTCAAAGTCGGTGGCAAAGCAGGCCATAACTACCTCAGTCACCCCTTACAGCCCATCTTTGCTTAATGTTTGGGAGAATTGTGTGGATTTCTATCTGTGTGATGTGAAACACTTGCAAGAAAGACTCGCGGGTCAGCACTCTGGGCAGACTTGGCAGAACCTCAACCTAACAAGCTTAGTGACCTTTCTGTGTCTGAGTATATTGAAATACATACTCAAATGCATCCCGAAGGTCATACCTGCCAGAGGGTGAGTCAGACCTCTTTGTCAAAAACATGCCACTATACATGGGTACTGGGAGAACAAGCAGAGCCAGAGCCTGTAGCCTAGAGGATAGATCACTCAACTCAAAATGTCCTTGTTCCTTTGCAAAACTTGGTCCAGAGTCCAACTAGATCTGCTTTTGGCATCTGATATGGAAATACTTACATTATGTTTTGTGTTTGATCTTTTTAACTACTAAACTGGTCGAGCATCTTTTAAAATAAAAGACAAATTTGAATTCTTCAAGATTTTAAAAAATACTTGGAAGAAAGCATTTCACAGCATGGACAGGAAAACCTCTTGGTTTGCTTGGGGTATTTTTTGTTAAATGAGTTGAGTATTTTTGGGGTTTGGGAGTTCATTGGTTTTGGTTTAATAGGAGTTTTTTTTCGTCCTTCAGAATTGTGAGAGCTTTTCTATAATTTCTGTTTGATTTTGTTTGTCTTGTGCTATTCATCCACTCAGAACAGGCACTACTGGAGTTTATCAAAAAATAAAACCTGCAGGCAGTGAGCACCATATTCCACTGCCCTAGTCCCTTAATATGCTACCAGTTAAATTTTCTCTATGGAGAATGACCAAAGCAGCAAGAATCAACAACTGGTATAACTACAGACAGTTTCAGATTACATGAGATCTTATTTTTTTGGCTGTGTGGAGTGAATGTGTGAAAGACAATCCAGTTAGCAACAGAAATGTCTCTGCCTGTCACAAATTACCAATTTACAGCCAAAGGAGCTCCTTTATGTTTCAGTGTGAGACAGAAATCTTTGTTTCAACTTTTAGGAATTATTGATCTTTGTTTGAATGCACACACACACACACACACACACACACACACACACAACCAAAAAAAACAAAAAAAAACAAACAAAAAACCCCCAACCAAACAAAAAAACCCCACAAAACAAAAAACCCCACAGTCTGAAAGAAAGCCTTGAGGAAAAAGAAATAAGGAAGTTCTTCAATAAGAAGTGTTTTCATTGACTGTTAAATGCACTATACTAAATTTTAATATTTATATAATTCCAGTGAATATACAAGGGCCTAAGCCTCCAATTATCATGACTACTGTTGAAGTTTCCATTCACTTAATTTTTACACATATCCTTTTTTATTGAAAGAAAATCAAAATTTTATACTTGTATCAAGAAATTGTTTCAACTGGAAACACATTATAAAAAATAAGTAATTTACTTTCACAATATCTTTATAAGATAGGCAGATATGCATCACTACTCCTATTTAGTAGATGAAAAAATATGATCTGAGATACTAATGCCAGCTCACACAACATTTTGCTGCGATCTGAGTATAAACTCTGAATCTCAAACTCAAATGTGTTCTCATCAATCTCAAATCATATTTGTACCTTGTGGAGTTTTTTGTGCTTTTCTTTTTTTTTATTTATAAATGCTCCCATATTTCAAGAGTCTGTAGACTGTGATTTGAGCATGTGTAAAATATAGTTTTGAATGCGTAATACGAGTTTACACATTTAGAAACACATGTTGGTGACAAAAAACTGAGAGATTTATATTCTTACTGCTTCAAGAATACTGTGATAACATGTTGCATATAATGTTGTACTTAGGTGAAATTAAAGCTCACATCTATGCTAATAAATCAAATAGTGTCCAGGAATTTTCAGAGGCATCAGGACAAGATTGTCTGTATTAAAAAAAAGATGTTACTAATCCTTTGCCCATGACATTTAACAAAATCTTGGACAGTTTCCAATCACATTTCAAGATGTGAAATAAAAAGATGGAAAATAAAACTGTTCCTACTATGCACTTTGCAAACTTAATTATGTTCGTGGGCACCTTTTAATCTCTTCTGTAGACACAGCTACTTTTCTGACCGCTTATAATCTAAAATTGTGTTTTGTTTTTTATTGGTTTTGGGTTTGTTCGTTTGTTTTTTAATTTCTATCACTGAAGACGTCTCAGGTTTCATGACATCTACATCTACTTAGAAATCACTTTGTTTGTGATATGAAGGTAACTCATACAGTTCTGATAAGAGAAATACTTTTCAATATTTTTTTTCTTGTTTCAAGTATCTTTAATTGTTGAGACAATGGATAATGAGTTGGTTTTCTCTTTTTCTCTTCCATAAAAACAATGGTTTTTGTTTTGTCCTGTAAGTGAAAGGAGTGTCTTGAATACTTTCTAAAAGACAGATTTGGAAAACAAATTATTAAGTACTTACTTGCATAAGCATTCCCATAACAGGTCAAAGAAATCAACCTAAGTTAGTTAGTCAAGTGCTGCAAGTTAAATGATTGCAAGGAGACTTCAATATATGATTAAACGGTCCTTTAAGAAACCTAATTTTGTTAAGGTAATGAGAGTAATGTCTTCATGTATTAAGGTATGAGATCTAGTAGCTAATCTACCAGATGAATATGAGTTAACATTTACCTTTAGTCTAAAAAGAAAATATACCAGAAATTCTCTTTTCTGTAACAGTTGTTAAAATCATGTGTTTGAGAAGGAAGTAGGGGCTGATTTTAAGTACAGTTCTAATCAATTTGTCACCATGTGTATTGTTTTCAAGTACTTTTTAATAGCAAATGAAGTTTAGCTTGTGCTAACCTTCCTCATAATCACCAGGAATAAATATGTTAAGTGCCATGTAAGATGATCATGTATTTCTTCAATCCTTTTGTCTTCAGAGGAAGCATAAGAGAAGACAGAATTTTTGGGTGTTGAACAAAAGGATAATTTATGTGCAGGTGAAATGAGAACTGACTTTAATTTCTGACACCAGAAAGTTATCTGATAATGGCAAGGAATCAGATTTGTCAAATGAAAAGAGACAATTTACTGCATAGTTACTTGTCAGGTTATTTAGGTCTACATTGACAACAAATCAACTGATGCAACATGTAAAAGTGTGCAGGTGATTTCCAACAATCTTGTGTGAAGTTTACAGAGTATTTGTTGGTATATTTTGCTTCAAAATCTCAGTACTAATGTTAGCCCACAGGTTATGTGGATTATGAACCCATCACTAAACACTTTTTTCACTGATCCTGCTTCCACCTAGGGAGAAACACTACACGACTTCTTCAAGTTCCTCAAAATACTACATTTTCTTTAACTCTCTGTGTGAGGGTTGAGGGGGCCCTGTTCAAGAAACAGGTGAGAAGGTGAATTGGTTTGGAAATTTATCTTTGCTCAAGAAACCTGACAGCAACCATTTTTTGTCTTTCCCTCAGAGCTGTTCCCTTGCTAAGCTAGGTAAGACAAGCAACCTTATCTGAGAAGATGCAAAGAAACTTTCCTTTTCTCACAAAAGGAGCGAAAGGGAAGAGCTCAGAGGGCAACACTGCACATGCCTAGGCTTCTGGAATATATTGAGCAAGAAGCCCTGTGTGTATGTGCATGTTCTTGGCATCCCAGCTGTTAAGTTCTTGCAGCTGTATAATGTTCCCAAAATAAACATCCTTTATTGCTTAAAAGTCCATGGCTTAGATCTCTGTTTACCTGCATGTACATTTGGAGCTTATGCTCTGTGTCAGCGATCAAGACATTGTAAGTTTACCTTGATATAATCACGAGTTCTGCTTAGTAGATTGACTATTCTGAAAGGTTGCACATAAATGTACATCAGTAGCAATAAGCAATCAGGGTTTTTGAAGGGTAGTAAAGGTCTTAGCACTTATTCAGCATCACAGAAACTAAATTTGAAATCGACAGTTTGCCTTTTCCTCCTATTATGCACTAATCTGTCAGGTTTGCTCAGCAGCATCCTGACATGGCACTGTGAGAAAATACATATTTCTCATATTTTGTGGCACCAGCATTGAAGGAAATGTAGCTGTTACTTTTTAGTATGTAAAAATCTTCACACAGATCCATGGGGAGCTATGCAGTCATAACCAGAGATGATTCATGATGCTTTAGGCAAATAAGAAATATTAACAGAGTTAATAAAGAAAACTGTCTAAACATAACTGTTTCATATCCTAGTCATTTATAGTGGCTACTCAGTGATTTTTTAATGATATATTCATATTCACTAGCTATCCGTCCAAGGTTTGACTAGAGACAGGCAGGCTAGTCAAGAAAATTGTAACATATTTTGGCACTTGCAGTTACTGCTGCATAAGGGTTTACTGTATGTATTTGTCTGAATTAAAGGAACATTTGTAAATTCTATAATTCATGCATTTTATGCAGGAAGACAGGGGTTTTTTTAGCTTAAACAAGACAAAACAGCCTATGGACATAATTTTTAAAATTTTCTTTTCTGTCTCTATTCTTTTTACATTTTGTATCTTGGCCAGACAAAGAAACTAAAAACAATGCCTTTAACATTTTCCAGCTCTTGGAAAGTCAATTATGCCCTGTGCCAGGCCTGTTTTTCTCTAGCACTGCAATTTCAACTCAGATCGTCAAAAATAACAAAAGTTTTATTTTTCAACATTACTGTTCTTTCCTTTATTTTGTTTCATTTTGCCTTGTCCTGAGGATGCAGGCTCAGATTTCAATAGCAACTGCAACATCCTCAACAACATTCGTTTATTTTGTGTTCTTTCTTCTAAAAGAAGAGTGAAGTCCTCAATGTTAAGTACCATTTAAAAACTGTTAACAGGAAGTGTCCTTAGAAACAGAAAAGACATAAGACTTTGGGACATAAGATCATAGGTCTAGACTTGAAATGTCACTCCTCTTTCACTGTCTGATGAAGCACAATAACAAAATCCTGTCACTGACTGAACTCCATAAAAATGGCCACTCTTCACATGTATAAATCTTTCAGGTTTATGTATTTTGAACTATTTTTTAAAAAGTGTCTTTTCTAAATATTGAAAAAGCCATAGGTATCATAAAGTAAACCTGAATGGTTTATGGTATGCCTTCAAGGTCACTGTCTTTGCCCACACAAATATGCGTGCCTATGTGTATGTCTACATCTGTATGTATACCTGAAAAAAATGAGTGATATTTTCTGCTAGGATGTGAAATTTAATCAGGAATGACAGCTATGTCTTCCTCTGGAACTTAACCTACAGCAGGAGATAGAGAATCCCTAATGCTGTATAATAATAGTTATATTCCCCTAGCTCAAGCTGCTGAGGCGAGTGCTCTTGGATAACAGGGTCATGCCACCTGTTCTCTATGATACCAGCAGCAGTTTAGAGAAATAAGTTTGTATATGTTAGAAATGGCCTTAAAGTGTTATAAACTGTTGGTGGTGTATTTTGTCTCCTACACCATCCCTAGTGACATGATGCTGGTAATATATAGCATTGTATTCTCAAGAACTGAATTGTAACTGTAGAAATGGAAGAAAAGAATTCAGTCAGGAAAAGCCTAATGAAAATTGATTGGAGAGACTGGAGGATAGAGATACAGTGTATCCATTTAGCAGGAAACCTAGCTGTAGTCATTTTTTCTGCCCCCTTTTTCATATAACTTATAGGCTAGAAACAAAGATAAACCCAGACCTGAGGATCCAGAGGAAAACTAATACTTTATTTAGTGTGCCAAATTTTCTGCTGGTATATCTTGATACATCTCAATTGACTTTAATAGAGCTCAGACATTTTTCACTAGACAGGAATTTGGTCTATTGTAGTAGGAAACGTTCTCACTGAACTTGTTGTATGTTTTCATTTTTATTCTTTTCTTATTGCAATTGACATACACTTTTATGAAAATCTAGGGAAAGTTTTGCGGTAAAGGTCTGGCAATGCTCTGATTAGTCTCATGAATTAGAGAAATTTCCTCTAAAATTGTCATGTATATTTTAAATACATTTAAATTAAAATTGCTTGTTGGAGAGTGTTTTTAGTTTTTTTAAGTGGTGGAGCTCCGAGTCCTCTTAAATTATTCTCTTTCATTTGAGACCAAAGTCAAAGTTTAATTACCTGTCTCAAATGGAAGCCTGACGGTATCTTTAGTGTTTAGATAAACTATTTGTGATTATACACTTGATGTGGAATTATGCTGCATTTAATTCTTCCGTAATAAAACCACACAATAGTAAATCCTTGACCAGATAATGTATAAGACAGACTTCTAGCAGTGGAGTGCTGATAAGGAGCCAAATATGCTCCTGTAGGTGGGGTGACCAGAATCAATATGTTTGAACAAGAGAAGTCTATCAGAGTGAGAGCATCCAGGTTTTTGAAAATACCAAAAAAGCGCAATTTTTTATTGCATTTACAAAAGGAGAAAAATTAGGATGATTATGTACTTATCCACTTAATTTTGTGTAGTTGTTTGTGGAAAATAAATCGTCTCTGGCTCTTGATGTAGCTGACAAAATGCTCAAAAGATGAACTTTTTTTTCCTGTAAGTCTTTTTTTTCTTATGAGTTTTCACATAAAGTAAGAGTATTTACAGGGTTTCTGACTCTTGCCAAGTTCAGATTGCATTTTGTTCTTAAGCATGATGTGAAACATCCAAAGATTTTTAAAGTAAACAATTGAAACAAAAAAATCAGCTCATTATTGCATCTACACAGTTTAGGCAATTCTCAGATAGTCAGCTTGAAACTGAAATATTCTCAGATAATTGAAAGTGAGTTTTTGAAATCATTGTTTTTGACACAAACCCTCTTCAATTATAATTTGATTGTTTTCACTGAATGAACTTTTTCCCAGTTTCTGGCTGGGAAGAGTGGGGAACTTTTGCATAAATAGAAAGGAAGGCCTTCATGGATAACTAGCTTTCCTCAGATATGGAAAGTTCTGCCCCAGATGTTAAAAAAAAGAAAAAGAAAAAAAAAGAAAAAAAAAGAATACTTTTGTCACATTTGTAATTGGACATCTGAAATGCTGAAACTTAAAGTATGAATGTCTTTAAAACTTAGAAAATCAAAACATGTAAATAACCCTCAAAGCCTGTAAATAACTCAAAGCCTGTCACTTAGAGCAAGTGAAGGTAAAAGTTACTGAAATTTGAGGGAACAGAAGGACAGATATGTTGTTATTCAGAAACTAAAAAAGGGTGATTACACTGTGCTGCTATATGGAAAAGCCAAATTTATTGTGATGGATAATAAAGGAAGTAGAAAAGGCTTTGAGGAAGTGTAAGACAGAAGACTAGAAGGGACAATTTGTGCTGACAGATGTGATCAAGGGTAAAATAATGACACCTTTGTAGCATAAAATTTTGTGGTGGAAAAGAGAAAGAATTATTAGCGATTTAGCAGTAGATTTTGTCCTACCAAGAAATAATTACTAATGTGAAGGAACAGATGAGAGGTTGTTTACTGTTAGATTGCCTGGCATTTTTTCATGTAAACAGAGTCAACTTTAGCATCTGAATCAAATTACAAGAGAACCATATTTTGCAGAGTTAAATTTTTTAAAGATATTTATTAAATTCAGGGTTGTTTTGGAAAAGTAGAGAAACTAGATATGATTTCCTGTAGTCATGCTTTAATACCTAATGAGAACTAAGCGTCATGGTGAGTGTCATGGTAGAACAATTAGAGATAAATGGATTGCTGAAGGGATGCACAAACTATTAGTTAGGCATAAGAATATCGACAGAGTGCATCTACATTATTGTTCAAACTGGAACATACTTTTTAAAGGCATCTTTCTCCTATCCCCTTTTCCTCAAGCTCTAGCATCTACAGTCCTCTCAAAACAGAATCACTGAATCAATCAGCTTGGAAAACACTTCTGAGAACAAGTTCAACCTATGGCCTAGCACCACCACATCAAGTAGACCATAGAACTATGATCCATGCCCAATCTTTCCTTAAACACCTCCAAGGATGATGACTCCACCACCTACCTGGGCAGTCCCTTGCAATATCCAATCACCCTTTCTATGAATAAATTCTTCCTGATGTCCAACTGAAATCTCCCCTGGTGTATCTTAAGACTATGTCCTCTCATATTATCACTTGTTGCCACTTTGTAGGATACATGCATCAGACCTTTCACCAGCTTCTTTGTCCTTCTCTAAACCTGCTCCAGTGCCTCATTGTCTTTCCTGAATTGAGGGTCCAGTACTGGACACAGGACTTGATGTGCAGCCTCATAAGTTCCCTAGTCCTGCTGGCCACATTATTTCTGATACAGGCCAGAATGCCATTGGTCTTCTTCTCCACCTGGGTACACTGCTGGCTCAAGTTCAGCTGTTGTCAAACAGGTCCTTTTCTGCTGGGCCACTTTCCAGCCATTCTGTCTGAAGCCTGTAGTATTGCATGGATTTACTGTGCCAGGCCTTTCTATGCTCCAGCAGATCAACACACTGATCCAAATTGGTGTCATCCGATTTGTTAATGGTAAACTCAATCCCCTCATCCAGGTCATCAATAAGGATATCGAACAGTTCCTTCTCCCTTGATTCATACTGTGGAAGGATCTTAGAGTTTATGAACTAGATTGCTCTCGGAGGGATTTAAATCAGAAGATGTACTGCAGGACCACATGTAATATCATCCAACTGCTGAGTGCCGACACCCTGGATCAGACTAAAGCTATGCCAAAGTAACTCCCCCTCATTATCAGCTGTTTCACTTCACAGATTCACTCCTGTTTGGCTGTACAACTTAGTGTAGACCACACTCAACCATCAGCTTTGTAATGTGCCATATGCTCCTCTTTCACCACCCAGAAATGGATAAAATCTGATTTATACAGATCAGAGGGAGAAGAGATTAAATCAGGATGAAGTCATTCAGTTATAAATGTTTCATGTTAACAAAAATATTTACACCAAGTTAGTCCTTGTAGTAATATCAAAACAATTTTAAACATGGTCTCGTATCTAGACATCTTTTCTACATGCAGCAGAAGTAGATATTTTATACATCCTACCAAACATCTATAGGTCTACAAACACATAAGTTTATATAAACACAAGAAAATATTCAAGGTTCTGTAATATGGTACAAATACCAAACCATAACAAAATTTAAAATTAATTAGATAGTTAGTAAAGTGCACTGAAGGATTTTTTTCTTTTCAGCGCAGCAGAAATACCGGCTGCACAGTGCTGTGTATGATTTATTTATAGGTTGCTAATGAAGACATATCTAATCATCATAATTAATTGGTATTTTTGTGCTTTGGGGCCTAATCACAGAAACTTTCGTATGTTGGCTCAAACTGATCTTAGCTGGGAGGAAAAAATTCAGAAGAAAACTTGATTTTTCTTCAAGTTTGCTTTTCCATTGAACTTAACTACTGTGCAGTGATTATAATTTAACCCTCAAAACACAGCATACATTTAAATGCTGTGAAAAGGAGCTAGGGACAATGATTTATAGGGATAGTGTTAACTGCTGTGGGAATTTGTTTAAGTCAGTTCTAATATTAACCCTGTTTAATCAGCATAACATCAGTAAAACAATCTAGCATTTTTTCTCAGTGTTCACACAATTTCCAGATATTTCTTAGGGTTTTGTGTTCTAAACTCAAGTATATGAAAAAAATAGTAAAATTTTGTACAGCTCTGTGAATGTGCTGTTCTCTTCTATGTTTGTGTAATTGCCTACATTCCCCATCATTCCACTAATGGTCCATAGATATATGAGTTAGAATTCTAGGTTTATTTTATTTAGATTGTATTGGGTTGGGGTTTTTTTGGTTTGGTTTTGGTTTTTGTTTTGTTTTGTTTGTTTGTTTTTGTTTTTGTGGGTTTTTTTTTGTTTGTTTTGGTTTTTTTTTTTTTTTTTTTTAGTCTAAACTCTGCCTTCTATTAAATATACTAATCTGTATTGGTGCAAGTGATATGCAACAGTTTTTATTTTCTCCACATTCCAAAAAAAGCCATTTTATTTCACTATTTCTCAATATATATCTCATGTCTATGTTGCATTTCATTATTCTGAATTTCCAAGAATGACATTTTCCCAAGGAATTTTGATTGACATGAGTTTTTTGCTTTCAAATGCTTGGAAACAATCTTGATAGCTGCAAAACACTTTGTCCTGTTTTGAGTGTTCATGAATATATTATCAGAAGTGGCACACAGTGTAAGCAATCTGTCAGAAACTCCCGTGCAAGGCATTCTGGAAATTGAACTGAAGAACTTTTCCTCCCGAAACGTAGACAATACCAATTGTATGACAGAAGGATGTCCATTAGTTTTTAGTTCAAGTAGCAGTAATTCTTATGAATCATTTTTAGGCCTCTAGATAAGGCAAAAGTTATTAAGCACTTCCCATATTTCCAGTAAAGTGCTGGAACTCAAATGAACAACACAAAGATGTTCCACTGGAGTGCTTAAATGGCATGCATGCCATTCCAGCCTGTGCACTTTAAGGGTATTGTGTGAAGCTAATTAGGTGCCCCTATGAGTTGTCTATTTCTGCTTGAACTTAAACAACTGGGTTCAAATTACAAAAGAAATAATTTCATTTCCCCTGTTCAAGGAGAAACAGTTTTAACTATTTTTAGGTGTCCCATCTGAGTTAGAAAATAAAATTATTTGAACTATTAAGTAACAGTGTTACTCCATTCTTCAAGAGGAGAAATGAAAAAAAGAAAAAAAGTTTGACTACATGAGCCTACTGGGAGGACAAAAAAATCAAAACAAAACAAAACAAAAAAAACCCCAACAAACCAACACCACAAAAAAACCCCAAAACAACAACTGGGACACAGTTAAAAGTAGCAACACTTATATCATCCTTTCAGTTTCCAGACATGAGCTGGTAAGGCCATTAATACTACAGTTTATAACAGATGGCCGTTCTTGCTTGGACATACACATACATCATCAAATTTCCCTTTGAGTTTTACCCTCTTTAATTCCCACTGAAGTCAACAGGAGTTTCACCTGTGTAAAGGAAGGAAGAAATGGACCTGCAGGGATAGTTTTCCTTTGTCTTAAGCGATGTATTGTTAAATGCAGGAATTAACACAGAAAGGAAAGATGTCGTAGGGACCAACTCACAAAGATTTTTGTTTAAATCCATGTGAGGTAAAAGTCAATTCATATTTAATTTTGTGAAGGCTAAAGTAAAAAAGTTCTCTAATGAAATCAGAAGTGACAAAATTGCCAATAGATATTCTATATCTACACTCTTTTTTCTGATGTTATATTCTTTGAGGATTCACAAGAAACCACGGTCTATTTTCTACTTTCCTGTCCTTCAGCCAGGCAAAGATAGTCAAATTAAGTATGCCTGAACAGGAGTCTGAGAAAAATATAAATTTGGAGAGTGCTTTTAAATCTTCTGATCTTTGTTTTTTAAACCAAAACACCAACAGCAAAAGAACACAAGCAAAACCTCACCAAAAACTGTGAAAGAACTAAAAGTATTTACAATATGACTAATGATCTATACTTTCAGAGGACATAATTCCAGCTTTATATGACCCTAAAAATGTTTTTGATTTTTAACTAGCTTAGAGACACAGAAAGAAATCCATTATTTTATGCATAGTTTACTTACCCATGTCTTAAAGGCAAAAATATTCCCCTGTGGAATATGATATGTGATGATCAGGGCTGTAAACCTATTCTGACTAATCATGTTTATTCTGATTGATTGAGCTAATTGAAAAATGGCATAGATATTCCCTGTAGGTGCATTTTTCTCTTATTATATTTGCATGATAATAAAAAAGGATGTTTTAATTATCAAAAAATAATTATCTTGACTCTTCTTAGCCCACCAGAACAGATTGCATGTCTGAATGATATTAACCTAACAGGTAAGCAATCTGTTTTCAGAGTCTGACCATATAACTTTAACCATTAAAGGTCTAAATTTATTTTTTGAATGAGTACATCATTCTTAATGCCAATAAATGATTTTTTTTTTTTTTTAAATCTGAATGGTGCTATCTAAATCTGTTTTGACTGTGTTGCATGACCACAAAAATAATTCTTAACCTTCTCATCAGGGCCACCATTCATCTCGTAAATTTAGTGATCTTACTTCCTCTATTTCCATGACTCCTAGAGTCTGTTGAAAGGCTGGATAGAACTTTGCACTTCACTTACCTCTTTTACAGTGACCATCATGTCTAATGGCTGCTATGCATCCATGCCAGGGAAATGAAGAAAATGTTTGAAATAATAATAAAAAAATAAGATAATAAAAAATAAGGCAGGCTAAAATATGCTTAGCTCCAAAACTTGTGCAATGACTTCCTCAGAAGCAGCACAACATTGCCTTCTTATTTATAACATCTCAATACTTCGATCTATTCTTTTACAGAAAATAAGAAAAAAAAAAAAAAGA
>VXAU01003695.1:61928-82168 GCA_013399695.1 Formicarius rufipectus | reverse complement strand
AAAAGAAAAAATGAAGTGGAGATTAGATTTTCTTAGATTACCTTAGGTGTCTAATACAGAGTTGAATTCACTATGTTTTAAAGACCAGGGGAAAACAAAACAAAACAAAACAAAAAAATTAGAACTTTTGGATCATTATCTAACATGTATCTGACTGCAGTTTAGATTTCAAAGTAGAGATATTTTATAAGTAGTTTGCCTCATGGAATTTTTAGTACTGGGCATTCTTGTTGTGACAAAATGTAGGGCTTACAAAGATGTTTAAGATGCAAAGAAAACCCAACCAACCAACCAACCACCCAACCAAAAAGAAAAAAAAAAAAACCAACCAAAAAACCCCCCACTGCTCCAATAAGCCTGAATGCGATAATGAGTGATGGTCATGTCTAAATTTTTCACAATATACACATTATTGACATAAATTCAATTGCACAGTTAAATATATATATATATATCTACTTTCAGGTAGATATATATNATTTAACTCTGAATTTCTTTCATATAATTTGCCACAACATATGTTCTTAAGAAAAAAGAACAAATGCAGATATTTGTACTAACTGAGGAGGACAAACATATACAGGGAGCCTTAATTCTGAATAATAACAAAAGATAGAACTATTTTCCAAATTATGTTCTAGCTTATAATGTCATATATGAACCTTAGCAAGATCTCCTTGCAAAAGGTTCCCATAAACCTGAGTGCAGGAACTCATATCAGTGTTCATGCAGCTATCTTGAAACTTCCTGGGAAGTTTTGGAATCATTCAGACATGAACTAGGAAAAATTATTTGTCACGTAAGTGTTCAGAAACAGAGCATTAAGTTGAGTTTTTCTTAATAGGTCACAAGTTGTCCCATTTCACAAAAACAAAGAAATAGAATTCATAGAATTACCAGTATGAAAAGATATTCTAGCCAAAGCCTTGGTACTGTTCAGCATCAAAAAATAGCATGATTGACAGAACCCTACTGTTTTGCAATCCCTAGAAATGTTTTTCTTTATCTGTGTGTATCACAAGGAGATTTGAACCAAATAGTGGGATATTTTGAACACTAAAGAGAAAACAATTTCTATTGTTTGATGGAAAGTGCAATTTTACAAGGATACCCAGTGACTTGTCCCATCACTTCACTGCATGCACATCTAAAACACAATTGATTCTGACAAATCCTTTACCAACTAATTATTGGTGAAAGAAACCTATGAATAAAAATCAGAAGCTATTTGGTGGTAGGCATATCACAATACCTTTCAAAGGAATATGGTTTTGATCCATGAAATAATGTATTGACTTATTCCTGATGATTATGATATAAATGATCAAGTGTTGTCACATTATAAACCTTATTATTTTGTACTACTTGTTAAACAGAATCTGCATTTGATCATGACCACCATTAGCTGGCATTTGTTAATAATAACAATGAGCTGTGTTGAAGTGTTTTGCAGACTTCTAGAGAATTTTGACTGAAAGGATACACAGTGCAATAAAAGATAGCCTTTTTTTTTTTCTATCTGTTGCTGTGCTGTTGGTGACTTGCTCTAAAATGTGTAGACTACATTGTTTTTCTCATCCATGATGTAGTTATAAGGACAAAGCTAGTCACGTCAGAGGATTTATCTGTCTTTCACCATTCTTTATGTACTTCCTGCATCTTCTCTTATGTGCAGTCTTTCAAAAGATTAAAGAGCTGACTAAGCAAACTCCATATATTTTCCCTACATTTACCATAATTTCACTGTGTTGTTTCGATTTCTGGTTTTGTTAGTTAGTTTGTTTGTTTCTCTCATGAAAGAAAACAACTCTGAGGAAGATATTTTATATGATTTGACCAAACTACAGAAAGCATATAAAAAGATAAGGGAAATGCATATCTGTCACAGATATGTGTAACAGAGTATTTCAATATCGAAACAGATTGATGGATGCCCAGTTTTGGGTCACTCACTACAGAAAAGACATTGAGGCACTAGACTGCGTCCAAAAAGCAACAAAGCTGGTAAAGGTCAAGAGGTAAAGGTCTTAAGTTATGTCAGGAAAGATTTAGATTGGATATTGGGAAAAATTTCTTCACTGCAAGCGTTTTCAAGCACTGGAACAGGTTGACCAAGGGAGCAGTTGAGTCACCATCCCATATTTATTTAGAAGTTCAAATTCAACTTAGCTAAACTATAAATGTCCTTCCTTTTCTTCTTCAAGGTGCTCTTCATTACATAACTTCTTGATCATGATGAACAAAGCCATTTTTCTCCTGAAACCACAGTTTAAATTCAACTCAAGTGCCACTACAGGTCTTCCTATTTATGTTCTTTTTAATTGTGGTGAGAATTATAATTCTTTATGAATCTGAAAAATTAAGTAATTTCCCTTGATCTATAAAGCAAGGGAAAGCATCTTGTCTGTGTTTCTCCTCCTCACATCTCAATTGCTTCAACATTTGCTATATTAAATGTTGTATATCAAAGCAACACTATCCAACACCTGCTACTTCAGAATGTTGCTAAAAGGATCCATCAATTTATTATATATTTCTTTGCATTCACTGGATCTGTCTACTAATTTTGGTAAAGTATGATGACTCTCTCAACTTTTAAGAACATTCTTGATCTCTTCCTAGTCTGCTGAAACACCAGTTCTGGATTCAAAGTTTGTCTAGAAGTTCTATCTCTGAATTTAAATATTTGGTTCATTTTAAAACAGTGTGATGCATAATTTCTTCTGCCATATCCTCCATGCTTGAGAGAATCTTTTCATGTATAGCTCCCAAACAACAGCAGTGTCTTCCTTCTGTCCACTGAATGATCTCACACTAACTTAATTTTTTCTGTTTCCTTGTAACTCCGACATTCAGCTGAATGCATCTACTTTCTCTTGTCCTACACTCTGGTTGGCAAATACTTGAAATAAGAAACTCTTTTTTGTTCTCTCAATATGCTCACATAATGCCTAACACAATAGTGCTCAAGATCTTGAGACTCTGCTGGACAGTGAGCAAAGCTAACAAGATGATGACTGGGTGGAAACTGTATCACTTGCACTTGACATGAGAAAACTACTGAAAGATTAGTCACTTTAAATACTCCATATTTTGCATCACTGAAATCAGACAGCAGTGTACTATAAAGCTAGGGGAAGCTCACCAGTGCTAACATGCACTGTACACTATCAGAAGCTTTTTCCTTTGGCAAGGGATATAAAACTATGATAACATGGATTGTCATTGCAACAGAAGAGATTTTATTTATTTTTTTTTAACTCCTCCATAGGATTTTCTAGCAAATGCGTTTGATTATGACAAAGCTAAACATTCACATACCCTTTCTGTGACCTTCAAAGAGGGCATCTCTCTCCTCTTGAGTGTGATACACTGAGATAAATTTTTTAAATCCTCTCAATGTTAAAAATATTTTAGGTTCTTTTTCCAGGCAAAGTGGTTGTGACAGAAGGTAAAAAGGAGCACCCTAGGAAGGTAATTCAGTTATGTGGAAAGAACCACTTCATCTTCCTGAAAAGCAGATAAGGTTCCTAGCAGGAGAGGACCACATACTCAACAAGCCTTATGGGCATATGCAAGATCCCATGCCACCAGAAAACATCTTGATGAAGTGGAATGGGTTGCTCTGTTAATTAAACCAACATCTTAATTAAAATACATTCCTTCAAATATGAAGTAATTTATGTGAATACCACCTAGGATGTAAATGTTTGGTTTTGGTGGTTTTGGTGGTTTTTTGTGGTTTGTTTGTTTGTTTTTTTTGTTGTTGGTTTTTTTTGTTTGTTTGTTTTTGTGGTTTGTTTGTTTGTTTGTTTATTTTTTCCCCAAAAAACGATTTTTTAGTATTTTGAACTGAAATTGCAGTTAATTATAGGTGGAATTTAAAAATGCAGGTTCAGTGAGTTGATTCTGATCACATTAGCTGTCATAGAGAATCCTGTAGGATCCTCCTTCAGAGCTTCCTGAGTTTTTTCAAAGCATAAAGTCTGAGAAATTATCTTTTTTTTATGTGAGAATCTTTAGAGCATGGAAGCCTTGTATCATCTCTTTTGCTTTGGTAAGCTTTTATCTGATTTCTTTTTTCCACACAAAGACACACTGGCTGCCAATCCAACCACAACTACTTGGAATTCAACTCTTCTGCCTCCCTAAATTTAGATTATACATACCTTAACTTATGCACTCAAGTAAGATACTGAGGTTGTCAGAAGAAACTTCACAAACATCACAGTAGTTACGTGCGAAACTTCTAACAAGTGCATGTATTTCCATACATTGAAAGTTTAAAGTGGTGATTCAATGCTATATTGTTATGTTGGTATGGAGAATTTTTTTCTACATTTGTTAATGCTTTAGGGAAAAGGAATGGGGAGCAAGAGGGAGGTTTGAAGAGGCCAACACAGACCTCCAAGACATTGAACAAATGGCTTTTACTTAGAATGTACAAATAAAAGTAGATAAATAATTCTTAAAAGTACACATTCAAATTCTTTAGGAGGAACAGTAGTATAGAAAACCCTTCTCCCTAATGTATTAATATCCTTTCAAGTTTCATTTTTATTTATATACTGTGGCCATGAATGTATTGTGTATTGTCTCCTGAACCTCTTTTTTCCTTCCTACATATAAAGGGTGAAAAACTAAATAAAACAAAAAAAAACCCCTCCAACATCAAAAAAAGAAGACAAAAACCTTGCTCCATGATAATTTCCATGGCTTTCAGTGTCTTCCTTTCCCGTTTAGGGTCTCCGAAGTCAACCAAAGAGTAGCTAACAGCACATGACAACACAAAAAATGTTTCCACAGCAACATTTTTTTTCTTCTAAACAGTCACTTATTTTCACAAAGCTTGTGGAATCTTGCTGTCTTTCAGATGTCTTTCTCTCAGAATTGGTTGACACTGACCAATAATTCCAAAAATTGCTGTTGAAGTATTGTGTTGTGTATACTTTCACATAAACATACACATGGATGCAGACAATATTTGGTTGCAGTAAGTAGATATATTTAGGAAAGCAGACAAATGTTCTTTCTTTAAAAATAGTAATAACTCTTATTAATGATTAAATTTTACAAGCTAATACTTTAAAATAATTATAGCATAATATATATTATAGAAATGTATTTCATATAGATAACTTACACATTTATATAATTTTTAAACATACATATAAATATATAATGTTTTATAAGATGTTCACATTATTTATATTTGGTCACGAGAAAATTTGTCATATAAAGAATTAGGGAGAATTGCACAGAAGAGTGAGAAAAACAACTATCAATATACATATTAATAGAAAAAAATGAAACAAAAATATATTCAATTAAGCATCTCAGTGGCATTAGAATTCTTAACTCACAGGCAAAAACATAAATAAGTGTAGAGGTAAAATCTAGTTCCATAAATAACTATCTATAATCATACATAATTGGCATGTCATTATTCATATTACACAAAGAACAAACAAGAACAGAAAGAAACAAAAGTTACTAAAACTGGGTTCCTCATTAAGTCCTCATTGAAATAACTAAGCTTTGCAATCTCTTCTTCCTCTCTCTTTTGTAAAGCATGTTCATTAAAACTACCTGACATCATGTGAAAAACATTCATCTTCTGCTCTCTGTAAGAACAACATGAAGCATAGGAGGGAATAGAATGGACACAGTGCCTGAGCTCCTAGTTAAGAAAATCATCTGAGTAGTATGAGAAACATCAAGAAAAATTATATAATTTTTTGTAAAAAGAATTGCCCTTTTTTTTTCTTTTTTTTTTTTTTTAACATCAGAAGTAAATCAATCCTGGTATTGGATTAAACTGAAAAATGTGAATCTGAGAGTGATAACATGAGCATTTACAAACAATGGACTGATTTGTTACATTATTGATGGATGTAATAATAAAAGGGAAAGAGAAAAATGTCCCTGTCTTGATAAAAATTGATTGTTATTTTACTGTGGAAATTGGGAGTTATTTAATATTATTACTTTTCAACCTTATTTAAGGTATGATATTACACTACATACCATTCTATAATCCTAATGTCATTTATGTTTACCCATGTTGCCCAAACCTGCTTAAATAGCTAGATTAGACCTTGCAAATGTAGAGATATGGATGGATGTGAAATCTTTCATGGTGTGTGCTAACTTGGAAAGCAACCCAAGTTAGAACAATATGGTGTTGCAATATGTGTCTTTGGTTTCCTCAGATTCCTATAAGCATGTATACTGAGGATGCAGCATAGCCATTGATATTTGTTTCTGGTGACTTGTTCTACTTTCATTTTGGAAGATGGATTATGAAGTCTTTTATCTCTGAGTTTTGAAACTGAGTTCAAGTCAGGTACCCTCTTGACCCACTCGGTGCAGACCATGTCACCATCTAATAATATTTTCTTTCTCTCACTTAACACAAATGCATGGTATTACCCAAAATCTTGGGGCAGACAATAAGAAATGGTACATGGTGTGAGCACACTCTCTAAGCCTTCAAAGACCTGATATAAGATCTTCAGAAGTTTTCAAAAACTATGTAGATGTGGTGTTTAGGGACATAGTATAGTGGTGGAGCTGTCAGTGATGAGTTAGTTGTTGGATTTGTTGGTTTTAGAGGTATTTTTCAACATAAACTATTCTATGATTCTATGATAAGGGCTAAAGCAAACAGACCTGGATTAGGGATATCAAACTGACTTCTACATGTTTGGATATAACATGTTCTTCTATGTACCTGTACATAGAGATTTTTTAGGTTTCCAGCACTGTCAGTCCTCTCTTCTCACATATTCAAAACTTAGAATAAGTCTCAAGGCTGAGAGAGGAATAATGCCTTTTGTACTTTAAAACATGAGGTATTTAAAACTATGCCCTCTAGCAACTGAGGTTGTATTATAGAGAAACAGAAAAGTAGCTTGGTGCCAGGGAAAACAGCAGTGAACAGTAAATGATGCATCATTGCCTTCTACTTTAACCTGCAATGTTAGATGAAACTTTATGGAAGAATGACTTTGACTCATTGGAAATACAACTTTAATGGACTAAAGTAACCCAGTGCTCACTGTCTGGCCTCCTCAGCCAACTAATGCAGTTTCACAACATAACACAACAGTAAACAGAACATATCAATGAATTCAATGTATTGCACACAGAGACAGTTCAATATCATGTGGGATTATTTATTAAAATTTGTGTGGTGGGCTGACCCTGGTTGTATGCCAGGTGCTGACCAAAGCCACTCTGCAGCTTCCCTCTACAGCTGGACAGTGGACACAAAATACAATGAGAACCTCACAAATTGAGATAAGTGCAGGGAGGACATCACTCAGCAGCTTCTATCATGGGTAAAACAGTCAACTTGGGGACATTAATTTAATGTATTACCAATCAAAACAGAGTAGTATAATGAGAAATAAAAATCAAAATCTTAAAAACACCTTTCCCTATACCTCACTTCCCTCTTGACTCAATTTCACCCCCTCACCACCAGTAGTGTAGGCGGACAGGAAATGGGGGCTGTGATCAGTTCATCACATGTTGTCTCTGCCTCTGCTTCCTCCTTAAGGGAAGACTCCTTACTCCATTCTTCCCTTGCTCCAGTGTTGGTCCCTTCCATGGTGTTCAGTTCTTCAGGAACAGGCTGCTTCAGTGTGAGTTGCCCACAGGGTCACAAGTCCTGGCAGCAAACCTGCTCCATCATGAACTTTTCACTCCATGGGTCTCCAGGTCCTGCCAGGCGGCTGACACAACATGCGCTTTCCACAAGTTCACAGCCTTCTTCATGCACATCTACTTGCTTAGATGTTGGGCACTCCACAGACTACAGGTGGATATCTTCTTCCTCATGGATCTTCATGAGCTGCAGAGGTACAATCTGCATCACCATGGTCCTCCCCATGGGCTGCAGGGCTATCTCTGTGCTGGCACCTCCTCCTCCTCCTTCACTGATCTTGGTGTCTACAGAGTTGGTTCTCTCACATATTCTCACTCCTCTCTCTGGCTGCTATTCTGCAGGATTTACCCCTGCTTCTTAAGTCTGTTATCCCAGGGGTGCTGCTGCCGTCACTGATTGGCTTGAACTTGTCCAGTGGTGAGTCAGTCTTGGAGCCAGCTGGTGTTGGCTCTGCCAGACATAGGGGAAGCTCCTTGAAGCTTCTCAGACAAGCCACCTCTATAAATGTTGCCTTACCAAAACCTAGCCATGCTAACCTACATGTTTAAAAGAAACTAGAAAAAAAAACCCTAATATTAATTAATATGTGTGGGTTTTAAATAATTAAATGCAATTATTTGTTATAAAGAAAACAAGAATTTGCTACATGTTTGGTCTGTTAGTTTTTTTCCCCAAGTCTGTAACTTCCATAGCTGCCTACAGAACGTATAACAAATGCTTGTTGTACATACAACTTGCTTACAGGCCTGGGGTTTTCTTATCACTTAAATAAAAGGAATAAAAAATTGAAATGATTGCATTCTTGGCATGTATTTATTTGTATACTTTGTTTTTTGTTTTTGTTTTCTGTTCTTCATTTTAAGATGAATGAGGGAGGCACCAGCCTTTCCTTTCATTTGCATAAAATATTAGAAAACTAAGTAGAAGGTTTTTGTTTGATGTTTGGTTTATGGTAGTTGAGGGGACTTTTTGTTTCTTTTTTTTTTTTTTTCCTTTTCTATTTCTGGAAGTAGAGTACTGCAAGCAAAACACAAATGTATTTACTTTCACATTTCCACGTACCAAGGGGCATGATGACGCACTGTTTTGGAGATGCATCTGTCATATTGAGCCACATAAAGTGACATGATAAAAAGTGACATGTTGATGAACACTGTGACACAAGGTACATATCTCAGTGTATTATTCAAGGCAGAATTCTAACAAGGGAAGTCCCAGGTGTAAAATGAATAGAGATCTCTAGATTCTAGTTTCTTTTTTTCTTTCTTTTTGTTTTTGTTTGTTTGTTTGTTTTGTTTTTTGTTTGTTCGTTTGTTTTATCTTTCAAGAAATTCTAAACATTGCCTGAAAAATACGTCCCTCATAGTATTTTTCATAGAATCAAAAAATCATAGAAACATAGTAGGATGGGACCCAAAATGATCACTGAAGTCCAACTCCTGATGCTGCACAGGACAGTCCTAAGAATCACATCAAGTGTCTGAAGTGTTAAAGTCTTGAACTGTGTCAGACTTGGTGCTGTGACTACTGCCCTGGGGAGCCTGTTCCAGTACCCAACCACTCTTTGGGTGAAAAACCTTTCCCTAACACCCAAGCTAAACCTTCCCTGACACAACTTCCAACCTATAGTAGCACTCTAGTACTAGTAGTATTCTATTTGCTAATGTCTTGTTAATCACATGAGAAGCCTTATGAATTTTTAGTCTGGCTACAAAAACACCCACTGAACCACATAAGTGGGAAAGGTGCTTTTAACGGTTATTGAATCTTGTTCTGACTCTGTGTGATATCAAGTTGTGAATAATGTAGGCAGACAGAAAAAGTAAATTTATTTCAAAACAATATTGCAAAGAATTTTAGCTGACAGCTGTTGCATATGAGCATGGACTTCTGTACAGCGGTTATACTCTGCTATTGCTGACCTGTGTTAGACTTATGATATATGTAGGAGTTTGTATACGGTAGGAGCACAATATTGTTTACTTAAACAGGAAGGTTTATTTACCTCTAAAGTACCTGAACTGTGCTTATGTGCTGCAAGCAAGGCCATAGGCGAATATATACTAAGAATGAAAAGATTTATTTAATAATGCAACTTTAGGAAGCAAAGTCTTTCTCATAGTTATTTATTTACTAGGTTTCATAGTTAAACAATACAATTGCAAGATAGAAATTACAAAACATCCTAAGGGCTTGATAAAAGGGATTCAGAGAGAATACAAAAAAAATATAAAAAAAATAAAAATAAAAATGGAAAACCAAAAGAATCCTGTCATGAAAAATTGCAGAAGCTGCAAAAGAAAATGCTTACACTCAGTGCTCATAGAATTTTAAGAGAAGAAAAATAGCAGAGGACAAATTAGGATATCTCCATATGCTCATGTTGTATGTTTGGCCCCACATCTGAACCCAGAAGTAACTTCTTCATCCACCTGTAAATCCCCAGGATTCAAAAAGGAGCCAACTTTACTTGATATTTTCAGGTCTCTCCCAAATAATGATAATGATGGGTAAAGAAAATTATGCCACTGATGATTCAGAGATGCTGAAATTTGTCTGTGTATGATTACAAGACCTTGTACTAAGGCGAAATTCGAGATTTGTTGCAGTCCCAGCAGCACATCACCATTTACCTTCATTGGTCTGAAACTGAATTTTCTTCCATAACTGGTTCAGATTAATAATGCAGTCTTTGTAGAAAACAAATAAGATCTCACAGAAAGCTTTAAGATAGTTTTTAATGAGCTCAAATACTGGTATACAGTGATTGCAAACAACAAAAGGAAATTAAATAACTTAGAGGTTTGTTTTATTTTCTCCCTTCTCTATCATCTCTGATATCAGTTCTGGAGCCCCACATGCTTTTAGACAGGATGCTTTACACTGTATTCTCAAAGCCAACAATGTCAAGAAAAAAACACCCCAAACAAACTCTGAAAAAACACCCCAAACAAACTCAAAAGACCCCCTAGGATTCTCCTTTTCTATTCAGAGTCAGTCCATGAGAGTGGAAACCCAGATCCATGAAATTAATGCCAAAACTTTTACTGGCTATACTGAGCACAAGATTGTATTGGTGTTAAAAAAAAAAAAAAAAGTTATGATTGCTTCAGACTACTGCATTGATTTAAATTCTTTTCACATCCCTAAATATTCACTCTATTTACTAACAGTACCCTTTGCTCTGCTCCTTAACAGAACCTTATTTAACAAGATGCCATTGTAAATGCTTAGGGTTAATTTATGCAGTTGTAGGTGATACAAAACAGTACAGAATTTGACTCACTCTATAAATGAAAGTAGTGAAATGGTGCTAGCATTGAGGAATAGTTGATTATCAATAATTACGATTCCTGTGATGAGTGCTTTGACTTTTACATTTCCAAACAATATACATTATTTAGATGTATAGCAGGGAGAGAAATGAAAGAAGAGCTTCAGCCCACTCGGGGAAAATCTAAAAAAATAAAAAAAAAAAAAAGAGTAGATCAAAACCTCAATTTCTTGAAAGAATGACTAGATAGGCTTTATTTCAGACCCATCAACACTATCAGCATTTAAAAGACAACAAGAGGGTGAGAGTAAAAACAATGTGATAAAACAATTCACAACTAATATCAGGAAAAATGAAATTTCAACATTGCTGTCACTCTGCTGACTGAGTTGACGAGGTGAGCTGATGCAGGGCTTTTTTTAAGCTGTGATTGGCCTGCCAGGATGAATTTGAGTTGCCATGATGAGGGCCCCTCTAATAGCCCAGAGGTAGCAGGTGGCTGCTGACTTACAGAGGCTTGCATCTATTTTATTATTTGTTGGCTCTTTTATCCCTGACAGATTCAAACACAAATAAATTCAATCAAGAACCTCTACCTTTCTATGATTCCATTTGGTACCTGTAGCTGGCTGCAGCACATTTCTGAAATAGCATGACAACAGTCTCAGTGATGTGACTAGAAGTAAACAAGATGTTTTATATCCTGAGTGGTTACGGCTGGGCATCTGAAACAAGGCAAAAAAGAAATACAAGTTTCTTTTGGAGTTCACAGTGGGGAAAAACAGCAGACTTTAGGAGGGAGACCTTAGCTAAATTTTCCTTGAAAATCAAAGGAGGCAAAACAATGCAAAGTATTGGTTTTGAATGAAAGCTGAACAACAGTATTTTGAAAACTGTATCGAAAATAATTAGGTGCAGTTGTCAAGAATATAATGACTTGATACAAAGTGGTTACATTATAAGCATGCTCCTGAGTTTCCCTGTTCTTCACAATATCCAAGTTGAAAGTGGTTTCATCACTTTCATGTTGCTAAGAGACCACTAGCCCTATCAGTAGGGAAAAATTGACTGCTATGTGATCCAAAGGAGTTTGCTAAATCGGAGTCAGTCTGTGAACATTCATGCCTCAGGCCTTTCAGTGAATGCTGCACATCTCTGAGCTTAGACTGCCACAGGCTGTCCCAAAAATTGAGATCTGCTGAAAAAATAATCCTCTTTTAGAAGGGGGGTGTGCAGGCTGTCTTTTATTCTACTCTAGTAACAGAGGTTCATTTTTACAAAGTACCTCCAGAATCAGTTGAATGTGAAGGTCTGTGACAAAATAAATCTCAAGATTTTCCCAAGATCTGTATTTTTTGCATAGTAGAAGTAAATGCTCCTAAGCAGGAAGAAAATATCAACCAGTAAATATAACTACTTTGCATTTGTAAATTTTCTTTTTCTTGTCCTCTTCACAGAGATTTTTGAGAAGTCTGACAGTAGCTGTTGAATCGAGGCAAAGTTATCCCTCATCTCATTTGCTTGGATTCTAGGGTAATATATATATAATACTAAAGTACATCTTTCAAGAAATGTCTACTCAGTCTAAGTGAGGCAATCACTCTTTCATGTGTCAGAGTGGAGGGACTTTTAAGGCATTTTCATGTTCTGGTAAAAAGCATTTCTGATTAAATGATTCTGCTAACTTTTATCCAGGAAGAAGAATTCCAAATTCATATTCAGTCATTTGATCATATTACAGAACTGCTCCTGTCTTTCTTCAGTTGAAAGGAGTAGATAGATGGTACAACTGATTCTACCTCACCTGACCCTGACCCTGACCCAGTGTGCTGGTTAAGAGTTAAACTGCCTGGAGAAATAAATCCAACTCAGACTGGGATTGAAAGAACAAAAGTTTAATAAAAGATCACAAAATACACTGATACAGAAGGAAAATTCATTTGTGCCACAAAAACAGATGTACAGCCCAGCACAGTGGGGCACGAGCAGAATGGAACTCACCAACCCCTGTGCTGAACACCATGTGGCCCCCCTGAGTTCAAAGTAAAAAGAAAAGAAGAAACCTGCTGGTGAAAATGATGGTTGCAGTCTGGTGGCAGCCTCAGTCTGGTCGAGGGTCTGGTCCTCCTCTGGATCAGATCAGAGAGCCCATCCCAAAACCCCAAGCTTATATCTACTTGGGCTCTGATGGGAATGCTCAGTCCCTCCCCCAGGATCGAGAGTTTCACAATGGGTGATTTACTCTGTGAGGTGAACAATGGCATATTTTTGGCATCCCTGATGGCCCATTAGCAGACATGACCCCTCAGATGGGTGTGAAGGCACTAGTGGCTCCCTGGAGGGGTGTTATCACACCTGAGTCATAGGTGTGAAGACAGCAAAACTTCCTTATCTCACAGAAGATCCTAAACACCCAGTTTGTAGCCTGAGGGGTCAGGTGTGGCCTGGGCAGCTGCTACCACAGGTCCATTGTGAGCAGTTCATGAGAAAAATGATATAGAGGGTTTAGAATACACATCCCTACAGTGACAAACTGGTCCTGGCTACTATAACCAGGATACCCAGTCTTCCCTTTTCTCCCTTCATTCTTCTATAAAGAGCAAGAGTGATGTTAGGACATTCAGAAAATTTCCATACACACTCACACTGCAGTAAATATTCACATTCCTCTCAAAGGAAAACTCAGAAGACCAGGAGAAATGGAAGCAGAGCAAATCAGCAGAAATAAAAGCATGTGTCAAAAAGCAAAAACACAGAGCTTTCATGGTGAGCCAAAACAGAAAATCTGGAGGTGAAAAATTTCCTGTCCAGGCACAGAACAAGTGCAAAAATCTCAACAGCTGTTTTTCTCTCTTTCTCAGGAATCTCCTCATACATTATCTTAAAATTTAACAAAAAGATTCTTCTACTTCTTTGCTATTTCAAAACACGCACCATGGAGTTTGTGATAGTTAACATCTATCTAAGACTTTGTACCTTGAAATTTCTTGACATATTCTTTTTCTAACTATTTTCCTTAGCTTGTGATGAACACTGCCAAGTTTTTTCTGTCTACAGAGTTTCACACTGTGATGTCCTGCCATTCAGTTCATGAGTCAGCACTTTCTTATGCTATCAAACCTTGCTATATCAGAAATAAAGTTTAATATAATTTTGAACTAACAGTAGAAATCCCTGGACATACTTTAGGCTCTCTAACTTAAAAATTAAATATTTTTTTTGTTTTCTGTGTTAGTGGCCCAACATATCCATTGCAATCAGTGAAATGCTCCAGGAGAAGACTCACCTATGGTCTATATTGAGTGGTAATTACAGGCAAGTGCATGCATACTTTGGCACAAATACTTAAGTTCAGCCACTATAAGCTCATTTTAGGATCTAGGGACAGATTATAGAGTAAAGGCTAAACAGATTGGTGTTTTTCTTTTTCATAGATAATTTCACAAAGTCCTAGGAATAGCAGTGGTCCATTTTCTATAGTCTGTAAACTTTTTTCTCTAAATCAAAATATGTCCCTGAGCAAGGAGGAGTATCAAAGAGTAATAAAAGAGAAAATAACCCAGTTTTGTGTCCCTTCTTCTAGATATTGAAGTTCATTTTTTTCTTTAGCCTTTTTTGACTTGTTTCTCAAAACCCCAAACTAAACTAAAACAAAACAACAACAACAACAACAACAAAAACCAACAAAATATCCCCCCAAAACAACCAACACTGCCCAAACTGACATATAAATTTGTTGATTCAGTGCAGCTAGACAGCCACTGATGAACAAATAATACAACTGAAAAAAATATAGGGGGTACTGGGATTTCAGTATTTATAATAGAGAAGTCTCAGAATGGATGCGATAAACCCTGAAGAAACAAAAAGTCTGTTCTACTTGTGTCATGGTTTAAGAATGCTATTCCCCAATTTCGTGTTCCCACAGTAACACTCCAAACCATGAGCCATTTGCTCACTCCCCTCTTTTCTTCCCTTTTCCCCACCCCCTGTGGCAGGATGGAGTTGAGAATTGAAGGCCAAAGGGTAAAGATCACAGGTTGAGACAAGAACAATTTAATGGAAACAGAAATGGAATAAGAAAATGAACAGTAACAACTATAATATCAATAACAGAGGGAAGTGGCACTACCCAAGTTGTCTCTCCACCACACTTGCTCAACTGGAAGAGACCCCTTATCCCATCTCCTGAAAATGACAGGAGGTGATGAGGTAGTATAGAATAACCTCCATATCCTAGTTATAACACTTCCTGGCTACAGAAAAAAATTAACACTGTCCTGACTGCAACCAGGAGAACTTGTCTCATTGAGGAAATCAAGAATAATATGTGTGTGTATACATATATATATATATATATATATAGTGTGTGTATATATATACATATATATCTTATAAAGAAAGATTTCATTTGGACAACAATATGGGGGGGCGGAAATAAAAAGAAATAAAAAGAGAGTTTGTTGGTACAGAACACCTTAAAAGGATTTAGAGAATTTTAGAAATTAATCAGACCCAATGTGTCAGTCCAGAAATGGATAAAACACATTTGTGCTATAATTTCCATCATTCTATCTAGTCTTCTAACAATTTAGCTCTTTCATATCTATAGTTATAAAGTTAACTATAAAGTATCATTGAAGAGGAAAGGGAAGAGGAGGGTGTTATTTCAGCTATAAATGATTCAAGTGACTTGGATTCGAGTTCCCAGACTCGGATGATAACTTTGGCTCACTGACTCTGGGCTTCAGACTTGTATTAGCAACAAGGAAGTGGCAAATCTGTCACTCACAGAAGTAGAATGCACATTAAGTCTTCCCAGTATTTCACAAGTCTTCTAGATGTTAGCGCAATAAATGTCGTGGAAGGTCTAGAAATAAAGTGTTTAATGAATGAATCATATCCTTGTCTTCTGTAGTACCCTCTCTGTTTATCCCAAGTAAGGAATCTAACTCAATTAATTTGCTTAATGTTTCCAAATGCATCTTGGAAAATTATATTTGTTTTCTTCTATAAAATGAATATGGTTTGTATACCAGTCACTTCAAGCAGATAAATTCAGACAGATGTCCTCCATATATATCCATAGAAAAGTGTATTTTAATGCCTATGTGATGAGAGAGATTCTGAACCTTTGCCCTATAACAAATTTGAATGTATTGTTTTGCTGTTTGTTGTTACATTTTGATTTATTTTTATCCTTGCAGGTAAATACTTAGGGTTGCAATCACAAATATTTACACTACAATGAGATGGAGAAACATTTATAAGTAGACTGTATGATAAATGCTTCTAAATATAATTGTGTCTTCACAGAAACATTTTTTTTTCTAGTTCCTTTGTAATTATAAAAAAGAATCACAGCAATATGTCAGGAACTTTGGTTGCCAAAGTACATTTTAGTTGATGTAATAGCATAAAGTACATCACTGGAGGGCATTTCCACCTTCCTGATGAAAGGCTGCCATTAAAATGTACTGGTGATATGCTGCACAACTTCCAGGTAGATATATCTGTCAAACTGAATTCAATGCTGCAGGTCTATTCCTAATTAGAAACATTGTATAGTATATAGATCCTCCATATGTTAATACAGATATACTATATGTTTTTCTATACTGCTGTATCTATAAAACTTTCCAGAAGACAAAGTTTTATGAATATGTGCAGAAGATGAATCACCACTGATTGCACCTGCAAAGACTCCATTTAACCTATTTGTGTACAAAAGTTAGTGCTTGCCTAACCAAACAGTATTTGTGGGTGTCCAGTGGCTCTCTGCCTTTTGAACTTCCCAAACAAGTTTGTCACATCTGATGTTATTAAATATTTAGAGCTGAAAAGGAAATTGCACTTCAAAAATCACTACTTGAGTTGAAAACACAGGTTTCAAGTAGAAAAGCCAGACACTATGAGTCAGGCAGTGTGTGCAATGCTTTAATTTCTCTAATAAGACAGCATAATGGCCCATTATTGTTTTTACATGCCACCTTACTGTGCTCTTTGAACAAATTTTCTGTCAAATTTTCTTTTAGCCTCCATATATTTCATTTGTATTGACCCCAGGCCCTTTCAAAACATTATGTTACAGAAATGTTGAAGTGTTTCACTAAAAGTGTTCAGAGCCATTTACAGCCTTCCAGTAAACATCTTGTTATTCATCTCTCCATTAGAGATATAACATGGTAGTTTATGGCTATGACTGTGGCTACATAAATATATAGTTGTACTTTTATATGCATACACATAAATATATTCATACATGTATATCAGTCTACATATATGCAATTGTATATAGGAATTGTAAAAATCTACTTATTATTAGAAACTTGCTATTATATATATACAAAAGCACATTAAAATTTGACAGAAAAGTTGATAGATCAACTAGACCCAAAGTAAGATCCACAGCTGACAGTTCTCATGTATTCTAGAGTTGGTTTCTTGTTCAAAGGACTCTCCTGATCTGTTTTCATTAATGGGTGCAGCAAAGACCACACTCAGCTTGAGCATCCCTAAAAGTTGTTACATATGAACGTACTATTGATTATGTACCCTGTAGACTTACAGAAGGCCCTTAGTTAACACTAGAACAATTTACTGTGAGGGTGGTGAGGTACTGGAACAGGTTTCTCAGAGAAGTTGTGGATGCTCCATCCCTGGAAGGGTTCAAGGTCAGGTTGTTTGGGTCTCTGAGCAACTAGGTGTAGTGAAAAGTATGTCTGTCCCTGGCGGGGAGGTTGGAACTAGATCTTTACAGTCCCTTCCAACCCAAGCCATTATATGATGTGATGTGATATAACATGATATAATATGATATTGTAGGGGAGTATGCATGTATGACATGGGGGATGATCTGAACATCCAGGTTGTGGGCAACGCCCAGGGTTGTGTTGTTTAAATATTGCTACTATGAGCAAATATGTCATAAAAGCTCTTTTATTGGATCCATCTTAGAACTTCTGAGGTCTGTTCCACTTATCTCATCAGCCTCCAAGGTCTTTTATTCTTCTGAGGTTAGGAAGTACTTGCTAGTTTTCATGCAAAATTTATGCAAGAACACTTTATAATTGTTTACTGTTATGCACATATTAGCTTTTAGTTCAAGTATCTCTTCACCTTTCTCTGGTTGCTTTTATCTTGATGTGTTTAGTGACTGAAGACATAAATCCTCCCAGTCTTTGATTTTCCTGTTGAAGAAAATCGTAAGTTTGTAGTCTCTTCTAAAGAGGAACCTTTCCTCAGTTCTAAACTGACGTAAGTTTAATTTCAGCTTGAATGTGCTTCAGAATGTATGAACAGAATTATGTATACAACTTTAAGACCCTCATGGTATTTCCTACATTGATATAGAAATTTCTGTATTTCTTTACTGGAAATTTTCTCCTTGGTTGGTTTCCTAGTTCAAGAATACGTTGCTGGTCTTTTCAAACATCAATAAGGAATGACTTTTTTACCTTTTTGTGTTCAGCATATGTAGCTTCAGACAGAAAATGAGCTCAACAGTTTAGTTGTTAGTGATCTTGTGATGGGAAATAAGTAGAAGTTGTTGTGTATTTCCTACTGAATATGTTAAATGATTTTGAAAGTGTTTTAGGACATTCATGACTGTGAAACAAAGGAGTGACATGCACTGTTAATTGTAACTACAAACAATAATGGTATAGACTGCTGACTCTCTCAAATGTATAACTAATATGTACACAGCTAGTAGTGGAATGGAGCAAAGAACTATGACAAGATTGTGCAGTTATACAAAATAACAGTTACACGATTAGGAGTTTTTGAACCCTTTCAATTCATCATGAATGCAAATACAAATGCATGAGGCAGACCAGTATTTTCTGTTTGAAAGTCTTTAATCAAAAAGGGGAAAAGTGCTTTTAATGCTAATTTTGGAGGAAATTTTGTTTCATAACAAAAAAAAAAAGGAAAGGAAAAACAAAAGAAAATTAAGGGGGAGAGAAGTTCTGACGGTATTTCAGTTTCTATGCTTCACGTTTTCCCTAGTGATACTTTCATTTCTCTTCACACCTCTTAGAAAACAGAGTAGAACAGAAAGGAGAAAAAAATTAGAGTATGAAATATGTTGACATTTTCTCCTAGTAGACTTTTATTAGAAAATGACGTTGCATTTAATGATAAATTTTAATCTCTGTTCATCTAGACAAAATCCAGCATATGATGAAGTAATTTATTCCCTTTTATTTTCTTGAACATCCATCTTCTCAGTTTTCCACATCAAGAGATCTTTTAAATCCAAGGAGTGTAAAGTTTGTTACAATTTTCTGTTTCTCTAAAAAACCCCAAAATTCACTGAACAAACAAACAAATAAACAGAAACCACAAAATATTTCAGGACTTGAAACGAGACTTCTGACCTTCAGGTTAATCTTTGATTTGTGTTACGGATGAGCCACTCAGTGGGTCAGGGCCATTTGTGCTTCGAACTGTAGAAACACAAACATAAACCAAGAGTTCCTGTTCGAGTAAATCAACTGTGTAACTGTCAGTAAAAAACACATAAAATACCTACATAAGGAGAGAGGAGAAGAGGAGGGGCACTGGAAGAAAAGAAAAAATGTGATACTTCTGGTTCGTGTGCAAGTAGGAGGGTTCACAGCTGAGAAGATTTTCATTAGGCAGCAAAAGGAATTGGTAGAGATGAAGCTGCAGAAGCACAGTCAAGTGATATTTAGGAAGCGCTAAGAAGCAAGTACTATCAGAGAACAGTGTACAAGTGCATTCTCCAGAATATGTAGGAATGTCAAGCAGAGACAGGATCTGCCATTTTAGTAGTAAACAAGAAAGACTGAACAGATGCTTACTTCAAAGAACCTTGGATTTTAAAATAAGTGATCTCTATTTAGTGTGATAGAAGTTGAATGAATAGGAAGATGCATATAGAGGACTGTCATTATCATAGCAATGAGCTATGAAACTAATATTTTGCTGAAGCATTTTGAATATTGTGAGAACCTGAATGAAAGCTTTATTAGTGCAGCTGTATGTGAAAAGATATACCTTGTAGTGGAAAGCAGTTGCAGCAAAAGTTTCCTGTACCTAGAATCTGATAATCCAAAAAGATGATAGAGTCAGTTACATTATGTGTTTTTGAGTCTCATGTGATTAGGGCTTTCAGAGATGAGGGTCAGGATGCTGATGTTCAGAGAACACTTGAAAAGAAGAAAAGTAAAGAATCAAGGAAAAAACCAAAACCACCAAAGCAAAAAGCTAAAAAAACTAAAAAAACTAAAAAAAAAAAAAAAAAAAAAAAAAAACAAAAAGAAAAAA
>VXAU01003695.1:37316-54118 GCA_013399695.1 Formicarius rufipectus | reverse complement strand
AAAAAAGTAAATATAAAACCAAATATATAACTTCCCAACTAGGGATGTGAAGAAAGAATAAGATGGTCAAAAAGAATAGAAGAAAGAGTTACAACTAAACATATTGATACCAAGATCCAATGATTTTAGTATTAAATTTAAAAAAGAAAGATCACGTGCATTTATACTAAGGAGCAATTAATGAAGGTATATTCCTTCACCTAGTAAGAATTAGCTTAAGGGTTAGTAGTACTACTGTTTTTTGGTTTCTGTGTTTGTGTTTGGTTTTTTTTTTCTTTTTTTTATGTTCTTGTTCCCTTCCCTCCTTCTTTGTTTATTTTTTTAGTTTCTTTTTTTTTTTTTTTTTATTTTTGCCACAGGATACAATGCAGTGTTTATACCAGATTTATATNGGTTTTTCTTTTTTTTTAAATGCAATATATCCAGCATTATTTGCTTAATTCATATAGAATGTAAAATGCTGGAGAATTTTGTTCAAAAGTAGAAGGAGGTGGTATAAAAAGAAATGAAATGACACTTGCAAACAAGCAGGTTTAAGCTAAATGTCTCATATTAAATATATTGCTCTTTTGTATCCATTATTTTTTACAGACTAAACAAAAAAAGAAATCTAATTGATTTCCAGCAATGTGTACAAAACATCTTCAAAAAGGTTATATCGGGAAGCAAATGTGCTGGAATGCCTCATGCACTTGTATAAAACACCAAATAGAGATTTACCATTGCTTAACAGATGACTGTGGGAGAAATGGGTGAAGCTTTGACCCAATTATCTTTCTATAAGGCCATATTATGTAGGAGGGATGTAGGGTCCCAATGATCCAGGCTAGTAACAAATTTGTAGGGCTTTCTAATAAGCAGTAATAGTGGTGCTTTGTACTACAGTAGCACTGCAGTCATTATTTTCACTTACCTTCAGTCAAATAAAATAAGTATGGTCTAAATTGTTCATCTAGTTACCCTCTGTTGCTAGTGAAGAAAGATGGATATCCCTTAGTTAGATCAAAACCAGTTAATGAATAACCAAACAGGCTTAAACAGTAACAGATGAGGTGCTTGTGCAATATAGATGTGATAGCAGTTTGTGTTGTGAGTTACATAAGAAAAATTAATTTGAAAGATCAAATATATCCTCAGGAGGTCAGAAATCTTTGCAGACATGGGCACAATGCCTGAGTTGTCCAATCTGGCCAATCAGAACCATATTATGTCTTTTCATCTAAGAGAACTAGTGACTATAGTATTAGCTTAGAGGAGACCCTCAAGCATGCAAAGCTTTCCAACACCTATTTGTGATTTTATCCCTACTGGATCTCCATCAAGAATTATACAACAGATTTTAAAGAAGCAGTGGGTAAACCACAGAATTAACAATTATTGTTGTGTGCTCTTTTCCCCCTCCTCTTTAATGGAGATGTCTAGGAAAGATGGAAAAATTTGTTGAGGTTTTTGGTTGTTTGTCTGTTTCTGTGGATGATAATCCATTAGGATTAGAGGTGCTCACCAGTGGTTGATTGAAACTCCCTTCATCCTGTAAGTTACAATGTTGCACTACAATATAGTTTTATTGTTAATTATCTGTCCTGATTGGAGCAGGGTTAAGTTTTTGCAGTACTCCTGAGGGTGTATGGTTTGGACACAGAGGTTATTCTATACCACCCCATGTCATTGATGGTGGTGGGGGAAAGTAACTCTCTGGCTTCTGAGTAGAATGGCAGTGCTTCTGGTGAGAAAAACGTGGTGGGATTGGGGAAACCATCCACTGTTGCTCATTATTTCCCAGGGTCCATGGGGAGAATTTTTGCAAGTGAATCACTCTCTCTTTCTGTATACTTTTGTTATCCATATTGTCACTGTTACTGTTCATTTTACATCTCAGTGCTGTTTCCAGTAAATTGTTCTTAACCCTTGATCTTCATGTTTTGTGCCTCTAATTCTCAACAGTCCAGCTGGAGTAGGAAGGGGGAGAAGGGAGAGCAAGGCAATGACAGTGTAGTTTGGAAGAGTCTCAGTGGAATCACTGAACTGGGGACTACCACTCTAAACCACAACATGCACTTTCAGGTAAAAAATAAAAAGGCAGAACAAAACAAACCCACCCAAACCTGAAGAGTCTGGAGCACAAGTCATATTAGTAGTGGTTTAGGGAGATGGGGCTGTTTATTCTGGATAGGAGGAGGCTCAGGGGAGACCTAATCACCTTCTGCAGTCACCTGAAAGAAAGTTGTAGCCAGGTGGGAGTTTCTGCCAGGTAACAAGCAACAGGACAAGAGGACACAGTCTTAAGCTTCACCAGGGGAGGCTTAGGTTGGACATTAGGAAGAAGTTCTTCACAGAGAGAGTGATTAGAATGGGCTCCCCAGAGAGGTGGTGGAGTCACTGTCCCTGAAGGTGTTTAAGAAAACACTTGATGTGGCACAGTCTAGTAGACATGGTGGTGTTTGGTCTCAGGTTGGACTTGATGATCTCAGAGGTCTCTTCCAAACTAGTTAATTCTGTGTTTCTGATTTAGCAACATCACCCACAATATGCAGAGGGTGTGCTTGCAACCACAGTTAGTTTAATCCTAAATTCACTATACATAACTGAATTTAGATTTATTGCCAGTGTATTGAGGCATAAAGCTTAAAGACAATGAGAAAAAATAATATATACATAAAATTTATATAAGATAAAAAGGGTGTGTTTTTTTTCTTTGTTTGTTTGTTTATAATATATTACTTCATTTTTGCACTGGACACATCACTACTGTACAAGCATTTTCTTTTGTTTGTTTTTAATATAATGAACTTTCATTGTGCTACTTGAATCAATAATCTGATTCAATGAGGAAAATCCAAATCCATGAAAAGAGGAAAAATAAAGCCCAGAGAAGTAAGAAGCAGATTCGCATATAAGAAAAAACATATGACTAAGATAGTCAAAAAGGTTGGGGTATCTACACTATATAAAGTCTATGAACACATAAATACACACCCTAATATGCATACATGTGATTCAATACAGCTATTATCCTGTGCTTTTGCCTACAATGAATTATCCTACTGATTCTCAAAATAGTCAGAAACCTGCTCTTATTCATCCCACCTGCCACCTGACAAGCCTCATGTGGTCACTGATCCCTATCTTTTTGTGAAACTGCCTTTCACTAAAGAAGGCTCAGCCCTGATGAAGCACATTTCTAAATCCTCAACAATTATTTGTGAATTCTGAGAATAATAGCTAAATAACAACATAAAATACTAATCAGGAGAAATAAAATTAATTATTTGGGGCATTGAACTATTTGGCTTTAATTAAACAGGCAGTTTGGCTTGCCTACCTCTCACCTTCACAAGGTGATAATTCAGGATAAAAATCTCTTTTGTGCTAACTATTGTTAAATCCAACACATCAAAGCCTCTGTCACTCAGCTCGTATTACAGTATATGCAGACTGAGTATCTCCCCTTCCCCATTATTTTTAGCACAATGAAATCTAGAGTTAAAGAAAAAAATGAGGAAATATACATAGCACTAATCTGTTGTAAAGCATAAATATTTGTTAACACTCAACTGCAGATGTGTTGGATTTTCTTGTACCCATGAGAGGACCTGACAAGCAAAAAGATTGTACTCTTCTGATGGAGATGTAATAAGACAGACAAAATGTGATACCAGCAAGTTCATAAGAAATGCCAAGAGGTTGGTGAAGAGAAATGGAAAATATCAAGCAGTTCTCCTAAAGAAAATTAATAAATATCTGAGGTGATGACTCATCAAAAATGTAACATAAAACAATCTGTATATAAAATATTAACATTTGACTCAATAATCCACAGAAACTTAATGGTAATTATAACTTTGTGCTGGATATATTTTAATTATCTGAAGATACAATGAGCTATAAATTTTTTTTTCTAAATGTGGGTGATGTAGTGTGTTTTACTACTAACTTTCTACAAGCCTTTTAATAGTGTACTTGACACTTGTTATGGGGGTAGTGTTATGAGTCTCAAGATTTTATGTCCACCCCTGATGCTAAAAGGAACAGTGACAAGGAGGCTGGTATTAGTAGATGTTAGAAAAAAAGTTAATTGTGAATCAGTTTGAAAATCTTGGTCAGAGAAATTAAGTGTGCTTGAGGAGGACTATGACTATATAGAATGAAATTCTAGGCAGTTTTTGTAAGGTTCAGTTCGTATACAAGGGACATGATGCTGAGAATATTCTGGCAATAAATTTTTTACTGGCTCCTTCCTGAGATATTAGAATTCTTCTTGGCAAAGAAATGCAGTAGAGGCAGTCACTAAAACAGCTGACTTCCAACCATATGCTAATTATTGAACATTTGAGAGGTCTCAGGCAGTCAGAAAATTGGGGTAAAATATAAGGACTGTCACAAGGGCACCTCATTCTGGAAAAAGGAAAACACATTTTGTCCTACTTTGTGCTACTGGATAACATCTCAATGCAAGGTTTTTTTCAGTAATTGCAGAGGAATGGATTATATTGAGATTTTCATTTTGAATTAAACAAGATTGCCCTTCAGAAACACTGGATTGCTAAAAATGGTTTTGTTAGTATGATGAGACTTCTCCAAAACAGCTTTGGCACTCCTGAATCCAACTCCTGAATATCACTCTTTAAATAAAGAAACAAACCCAGATTGTGTGTCTCTGTTCTCTCATGCCTTCTTACAACAAATAAGATGCCTGCAAACTTCTGTCACACAAATATGATTGTTACGTATAGTTAATTTAAATTCTGACTTCCAGAAATGAACTTGTGTGCTGTGCCACTGTCCACCTGAGCAGCCTCCTTGTTTTTAATTAGCATCTTCAGGTTGCAGCCCTATGTGTGCTACATTCCTTGCTCTTACAGAAGGATTCTTGTGGGGCTGTTTCATTTCCATAATTTATTTAGAAGACATCTACCTCCTACCATTCCTCTAATACTCTCATCTGCTTCAAAAAGGCTAAATAATTTTCAAAGGTGTTAGGAGCTATATTTTTAGTGACAGCTTATTTCTTCTTGGCACATTCCTGGTACAGCAATGTTGGCAGACCTCATGTTACAGTATCTCCAGTCTGTCATGTATTAAAACTGTTCTCTGGTTATCCAAGTACTTAAAATACTTGTGAGTGTCAGGCCTGCAACTAGATGGATATTTCTTTAGTTTAGATTTAAATGCCAAGTGAGGCTAAAACATCAGAAAAGGCAGTATCTCTAAAAAGCAGTCATCCAGTCAGATACATGCAGTACTTAAAGACATGCATTGGAAAAACTAAACATCTTGCTGATTCCAATTTCAGACAAATGTCTGAAAGGTATATCTAAATAAGTAATAAACCCTAATATATATAGACAGCTTTGATAACAATGATATATGGCATGGTATTTAAACAGATAGCCAGTTGAATCATCAAACACGAAGGCTCATCTCACAATCACTTTCGGTAAATAAAAACCCAGTCATTTTTTTATTTAAATGTGTTTTGCTTATGTGATAATCTTATTTAAATTTCTTAAATTTTTATAAATAATAATAAAACCTATGAGCAATAGTTTGGGTACAATTCATTTAAAGCAGCATACTTAGGAGAGAGGGTCCAGCGACAGGAGTGACTGCTTAGAGCTCAGAAGAAAATTGAGGCAGGATTGACAAAAACTCCATGCGCTGCAGTGCTTCCTGAGGATAAATACACTGGAGTTGCTAAAAGCATCTGGCCTCTGCAGTAATGAAGGCTGTGTTGGTAATGCAGACTAATAGACATTGCACTTGACTGTTTGTTTTATAGCATCCTAATGATTGTAAAATAAAAGGGAAGAAGGAGACCTGAGCTGAGATCTGCTGGCCTGCTAGGAAATTGACAACATTGCTCAATTTTCCTCATTTCTCTCTACATAACCATGATAAATATTCCCACTTTTCTTTGTACAACACCCTGCAATTGTTTTATGACACGTTATATCAGAGTATTGTTGCTGTTAATAAAATCATATTTATTTTATTTTTGAAAAAAAGGTGCAAAGAAGGTGTAAAAAAATCTTTGCTGTGAGCCTCTACTTGCATTTAGAAGAAGGAAATACATTTTGCTTAAGCTATATATTCAGGAGGTTTTTCCTCAAATCTTAATATGTTCTTATGGAATTAACAGAAAAATATGGGAGCCCTCCAGTGGTGAAAATAATGTATCTGGATTTCATAATGTAGCTACTTTGCTGTGACTGTAGCCTGTTTGCAACATAATTACCATAGCTTTCTGACACATATGGATACTGATCCCAATTTGATTAACAGGGTTTGATCTCATCCAATATTTGCCTGGACTTGGATATGAATGTACTCCCAGATGCCATTTGTAAAGCTGAGAACCCCAAATTTGTCTCACATTACTTCCTTTTCTATACAGACAGGAAAACCCTCAGGGGATCTTTGTTTGTATACTTCCCGCTAAAAGTTGCATCGGTTAATCATATCGTCCTCTTTCACAGACTTCTCACCTTTAAAGGTGTGTGATGAAAAGGGCTTTACAATTGCAGTAATAGAGATGTTTGTTTGGCCTGATCCACCTACTCTTTGGATTTCTAAATTATCATGTCAATCCAGTCACTGTTTGCCTTCAGAACTGCAGTTCTGTACGTGAAGCTGCAGGACATCCTCATGGAAAGGCTCTGGATATCTGGCCAGACACTGCCTTGGAAATGTAACTATAGGTTGCTCTATTTACAGCTGCAGAGTCGACTGGGATTACATTCCTTCCCTAAACATTTTAGTCTCTTAATACTAAAAAAAAAAAAAAAACCCACAAAAAATCACAAAAAACCAACAACCAAAAACCCCCAACAAACAAACAAACAAAAACAACAACAACCACAAAAAAACAAAAAACAAAAAACAAAAAACACACCAACCAACAAAACACCAACTTAATATGGAGCTTTAGCACCTTTAATTCCTCTTTGTAAGACTTTTGGACACTTGAAAATTAACCATGCCAGCACAACTGTCATATGGCTTCTCCTAGTGAAGTTACAAATGTGGAGCTAAAAGCAGTTTCCTTGTGAGTGATACGTATATAAAATACAAATGTATGAAAAACAGCAGACTTTTCAGAGAACCCTTCTGTAGCATGGGAGACAATATGAAACAGGAAGAGAAAGGATTAGACGCTTATCTTTTTTAATAAGGTTAGCTTTTGCTGAAAACACATGTTGATAAGGTGCATGGTGCTACCAAGAATATTTTTTGAAGCAATTAGCATCTGTGGTATTCATAACCAGCTCACAGCAGAAGCTGTACAGCCAGAAGCCTCACTGTAGTCTTGTTATCTGCACCACATTTGTCACAGATAGATTCAGAAAAGGCATAGAAAAGCTCATCTTAATGATATAGATGTGTGTGCACACACACAACTGTTTAGCGAAAAAGAATACTTCTGAGTACAGAGGTAGGAGGAGGAATTGTGTTTCTTCTAATTTTGCTTTCTGTTTTATTTAATTTCAAATCTGAAGTCAGGCCACTGAAGTATACAGGACGGCAGAAATAAGATTTTAAGAGGTTCAATCTACTTCACATCTTTAGCTTTTGGATTTCAATGGTTTTTACCATTTTATCATATCTTATACAACAGCTGCGTGGTCCAGGCCTCCTATTGTCATGGAAAAATAAAGATCTCATTTAACTGGTGGAGCTTTAGTGTGTGATGTGTGTTTGCTGTCTAAGACATCTGCTCTTTGTGTCAGCTACTAACTCCAGACACCACTGACTGTCCCCTGTCAGTCTGTGTATAGGGGCAGTGGGTTGGACCTATACACTGCCCTCCAACAAAAGAGGGACAGGGCAAAGAAAATATTTGTGTGCTTCAGGGACTAAGTGACAGGAAAAGAGACACTTTCAGCTGTGTCTGGGAAGTTATGTGATTAGCATGTGACAGGCTGCTGGCCTCTTAACCACTGGCTGCATAAAGATGACTGACTGCCAGGGAGACTCTGACCTATGTAATCTGACAAAAACAGTGCTGAGAGGATGCTGATTTTAGTTACCAGGCTCACATTATGCACAGCTCAGTTATCATCAGGAGATATTAAAAATATGCAGTGGATGAAGCAGCAGCAGCAACTTCAGGGAGTGCATGGCACTTCTAAATAACCATGTCTACACGGACCAGTTCCCTGGCTGCGTGGGGACCACCTCTGCAACCCCTTGATTTCCCCAAGGGCCCAGCAGTCCCATGCTGCTTCCCTTCACCAAGCTCCAGACCCCTTGGAGCACCAACAGTCTCTAGTTGTAGATGCCAGAATCAAGCCTGCCCAAGAGTTTTATTTTTTTTGCTTGGGAAGGACTTATAGGGAGAATAAGGTTAAAAAAAACAAACCAAACCAAACCAAAACAAAAACACAAACAAACAACAACGAAAAACACAACCAACCAATTAAAAAACAAACAAACAAAAACCAAACAAAAAAAACCAAACAAACAAAAAACCCCAAACAAACAAACTAAAAATGCTCAGTTGTGTAGTTATGACAATAAAGGAATTCTCCAGTTTTGAGTTTTGACATGCAAAGAGATTTTGTGAAGCTTGTAGATGTCAGCTGATCCAAATAGAAATTGAACGGACTGATTTTTATGAATGTTTACTTAAAATTTACATATAGTTTATAGCTTTTAGTGAGAAAGTAAAATTGTCTTTGCTTCAGCTGAATGTTGAACTTTTTACCCAATTTTAACTATCTAGAACTTAGCTAGGTGACCCCAGAAAGTCAATGGAGAGATACATGAAGTGAGTAGTCGATACTAAATTTTCAAGATCCACCCTTGTATCAAATAAAGTGCCACCACTGGAGTGTCTGTGCCTTTCCATACAGTATTCATGGAGCCCAGTCTACTAAGTAAGACTTAGGCTGATATTTAGATGGCAGAATTAGATAATTCCTACCTGACTTTCAAGGTGATAAGTTCTATATTTTCACTAAGATTTTTATTTCCACAGTTAATCCTGAGTAGTTTGCTTGGACATGGATTTCACAAAAAATGCGATGCCTATTTCTTACTGTCATTTACTGCATTTGCTTTTCAAACACTGATTTACTTTTTCCGGTAATCATTAAGTGGCTTCATAGCAGAATCATGTAACAAACATGACAAATACTTGGGAAGGATTGATTTTTCATTGTACAACTGAAATGTTACTGCCATCTGCCTAAGGATCAAATTACCAGGACTCTGTACTTGAAGAAAAAAATTGTCTAACTATTTTTACTGTTCTGCTGAGTCTTAACTCTTTCTATGAGTTTCTATGAGACTGAATTTGGTCTAACTTAATTTTTATTTCAGTGATGTATATTGATTTTCCTTTCACTTTACATAAGCCTACCTAAGTAGATAATGTCGTTCAACAGACTTTACAGCTCTGTAAGAAAATAAAGTCACATAGCAACCATAATGTCCTCAAATATGTGAAAAGAGTCTGTAAACAGCCTGGTTCTCCAGTGGCTCAATCCCAACATTAAGATAAGATATTCCTCAGTGAACACACAGAAAGTGTATTTCCTTGAGGTTCTGAAAATAATAGGATTAGCACAATTACAATGCATTTTAACAAAGTAGTGGGAAATAAAGAGCAGAAAAAGACAATGTATGCCATTGGCTATGGTTCTAAAATCTAAAAGTAATAAAAAAAGCTGGGAAAGGTTATAGTTTACTCTGTATTTATTCAAAAATTTTCAGAATCTGCTGAAATTGGAAAGAGTTATGGACCTTATATACTTCCTCATTTTCATTTTCAGGAAAAAGAAAACCCCAAGTTTTTTTGTTTGACTCTTTTTTCTTCCATCTTGCATTTGTAAATAGAAACATTATTTAACTTCAGTGTGAGTTTTGGCATTTTGCAATAGTTGTGCATATTTTTTTACAAGTTGTCAGGGGTTTTAAACAAACAAAAACCTCTTTAAGAGACAAACTCTGACCCTTAAAGAAAGAGTTCTGACTTCTCTCTGATTTGAAAGTAGTTTGTCTCAGACCAGAATCAGGTTTAACTCAGAGAATGGGCACAACACCTCACAGTTTAACATGTTTCACTGCAATATACTCGCTTGTATTTTCACTTTTAAGGAAAGTCAATATATACGTATTTCAACATAAGATATTTGGATGTTCAATATAATTGCACAATTTGCTAACAAGTCATGTTAAAGAACTGTGATGATAAATTTAAATGCAGGTAATCTGAGGGCTTTAGGTAATATAACTTCATTTTAGCTCTAGAATAAAGCTAATCTCTGTCCTCCAGTACTGAGAAGTATTTTTTGACTCTTGAAAATGAATAGCTCAATTTCATTGAAGTGTTTACATGGTGAATTATTTCTGCTTAGTTTTGGCTTACCATAAGAACTGAAAATAAATAAAAAGTCTCTGGCAAATCCGTATAGAGTGGTTTATTGTGCATCCCAGCATAGCTGTAATTTAACGTGGGCTAGTAAGCTTATTTGCATAATATAAATTTTAGCTCAGTTTTATAATGAATTGGCTGTGTGAGTGCAGTGACCCACAATTGGCTACACTGCTACAGTTCAGTAAAAGTGGTGACATACTGCATTTCCTTGTAGTAGCTCAGTGGAATTGCAAATATAATAGCCAAGAGCATGTTTTTCTGAAAGCATCTGGGAACACCATCACTAGTGCAAATGATCCTTTAAGGACTTGATTTTCTGCTGGTACTTTGTTGTTTCCTTTCCAATTTAATTTTTCTTATATTTTCTATGTGACTTTTTTTTTTTGATAGCAAAATTAAAAGAGCAAGTACTCGAATATTATTTGGGGCTGATGAGGCATTAATACACTCAATGGGTATGTTAGTAGGTACATTTCAGTTCTTCTTCACTATATATGAACAAGTGAGTGTATGTTTGGACCTCTACAACATAATACAAAAAAAGATACACTTATTACAGCCCACATGAAACAAGCTTTTAACTCTCCAACAACAGTTCCTGACATTTATAGCACAGCTCCTGAGGGCCTTAATGACCATCATGTCAAGCTGAATCTACTATTAATATACCTCTCTAGTAAGGAATAAGTATTACGGTTTTTATCCTGAGTGTGAAAGGTCTATATTTCATAAGGAGCTTGAGTCTAGCTGAGTTATTAAAAGGCTCCCCATAAGGAAAGAAACAGTCATTCTTTTTTTCTCTTCTACATTTTTTTATTTTCTAAACAGTTTTGGCCTACTGAAATTTTCATCTCTTGAAAGAAGTAATGTTTATTTAAATTAAAACATTAATCAGCTAGCTAGCCAAGACAGTCTATTGTTTTACAATGTTGTGTAGACAGCAGAGATTGGATCCAAGGTTCATCTTCACATGGAACTTCCAGTATGTTTAGCAGGACTTCCATATTGTCATGATATTAGGCAAGAATTTACCTTCCTAAAAAAAAATACAAATAAAAATAAATTATTCAAGATCTGCTTTGAAAGAGATCAAGAGACAGAACACCACTTTTACAGCAACAAAGAGTTGGAGAGAAAAGTTTCCAAAAGTGTTAGATCATTTTTGGACATTCATTTTGGTGGATTCAAACTTGGGACCTTAACAGAGTCATTGAATTGTTTTCATTGGAAGTGTTCCCTGCCCCTCATCTGCTCTACCCCCTTGCTCAAAGCAGTATCAAAGAACTTGCTCAGGACTTGTCCTCTCCAGCTGTGGAAATCTGTTTTCAAGAAGCTAAATCATCAGGCAACGAGCCCTGAACCTCCTCGACATTCATTCCTGATGCAGATCTTCTGACTGGTTACCCAAAGTAGATGCATCCCACAGTATCCATTCATTTTACAGATCTTGCTCAGGTTGGATTTCTCCTGTGTATATATAAAGGCTAGGATTAATAGGACCTAGTATTGTACCAGACACCCTTTGCTATCTCTTTAATCAGTGAACTGAAATTCTAAGTTTCTTGGTCATGATTCATCTGAATTTATAGTAGGTTTCTAAAACAGGCCAGATGAATAGTGCCCCGGGTGTCCCTTTTTGCTGAATCCATTTGTCAGTAAAGGGATCCTGAGGAGATGAGCTCAGGTGTACACATGTACACATCTGAAATTAGGTGAGAGAAATCCTATCTATGGACTTTTTAAGTGATAGCAAAAGAATTCAAATTCAGGCTTACTGGGTTATGGTGGATCGGTTGTGTTACAGGTTATAGGTGAACTCAATGTCTTTTCAAAAACGGTACTGCAGATTTTCTGAATTGACAGGATATCAGTAAATCCTTTTTACTTTTTTCATTTTCATGTAAAACTTTTTAAGAAATAAGCATTTCTATTAGTTCATTTTTTTATACAGAGTAATCCAAGAGACATAGCAGCGGGCATTGGCTGAGTGGTGTAAGTCGCCGCCTCTGGAGCCGCTCTTTCTCTGAGGACGCCGGTTCGAATCCCGAGGAACTCGCTGTCACCGTCCGAGTGTGCTCAGCCATGGCAAAATGAACCTCAGGAGTAAAGGGGGTGGGGTCAGTTCCGCTCACACTGTGCCTCACCTAAAATATCCATTGCGCAGGCTTATGCCAAAATCTTCGTTCGCAAAGTCTAGCCAACAACAACAGTCCAAGAGACATATAGCATGTAACTGGAATTATTTTCACAATACCGAGTATGTAATATATCAGTAATTCATGATCTGTTGGCAGAATGAATTTAAATGAATTTACCTCTTGCATCTTTCCCTGTTTTTATTGCAGACTGCATAAATGAGAACTGAAATAGATGAGAAAAAAAATCTTTTGAGCAGTGTATGCTAGTAAGGAAATTTTGCATTTTGTGTACAGAATGACAAGTGTGATAGTGTTTTAAAAGCAGGAAATGAGTTGGCATTGGTAAGTCAATCTAGACCTTATGTTTTCCCCATGCAAAACTACAAGTTTAGATAAGTTAATGTCTGAGTGAGGAATATAGTACATGCTGCCTTCAAATGCATAAATAACCAAGAATTTCAGCTAAACTAGAAAAGTGGAGTTAAAGCTCTTGTAGGTGGCTATTAACAGCAAATGAAATGAAGGATATTATAAGGAATTCACAGAAAGGAAATGGAGTACCTGAGGAGACTGTTTACTTCAAAGGAACAGGAAAACATGAAATTTCTAGTGCACAGTGGCAGCTGGGATGTAGCACGTGCATGTCTCCACACCACTTCATGAAAAAGCTGTGCAGTTTGCATCATCAGGTGCCTACTACAATCCTTGATAGACACTTCTCCCTTCCTTAAAAGCATTCCCCTCTTTATGAGACACTATGACATTAGTTGTTTTGGCATGTGTTTCAGGCCACAGACTGGGATCCGTTAAGTTCACTGGATGGGAGTTAATGTTTATCTGAAAGGATGTATGAATCACATGAGCCTTTTAACACTTTACTTCTCTAACTGTGTGATTGCCACAGAGATTACAATAATGCCACTTACATAGGAGGAAAAATAATTATTTATAGTACGTTTTTAGTTATATAAATTGCATTTTTGTCCAAGTTTAGAAATTATCAGAGTTAAGGACCTACTTTTACCATCAAATGCATTTAGAGTTGTTGTAAATCTGTTAATCACCCTTCCTGATTTTAACTGATCACTGCTCAAAAATTATTTCTTATGATTTGGTAGACTATTCAAAGAATAACTACATCTTTAGTTTGAATTAAATTGAGGTGCAGTGAGGTTTTTGTTTTGTTTTGTTCTTTTAACTACTCAATATCCTGTACCTATCTCAGAAAGCAGAACCTAACTTTAAGTGGTTTATATTATTATTAGCATTTGGCAGTTCAGATGCTACAACATGTCAAAAACTGATTCATTCTGTTGGTACAGGAAGAACTGATGCAAGTAGTGAATCTCTCAGGATCTTCACATCTTTATTTCCTTCATAGTTAAAGCCAATGATTGGTGACAGCTTTGACAGCTTGTCACATAATATCATTGGAGATTCCACGTGGCTGCCTGACAGTAAATTTTCCCTTTCACTTTTAAGAAGGTACAAGCCAACAAAAACCTGAAGAGAGATAATTGTCTTATGTGTTTGTAGTGAAAAAAACCTGTAAATGAAAACAGCCTCACTTTTTCTTTCGTTTTTTTTTTTTTTTTTTTTTTTTAAGCCCCCCCTCTTTTCTATACCTTGACCCATTTTTAAACTGTTGACTACCTTGCAATACTGAAATGAAATTTTGGGACTAGAATCTGAACACAGAAGTGCAACTACTTTGTGAGCATGGAATTCCTATTGCACTGTTTTTAAAGCTTCACAGACAGAGATGACAATATTTCATTTTATCTTCCACACTCTCTCATGCTGTGATATTTTCCTTGTTCCTTATGGGCAGGTCATTCTACATATTTCCCACAGAATTCCCACAGAGGACCTTTGACACACTCATGAAGTTACAAAAACATCTGGATGAGCCAGTCTACAAAAATGGGAAAACATACTAAAACCTTACTGAGTTAAATAATATGAAAAAGTCACAAAAGGAAAGTTGGTTACCTTTGTAAGACTGTCTTTTCAATTTCGCCATTGTAGGTCTTTCTACAGTGCCCCGATTCTCACAAATGACATCTTTGAAAGGCTTTTTCAAAAGCAAAAGTTGTTATGGTAATGTATGAAACATAAGAGCCAATAATAATATGTGGATACCAGTGCACACTTCTTCAGGCTTATTGGGTGTCTTAGAAACAACACCTCAAGAGAGCTAGGCTCTACAAGAAGAGGAAGAAACATCTTTAATGTCTGAAAGAGTGTAAGAGTGTAAGTCCACAAGTGTGCCACATTATTCAGCTTCAAAGAACTCAAGAACAATTAAGTGTATTATTTGAAGGTAACCTAGACTCCTAGACTCAGAGACTGAAAGAATGTATTGTAATATGAAAAATTTAAAGTCTTCAACATCAGGATGAAAAAGGTTATCGAAAGTGATATTTGAACCCAAATGAGTATTGTAAGCAAAATACTAATGGTATGATATTAACATGAACAGTTTATGAAGCTACTAACTCTGTGAGATTTTAAAAGATGCTTCACCTACAATATATATAGGGGTCTGAACCTTGGGTTATCTACTGCCACCACCTGCGACATCTTGAACACTTCCACCGACGCTGCCTCTGTACAATCCTAAACATCCACTGGTCTGATTATGTGACTAATGTGCCTGTTCTGGAACAGGTAGAGGTCACCAGTATCGAGGCCATGCTGCTGAGAACGCAGCTGCGCTGGGCAGGGCACGTCTCCAGGATGGAGGATCACCGCCTCCCTAAGATTGTGCTCTATGGTGAACTCGCCACCAGCTGCCGCAAGAGAGGAGCCCCCAAGAAGAGATACAAGGACTGCCTGAAACAACACCTCAGCCTTGGCCATACTGACCACCATCAGTGGTCCACTCCAATCGGGAGATGTGGAGACACACAATCTATAACGCTGCTGTCTCCTTTGAAAACACACACAGAATCAGCCTGGAGGAGAAAAGACAATGCAGAAAGAACCGTGCCTTGATGGTACCACCTACAGAAACTTTCTGCTGTGCATTTTGCAACTGAACTTGCCTACCTTGCATTGGCCTTATCAGCCACCAGCATGCTTGCAGCAAGAGTGGGTAGAGCCCTCTCAAATCTTTGTTCACGAAGCTTAGCCATTATATATATCTCTCTCTATATGTGTGTGTATGTATGTATGTATGTATATGTATGTACAGATATATATGTATGCATGTGTATATATATATTTATATATATGTATGCTTACATATATACAGAAAGTATATGATATACATTTCTACATTCTATCTGCATGGGTCCTATATCTCTCCTGGTATGAATCTGTTGAAAACTGTGTTCTCTTAATATACTGTTTACTGTTTTAGACAGCATCAGGTGTGATCTCTTAATCTGACTCGTGGAACAATAATCCAATATCTAATATTTGACAAAAAAAGATTAATATGTTTTAATTAATATCTTTCCATAGAGGATGCATTAAGACACGGATTAAGACAAGAACATGTACCTGTAGGAGGGAGTCCAGGTTGAAGGCCATGAAGATGGTCTGAGGGCTAGAGCACTCCTTAGAAGACAGGCTGAGAGAGCTGGGGTTGTTCAGCCTGCAGAAGAGGAGGCTCCAAGAAGACCTTACAACAGCCTTCCAGTACATAAAGGGGACTTACAAGAATCCAGAGAGGGACTTTTATAAGGGTATGTAGTGATAGGACAAGGGGAGATTGCTTTAAATTGAAAGAGGATAGGTTTGGATTATATATTAGGAAGAAATTCTTTATTGTGAAGGTGGTAACACACTTGAATAGATCGTGAAGAAATCGTGGATGACTGATCCCTGGACATGTTTAAGGCCAGGTTGGACGGACTTTGAGCAACGTGGTCTATTGGACAGTGACCCTGTCCATTGCAGGGGGGTGGAAACAGATGACCTTTAGGTTGCCTTCCAAACCAAATGAAGCTTTGATTCTATGATATAGTATTATTAGATATAATTGTTAACCTCTCAATTTTGGTATTTCTAATTTGGCTTTGGTAGACCACAATTTGTTAGGAGTCCTTGCTTTGTATTTCCCCATGTCCTTAGCTGAAAATATGATCTTCCATTATGAGTAGCAGGTATATTTTTAGACACTCTAATTATTGTGGTTCAAAATCTAGAAATCCTGAAAAGTCAGACTTTAGAAAGAGGAAGAAACAAATTATTCTAAGATAACAATTGCAATATCTGCATTTTTGATTCTTTTATTTCCAAAATTTGTAAGCTTACCTTTTTCTCCAGGAAAAAAAAAA